>CM060102.1:11531352-12036627 GCA_030522485.1 Stenchaetothrips biformis
GCGAAGACCTTCTTCACCATGCGACGAGGTGGCCGAGTGGTTAAGGCGTTGGACTGCTAATCCAATGGCTCTGCCCGCGTGAGTTTCGAAATCTCATCCTCGTCGTCCCGCTCCATTTTGTTCTCATACGTTTATTCTTTTGTTTCCTCTCGCCTCACCGGTGCAGCAGCACGTTCAAAGCGGCGAGCGAGGCCGATAAGCTCATGCGGCCCCATGGTGTAATGGTTAGCACTCAGGACTCTGAATCCTGCGATCCGAGTTCAAATCTCGGTGGGACCTGTCCTTTTAACGTCTCGCACGATCTCATAACCGAACGGCCAGACGCGGCCTTTATTTGAGGTAGCCTCGAGCCCCCCGCCATGTCGCCTCCATAGCTCAGTCCCGGCCGCGGTCGGGCACGGAGCAGCGTAACAGGCCGGGTGCGGCTCCGGCCAACACTCCCCGCCTGACGCACCGCGTGCGTCTTGTGCCTTGTCAGACCACGCGCCTCGCGTCTGCGTACGAACCAGCCACGCTACCGTGGCCGCCCGGCCACCCGGCCGTGTTGTTTGTTTTGCTTGTGACACGCGGCCCGGCCCCGCGCCGCCCTGCCGCCATGCGCTGGAAGGAGAACTGTGTGGAGGTGCGTTTTCGGCGTGACGCGCCGAAAATGACAAACAACGAGCTGTTTGACTTTATCGAGAAGACTCTCAAGCTGGACCCGCTGGCCGACCTCAAGAGTGTACAACAAGAAGTGCGACGACGCGTCGTCACCATGACCCTGACCTCCGAGGAGAAGTGCCTGAACACCTGCAGCCTGGACGACGGCGAGTTGACGTTTGTTTATGCCAGCGGTGAGTCCACGCCCGTGAGCCTGTACCTGGCCGGGCTCAACAACCTGCCTGTCCGAGTGTGCGACCTGCCGTACGGTATGCCCCATGATGTCGTTATGAAACACCTGAGCCAGTACGGCGAGTGTGTGGGTAGAATGGAGTATGATTTCTGGATCCGAGGCGGCCAGAAGACCTCAATTTGCAATGGCACTAGAATCGTCCGCATGAACCTGACGGCCCACATTCCGTCGTACTTGTCAGTGGCGGGGCTCACCGCAGTCATCTTTTACCCGGGTCAGCCCAAAACCTGCGCCAGGTGCGGCTCCAGCGAGCACCTCGTTAAACAGTGTAGCGCGGACCCCAAGGGAGCCCCCAGAGGGGGGCGCAAAACCTTTGCGGACGCAGTGTCGTCTGCTAGCAAGGATGTTGTTGTTGTTGGCGGTTCGCACGGCAGCCAGCCTGGCAGCCAGCCCGGCTCGCCGCATCCGAGTCTGGACAGCCAGCCGTCCAGGGCCTCTACTTACCTCTCGCCAGTGTTCAGGGAATACTTAAGTGACCCAGGCAGTGTAAGCCGCAACCCTCTGTGCCCCAGCCCACTGGGTGACAAGCGGCGCACAGAGGAAAGTACGTTTGGTGGGGAGGACCGGGAGCCGACCGGCACGGCTAGGCGCGGCAGCAGCTCGCCCACTCCCATGGAGCGCGGTGGCTCAGTGCTAGAGTCGCGGACCGACAAGCAGGAGGACCGGGTTCAAATCCCGGCGGGTGGGACAAGTTTACGTCTCCAGCAGTTGAGGGAATCACTGAGCAGTCTCTTTGAGCCGACGGAAATTACTGCATTGAAGTCTCCGTCGGAACGGGACTTTCCTCCCCTTTTTGCTTCTGAGGATGCAAGCCCCACTGAATGCCGCCTTGCAAGGACACTCAGCCTGAATCTGAACTCCAATGTGGGATTCTGGGAAACTGAATCCGGACCGTCGTCCAGTGAAATGCAGTCGTGGGCCTCGGCGTCCAGCACCCCTCTCCCCGACACGCCCCTGAGTTCAGGCGACCCAGTGGGGAAGCCGAAGAAAGCCGCCGCGGGAAACCTTAAACTCAATCTCCGTACCAAGCCGACTCTGAAGCAGCAGGTGGCAAAGAGCATGCGCACCGGCAACGTCAAGCACGTGGCCACCGCGTTGACCAAGAAGAGGAACCGAGTTAGCCCAGGCCAAGACGAGCCCGCGACGAGGACGAAGAGGACAAGCGCGAGGACCACCGGCAACCAACTCGCGGCGTCCTCAAAATGAAACTTGTGACCCTGAACGTCTGCGCGGTGTCCGCCCCGCACAAGTTGGCTGCACTGGAATTGCTCATCCGAACGCATTCACCAGATGTTGTGTTCTTTCAGGAAGTTGCTTGCCCATCGTTCAGCTTCTTCGGCTACGCGGAGGCGGTCAACGTCGGGGCTGCGGGGCGCGGCACGGCGATCCTGTGGCGGGAGGACATCGAGCTCACCGACATCATGAAGCTCCCCAGCGGCCGAGCAGTGAGCGCGCGCCTTGGTGACGTCACGCTCATCAATGTTTATGCCCCAGCAGGCACGCAGGGCAGGAGGGAGCGGCCGCGGTTTCTCATCGAGGAGCTGCCGATGGTCATGACGGGCGCCAGCGAGAAGCTCATCCTCGGCGGCGACTGGAACGCCATCCTGGACAAGCAGGACACGACGGGCGTGGCCACGCCGTGCGCCGTGCTTCGGAACCTGGTGACGTCATTGCGGCTGACGGACGCCTGGAAAGCGCTGCGTCCTCGCGAGGTAGGCTTCACATTCCACTCCGCGGTGTGCTCCTCCAGGCTCGACCGCTGGTACGTCAGCAGCACCGTGGACTGGCCCCTGCACGCCGTGAACCTCCACGCCGCGTCCATCAGCGACCACGTCTCTGTCTCTCTCGAGCTCGGGGGCGAGGTAGGCAACCCAACGCGCGGCGCCGCTGGCTTGGCTGCCGACCATGCAGGCCGCCGCACGCTGTGGAAGCTGGATCCGTCGCTGCTGCAGCACCCGGCCTTCCTGCCCCGCTTCAAGGCTTTCTGGGAGCTGTGGAGGGAGCGCGCCAAGGACTTCCAGGACGTCGTCGAGTGGTGGGAGCAGGGCAAGGCCAGGACGCGCTCTCTGTGCGCGGCGCTCACGCGGCAGTACCGCGCGGCGGACAACTCCCTGCTCGCCTTCTACTCCGGTTGCTTGGACGAGCTGGCCGATGCAGCGCACCGCCAACCCCGCCGTCGTGCCACGCATCAAGGACATCAAGGCCAGGATCCTGGAGCTGCTGGCGTCCCGCCTGCCCGGGCTCAGCGCGCGCGCCAAGACCATGGACGTCGTCGGCGAGGCACCAGGAGTCCACCACGTGGCCGCCGCCATCCGCCGCAAGACAGCCACCAGGATCACGTCGCTCCAGGACGACGCCGGGCGAGTCCTCCACTCCCAGGAAGACCTGCAGCTGCACGCGCACCGCCACTTCCAGAACTTGCTCGGCCCCCCGCCGACCGACGCCACCCTGCGCGCGCCGCCGCGCCTCCTGGAGGAGTTCGTCGAGGCCGTGGTCACGGACGACGAGAACGACGCCCTGCTCCGCACCGTCACCGCGGAGGAGATTCTGGAGTGCCTGAAGCTGTCACCGCGCGCGCGCAGCCCTGGGGACGACGGCCTAACGGCGGAGTTCTACTTGGCCACCTGGGACGTGCTCAAGGAGGACTTCCTCGCCGTCGTCAACGTCATGCTCCAGCGCCGCTGCGTCGCGCCCAGCCACACCCGCGGCGTGATGACGCTGCTCCCCAAGACCAACACGCCGGCGAGGATCAGTGACCTGCGACCCATCACGTTGAAGAACGTCGACGGGAAGGTGTTCGGCCGCGTCCTTGCGCGCCGCCTCGCGAAGCTGCACTACAAACTGCTGCATGACTCTCAGGTGCGCGGCGGGAGGACGCGCAACATGCACGGGGCGCTCCTCGACCTCCGCGACGCTATCGCCCTGGTGGACCTGGCGAACAGACAACGGGGCAACAAGACCTCAGCCTGCGTCGTCTCGGTGGACTTTGCCGGGGCGTTCAACTCCGTGAGCCACGAGTACATGTGGGCGGTGCTGCGCGGATACGGCGTCGCCGAGGGCTTCGTCGAGGTGCTGCAGAGCATGTACGCGGGAGCGACGACCAGGATCCGCATCAACGGGGAGCTCGGCCCGCCCTTCATGCTCGGCAAGGGCATATTCCAGGGCTGCACCGTCTCAATGGACCTGTTCAATGTTGTGATGTCACCACTCATGCGCGCTCTGTCCAGGAAGCTCGTGGGGGTCTCGGTGCCCAGCGTCGACGGCCTGCTCCAGCCCGCCCGCCTCGCCGCCACGTCGTACGTGGACGACGCCACGGTCGTCCTGGAGCACCCCAAGGAGGTCCCGGTGCTGGTGGACACGCTGACGGCCTTCGGCGAGGAGTCCGGCCTGCTGATCAACACCACCAAGACCAAGGCGCTGCCGCTCGGGGCGTGGAACACCAGCACGGCGATGCCCTTCCCCTACGTGCAGGAGGTGAAGGTGCTGGGCGTCGTCCTCGCCAAGAACGTCGCCGCCATGCTCCCGCTGAACTGGCCCGGCCGGCTCCGCGCGCTGCGCACCGCCCTCGCCGACGCGCGCCTCCGCGCCCTCAACATCGTCCAACGGGTGGAGTATGCTAACTGCTATGCTCTGTCACACATCTGGCATGTTGGCCAGGTTCTGCCCATCCCCGCCGGCGTGGCCGCGGACGCCAAGAAGGCCCTGTCGCGGTTCCTGTGGGCCGGCGAGCCCCTCCGCGTCCCCATCGCGGTGATGGTGCAGCCGACGCAGCGCGGCGGCCTCGGACTGCACGACCCTCTGCTCAAGGCGCGGGCCATGTTCACGGCCCGGTGGATGACAGCGGCGCGCACCGAGGAGCGCACCCTCTCCGGCGGCTGGCTGCCCATCCTGCAGGCCCTCTACAAGGACGACGAGGCCGTGTCACCCGCCGTGCGCTACTACAGCAGCGCGCGCACCACCTTCTCCAAGGTGGAGGTCCCCGACGACGCCCAGGGCCGGGCGTTGACGCGCCTGGTGTACCGGAGCCTGCTGGAGGACGCCGCCGTCGTGCCGCGCGTGCAGCTGCAGCGCCCCACGGCCGACTGGGACTTGGTGTGGAGGAGGGTGTCCTCCAAGGTCCTGCCGCCGCCCGCCCGAGCCGCCTGGTTCCGCGCGGCCCACGATGTGCTCCCGACGAACGCCCGGCTCAAGGCCACGCACCAAGCCGACGACGCGGCGTGCCGTGCGTGCGGCGCAGAGGACACCGTGCTGCACCGCCTGCTGGACTGCCAGCCGGCTTCGAAGTCCATCTGGGCGTGGACGGCGGCGGAGCTGGCCAAGGTCACGGGGGTCAGCGCCTCCGCCATCCCGCCAGAGACCCTGGTCATCCCGGACATCGCGGCGCCGCCAGGGTCCGCCACCGAGGACGTCGTGCTGCTGCTGGGGACGGTCGCCGAGTACGTGGTGGCGCACCGCGTCCACGACAAGCAGCAGCTGGTGGCGCGAGTGCGACAGCGACAGAGGACGGCTCGGCGTGACGTCACCGGGACTCCTCGGCGGCCGCCAGCAACCGGGGTATCGCCGCCAGCACCCGGGGTATCGCCGCCAGCCCGGCGCGGTGCCTCACCGCCTCAGCCCGCAACGCGCGGGGTAGCGACGCCTTGCAGCCCACCCGGCGCGGTCACTGCAGAAGGGGAGTAGCGCCGAAGGCACGGAGTAGCGTCCGCAGCGGCGCTACAAAGTATAATCTTTTATTGTTTTATTGTTTTTTGTCATGTTGCCTCCAGGATGTGCTCTTATGTTAAACGCTCTGTAAATATTTTAACCTAGCTACGAAATAAAACTCTGCTTCTATTCTGCTCTGTACATGTGCTAAAATTGTACTTAACTTCTGTTTAGAATATGTGAACTATTTCGCCCTTGGATTTTATCTTTTTTAAATAATTCTTACTTGCTTATTGTTGTTTGGGCATAGTTGTTTTTGTTACCTGTTACCCATTGTTGTTAACCTGCTCAAATAGACAATAAATATGTTAAAAAAAAAAAAAAAGTGGTTAGAGCACCAGTCTAGTAAACTGGGGGTCGAGAGTTCGATTCTCTCTGGAGGCACGATCTCTCATTTTGTGGCCCCGACCCAAGAAAGCAACACCGTATTGCCCCTAGTTGTTTGTCGTGACCGTGGCACATCGAGGTCCGTTGGTCTAGGGGTATGATTCTCGCTTAGGGTGCGAGAGGTCCCGGGTTCAAATCCCGGACGGACCCTTCTTTTTGCGTCCGTCCACAACGAGCACCACTATTCGGACTGACACAAAAGAGACTCTCCGGCGGGGAATCGAACCCCGGTCTCCCGCGTGACAGGCGGGGATACTGACCACTATACTACCGAAGATGCGGCCTGGGAGGTGCCGTCCCGTGGCGCATCACCATCTACTTGGCAGATGGGAGACAGACGGACGAAAAGTGGAGGTGCGGGGTATCGATCCCCGTACTTCTCGCATGCTAAGCGAGCGCTCTACCATCTGAGCTACACCCCCTCGCATGTGGGCGGCGGACGTCGTTGCTCTTCTATTGCGACCACACTGCGCTGCCATGCCCCAGCGTGTCTCTCACCTCGTTCACCCGTGGCCACTGTCGAAGACATTCTGGGATGCTGACGACTTTTAGCATCACTGGCAAACATCTGTATTATTGATAAACAACAGTTATTCCCCCTTCCCCTTGTGTGCTGAGGACGACGTAGCCGTTCCCCTCTGGGCTAACACTCTTATCAGTGCACATGCGAGCGTCCCCTACGGACGGTCCTGTGGCGCAACGGATAACGCGTCTGACTACGGATCAGAAGATTCCAGGTTCGAATCCTGGCAGGATCGTGATGTTGCCCATTTTGCACCCTGTCAACACGCCCTCGTTTCCCCGAAGTACATGGTTTTGTCTGACCGAATTTTAAACAACCGGGCCCGCCGCCCATCCGCGCATTTTTTTTTTTTTATTATTTTTTTAAAATTATTACTTTTTTAAATTTTAATTATTTTTTTTATTTTTTTTGTGTGTATTGTCCGACCGTCTTTTTTGTACAAAGGTGGGCTGCCTAGCTGCAGGGGGCGCCGCGTTTCAAACCGTAGGCGGGACGCTTCGGTTTCCCGGTACAAGGGTAGGCGGAACAAATCCCCTTATTTCACAAATTTGGTTCGGTATGACAACCAGGACCGCTCGAGATTTTTTTGATTTTTTTTCCTTCTTCAGAATGTCAAAAACATGTCTGAAATCCTGATCAAAATTCGTGCACCTCTGAGAGCTGAGATTCTGGAAACGTATTCTGATATTGATGGCCTGAGTTCTGCTGAATGTCAGAATAAGTTTTCAGCTTTCAGAGGTGCGCAAATTTTCATCGGGATTCCAGACATGTTGCTGACATTCTGACAAAAGTTACTCGAGTGACGCTGTCCTTCCGTGCAAAGGTCGTGCTGCCTTTAGATGGGTCGGACAAAATGAGTAGGGTGGTCGGACAAAAATAAATAAATACATAAATAAATTAAATAAATGATTAAATAAATAAATAGATAAATAAATACATAAATTTGCACAGACAGGTGGTTGCGGCATGGTCGCACGAAATTCGGATGGGCAGACCATTTGCGTGTGTGCGCACTCGGGAGGAGCTCAAGGCTCACATTCTCGGCACTGCCGCTAGGTGGCTGGCTCCACCGTCCGAAAACGGGGGCGAGACGCGTCCTTTCCAGACTCGTTCCGAGCCGTAACAGCAGTGGTCCATGACCAGCCTTGGACTCACTTCATCGTAAGCGACTGTTGCCGTCGGCCTGTACCGCAGCCGGGTCGGCAGGGTGCAAAGGCAGCCGCTGGTAGACCGCTCAGAGGGTGCGTGAGCCGCGAACGACGTGAGCGCGCCGATCAGCGGTACATATACAGTGCGCCGCGCGCCCGTCCCTTGTACTCGCTTCGGCGGTACATATACTAAAATTGGAACGATACAGAGAAGATTAGCATGGCCCCTGCGCAAGGATGACACGCAAAATCGTGAAGCGTTCCACATTTTTTAGCCGCCTTCCTGAGAGGGCCCAGCACTCGACCCATTCAGCTCCGCCTTTGCGGCGACACCACGATGCGATGAGAACCACACCATCTCCTGGCTCGCGCAGCACCATCAGCATCGGTGGTTCAGTGGTAGAATGCTCGCCTGCCACGCGGGCGGCCCGGGTTCGATTCCCGGCCGATGCAATTTTGCTGCCAGCCTACACATATGGATCACAACGCGGCATCGACGTAGGAACGAGAGACTTGGAGCTGTAAAAGGCACTGGATTATCATCGGCCTCCGTGGCGCAATGGTTAGCGCGTTCGGCTGTTAACCGAAAGGTTGGTGGTTCGACCCCACCCGGGGGCGCGTGTCACTTTTGGTGGCTGTGACGTTGCTTCTCCGCGCTTTAGTTCCATGCTCCGGAAGCGTGTGACGTCTATCGAAGACCGTGTGGCCTAATGGATAAGGCGTCGGACTTCGGATCCGAAGATTGCAGGTTCGAGTCCTGTCACGGTCGTTTGTTTCCTTTTAGAAGAAGAAGAAGAAGAAGAAGAAGAAGAAGAAGAAGAAGAAGAAGAAGAAGAAGAAGAAGAAGAAGAAGAAGAAGAAGAAGAAGAAGAAGACCTTAACCCGCCGTCTCTTTTTTCCCCCTCATTCACTGCAATTCGATTGGTAAGTTTGCTTGCCACTCCAGCGGCGCTCCGTTTTGAATGCCAAAATTCGGCCTACTGGCCCGAATTGGCCTCTTCGAATGCCAAAATTTGGCATTCCGGTGAACTTGGACGCCAAAACTTGGCATTTTAAAAGGCCAATTCGACCCAGAATGCAAAATTTTGGAATTCAAAACGGAGCGCCACTGGAGTGCAAACAAACTTACCAATGGAATTGCAGTGTTGACTAAAACGAGAGTGGCAGCGGTGGGATTCGAACCCACGCCTCCGAGGAGACTGGTGCCTTAAACCAGCGCCTTAGACCGCTCGGCCACGCTACCCGGATGAATGATGGGGCCAACAGCAGCACTCCCCATCATTCGGGCCAAGGGAAGGAACGGAGAAGAAGCAAAACATATGATTCCGCCCAGGATCGAACTGGGGACCTTCTGCGTGTTAGGCAGATGTGATAACCGCTACACCACGGAATCTGCTCCTACACCGGGGTAACGGCGCAAAGCCTATTGCTGTGTGGTGTGGTTCGCCGCCCGTGCTGTTGACACGCAAAAGGACTGCGACAGCCGGGAATCGAACCCGGATCAACTGCTTGGAAGGCAACTATGCTAACCACTACACCACTGTCGCCGCGTGTTGACGCACCGCAAGGCTAGTGCACGCACTTGGGCTGACAGCCCATCTGCCCTGAGATGGAAACGCAAATCATTCGTGGAAGGGGGATCCGAAGATCGACTGCCGAGACCCACTGCAGAGGAAAGTGAAAAACGCCATGTTGAACGAGGGTGACGCGCCTATCCAACAGCCCCCATGGCTCAGTGGTTAGAGTACCGGTCTTGTAAACCGGCGGTCGAGAGTTCGAATCTCTCTGGGGGCACTTGACCCTGTTTGAGGACTGCTTTTGCAGCACAGATGAGCCCCGAGCCCCGCTGCTTGGCAGAGCCCGACGCCGCCGTTGCTTTTCTCTCACGGACGACGCTGCTGCGGAGGGCCAGGCTCAGTTCAGCGGGCCCTCACACACATCATCCGGTATGGTCTAGTGGTTAGGATTTCTGGCTTTCACCCAGGAGGCTCGGGTTCGATTCCCGGTACCGGAATGCTTTTGCACCCCGCAGCAACGGACTTTGCTTTTGTCAAGTCAGCGGCGCCGATCCTTGTTGACATCGGGTCCACAGACACCAACGATGGCCGAAGAGCACTTAGGTTAGGTTAGGTTAGTGACCAGATCGCCTCTGCGGGTTCCCCAGACACCAAAGATGGCTGAAGGGCAATGAGGTTAGTTTAGGTTAGGTTAGTGCCCAGATGGCCCCTGTGGGGTTCCCAGACACCAACGATGGCCGAAGAGCACTTGGGTTAGGTTAGGTTAGTGACCAGATCGCCTCTGCGGGTTCCCCAGACACCAAAGATGGCTGAAGGGCAATGAGGTTAGGTTAGGTTAGTGCCCAGATGGCCCCTGTGGGGTTCCCAGACACCAACGATGGCCGAAGAGCACTTGGGTTAGGTTAGGTTAGTGACCAGATCGCCTCTGCGGCTTCCCCAGACACCAAAGATGGCTGAAGGGCAATGAGGTTAGTTTAGGTTAGGTTAGTGCCCAGATGGCCCCTGTGGGGTCCTCAGACACCAATGATGGACGAACAGCACTTAGGATAGGTTGGGTTAGTGACCATCACGCCTCTGCGGGGTCCCCTGATTCCAAAGATTGCCGAAGGGCACTTAGGTTAAGTTAGGTTAGTGACCATCACGCCTCTGGGGGCTCCACGGACATCAACGGGCTCTTGGGTAGTGTTAGGTTATCCATTTTCCCGGAATGGCGATTTGCTTCTCGCAGGTCAGCAGCGCGTATTGTTGATGCGACACTACGTGCCGGGGCTGGGTTGGGTTTGGATTGGGATAGGTTAGGTGAAGTTGGCGATTCTCTAGCATTGGCTGCAAAATGAATGTCATCCTTCGAGCCGGATTTGAACCAGCGACCTATGGATTCCCGCGCCTGCCTTTCCGCCTACAGTCCACCGCTCTACCAACTGAGCTATCGAAGGTGCCTTGCTGTATCTCTTCGCGTTCGCGATGTGCCTCCTCGACGTCTTGTGCAAGCGGACCCAATCAGTTTCGGGCACACTGTCCGTCCGTGGCAGGCTCATCCTGATTCCGTGGTGTAGCGGTTATCACGTCTGCTTCACACGCAGAAGGTCCCCGGTTCGATCCCGGGCGGAATCACTTTTTATGGGCCATCGCACTGCCGTTGGCGTGGGAGCGGTTCTAGATAGCGCTTGAAACTGCAGCGCCCGTTGGCACAACGACTCCGTGGCGCAACGGTAGCGCGTCTGACTCCAGATCAGAAGGTTGCGTGTTCAAATCACGTCGGGGTCAAGTGTCACCCGTGCGTGCACATGCACGCATCTTGGTTTGTCTCTTGTCCCTCACCACAAGGAGAAGGAGATCCACATGATCGGGTGTTGCGTCAATGTCGGGATGTACGGCCTCGGTAGCGCAGTAGGCAGCGCGTCAGTCTCATAATCTGAAGGCCGTGAGTTCGATCCTCACCCGGGGCACACCTTTTGCCCCGTGCGCAAGTGCGAAAGTGCACTTATGCACTTTGGCATCTTTGGCGGTCGGGCCTGATGTACGTCCTCGGTAGTATAGTGGTCAGTATCCCCGCCTGTCACGCGGGAGACCGGGGTTCGATTCCCCGCCGGGGAGGCGGCCTCTCTTTTGGTTGCTTTCGAATGCGTGGTATTTTATGACGCCGAGCAAAAGAGATGACGATGGCCCATGGGGGGATCGAACCCACGACCTTCGCGTTATTAGCACGACGCTCTAACCAACTGAGCTAATGGGCCAGATGGAGGGGGCCGGGTACAAGGGAGAACATATAGTCCGATGAGATGGGACGGGCCGAGCGCCACGTTATCGGGCTGCCATGTCGCACCCCTCTCCATCGGCCGAAATAGCTCAGTTGGGAGAGCGTTAGACTGAAGATCTAAATGTCCCCGGTTCAATCCCGGGTTTCGGCAGTCTTCCTTTTCTTTTCACATTCCGGCAAGGGCGTAACGCGGTTACGGCCTCACCGTTACCGCGACCAAAAACAGGGAACCATACTGCCTCCCCTGCGTCTCCCGGTTTTTGTGAATTGACTTATTTGCCGCACATTTCTTCCGCCATCTCTCGTAGCTTGCCGCGTTGTTGTTAGTAGTATGTAAGAGGGCCTGAGTTGCAAACAATTTTGTTCACGTGAATAATTCTGTTCGCGTGAGCAATACTGTTAGCGTAAACAATACTGTTCGCGTGAACAACTTTGTTCGCGTGAATAATTCTGTTCGCGTGAACATTATTGTTCGTGCGAGCAAAATTGTTTACGCGAACAGTATTGTTCGCGCGGACTTAATAGGGTACTTCGGAGAAGAGCTGGACCGGAAGTTGAGAAGAAATCAAGAGTAACAAAGTATGCGAATTTTGTGAGAATGAGCGTCTGCGTCGCCGTTCTGCCGCTTCCGCAGAGCTATATTCTCATACAAGTCCGGGTTTTGATCTTCTTGATTTCTTCTCAACTTCCGTCCCAGTTCTTCTCCGAAGTACCCTATTGTTTGCAACTCAGGCCCTGTTATACTACTGTTGTTCTGGTGGTTAAATTAACCTCATGTACTCACTCACACTTTCAAGCCGATGTGGTGTGTTTGTCTTGACGTTTCTTTAATATAAAGTAACGGTATTGCCGTAACTGATTCGCCGGTAACGGTAACGCGTTACGATTTCAAAAATCGGTAACGCAATGACGTTATTGTTACTCAAACCCAAAGTAGCGGTAACGCGTTACCTTTAAAAAAATAACGCCAACGACTCTGTTGCCACGTGCACGCTACGTTGGAGCACACAGTAAGAGTCTTACAGTGACATTTTAGCTATGTTACGAAGGAAATGGAGCAAACGTAATACGGAGGTGTTTCTCTCCATAATACGAGTTTTTTTTTACGGATTTTCACTGTAACATAAAAGAAAAACCTTTATAATATGAAGAAAGAGTACGTTTGTATTATGAAGGTGCCATTTTCCTCGTTTATAATACGAACGTACTCTTTCTTCGTATTATGAAGGTTTTTCTTTGTATGTTACAGTGAAAATCCGTAAAAGATTCGTATTATGGAGAGAAACACCTCCGTATTATGTTTGCTCCATTTCCTTCGTAACATAGCTGAAATGTCACTGTAAGACTTTTAACGTGCACGCTTGCTAAGCATACGCCAGGTTGCGTACACCAGCATGTACACTGTTGCTCTGCTTTGCATGCAAAAGGTAGGGAACTTCAGCAACAGTGTGAGTGCAGGAATGCGCCACCTGGCGCGTACTTAACAAGCTTGCTCCAGCGTGGCGTGGACTTGGCAAGGGTGCTCCAGCGTGGAGTGCACATGCCAGGTATGCTCCAGGTGGCGTGTACATGCAGGCATGTTGCAACCTGAAGCATGCATAGTACACACTTGTGTCAGCAGTGTTGATAAACAACAAAAACTCAACCGCTTGGCAAAATGTGTCGTCTGCCGTGACCAGGATTCGAACCTGGGTTATCGCGGCCACAACGCGAGGTACTAACCACTATACGATCACGGCTGACCCGTACACATGCTGAGCCCCGGCCGCGCAGAGCTGCTGACTCATCAACGAGGAAAGCCGATGCCGCAATGCCAGCTGTCACCTATGTAGAAACATGGCTATCGCTTGCAGCATCATCGCGTCACATCCCGGCAGTCGTGGCCGAGTGGTTAAGGCGACTGACTAGAAATCAGTTTCCCTCTGGGAGCGTAGGTTCGAGTCCTACCGACTGCGTGTCCTTTTGTCGTCACGCCGTCACCTGACATGTTGACTAAGTTCGTGCACGTCACTGACCCAACAGTTGTTTTAAAAAGTAGAAATTTTATTTTCAATCATTTTTGCGCTCACATGATGCTTTCTCTGTTTCAGGCTGGAGCAAGGCACGGGGAGCTGAACTGGCTGAAACAGGCTCTCCGACGCCGCCGTGGTCCTGGAGCAGAGAAACATCGTGTGGCGCCGTCCCCGAGTAATTGTTTAAGAATGTGAAGAGGCAGCAACGCAACGATGAAACATATTTATTTATTTTCTTGTTAATGCTCTGTTAAATATTTTGAAATATATTGCTGTTTTTGAAAAAAAAAAAAAACAAAAACAAAAAAAACCAATGCGTTTCCGTACTCGCGAGGACATAAAAGGGGAAACTGCGTGCTTTTTTTTTTTTTCTTTTTTTTTTCTTTCCAAGAAATCGGGAAAGTGCGCGTCTGTTGCACAAGCTGCCGAAAGAACGCGAGTTTCGAGAAGCGTGCCCAAAGTACGTGTCTTTTGGTAGGAGGTATCGACCTGCGCTCCTGCAACCCCCATTCCCCAGTGAATGGCCGTTCAATCTTTGGCGTACGGGGGGTGTAGCTCAAATGGTAGAGCGCTCGCTTTGCATGTGAGAGGCACGGGGTTCGATCCCCCGCACCTCCAAGCCGTCTTTTTTTCTACGTGCAAATGCTGACAGAGGTATAGAAGCGTTCGGCTTTCGGGCAAGTAATACTTGAATTCCACGGTTTCACAGGTTTTGCACCTACACTCCACCTCACTTCACCTGTTCGCCACGGCCGGAGTGTATTCCGCATCGGAGCTACGCTTCTCATCGGCCACCATGCCGCCTGTCAACGTAGGCCACACGTCTGCGCTCCACACTCGGGCGTTTTCTCGTTGCCTACCTACGAGGGGCCTCGCCGATGAGCCTCCCAATAGCCGTCATACTCTCAGCGTGCCGCTGCTCTTATTGTGGCTTCGCGGACCACACAGTCATATAAGCCCGGCTAGCTCAGTCGGTAGAGCATGGGACTCTTAATCCCAGGGTCGTGGGTTCGAGCCCCACGTTGGGCGTTCTCTTTTCTACACTATCTATCTGCCGCCCACCTCGCACAGTGTCTTGTGTCTGCCAGTCACACCAACAGCACAGTCCGGTATGGTCTAGTGGCTAGGATACCTGGCTCTCACCCAGGAGGCTCGGGTTCGATTCCCGGTACCGGAATTCTTTTGCCCCAGCTCTCTCATGCAGCGATTCCCACGCATTCGCTCCTTCAGTAGCATTCAGCGAAGACCTTCTTCACCATGCGACGAGGTGGCCGAGTGGTTAAGGCGTTGGACTGCTAATCCAATGGGCTCTGCCCGCGTGAGTTCGAATCTCATCCTCGTCGTCCCGCTCCATTTTGTTCTCATACGTTTATTCTTTTGTTTCCTCTCGCCTCACCGGTGCAGCAGCACGTCAAGCGGCGAGCGAGGCCGATAAGCTCATGCGGCCCCATGGTGTAATGGTTAGCACTCAGGACTCTGAATCCTGCGATCCGAGTTCAAATCTCGGTGGGACCTGTCCTTTTAACGTCTCGCACGATCTCATAACCGAACGGCCAGACGCGCCTTTATTTGAGGTAGCCTCGAGCCCCCCCGCCATGTCGCCTCCATAGCTCAGTGGTTAGAGCACCAGTCTAGTAAACTGGGGGTCGAGAGTTCGATTCTCTCTGGAGGCACGATCTCTCATTTTGTGGCCCCGACCCAAGAAAGCAACACCGTATTGCCCCTAGTTGTTTGTCGTGACCGTGGCACATCGAGGTCCGTTGGTCTAGGGGTATGATTCTCGCTTAGGGTGCGAGAGGTCCCGGGTTCAAATCCCGGACGGACCCTTCTTTTTGCGTCCGTCCACAACGAGCACCACTATTCGGACTGACACAAAAGAGACTCTCCGGCGGGGAATCGAACCCCGGTCTCCCGCGTGACAGGCGGGGATACTGACCACTATACTACCGAAGATGCGGCCTGGGAGGTGCCGTCCCGTGGCGCATCACCATCTACTTGGCAGATGGGAGACAGACGGACGAAAAGTGGAGGTGCGGGGTATCGATCCCCGTACTTCTCGCATGCTAAGCGAGCGCTCTACCATCTGAGCTACACCCCCTCGCATGTGGGCGGCGGACGTCGTTGCTCTTCTATTGCGACCACACTGCGCTGCCATGCCCCAGCGTGTCTCTCACCTCGTTCACCCGTGGCCACTGTCGAAGACATTCTGGGATGCTGACGACTTTTAGCATCACTGGCAAACATCTGTATTATTGATAAACAACAGTTATTCCCCCTTCCCCTTGTGTGCTGAGGACGACGTAGCCGTTCCCCTCTGGGCTAACACTCTTATCAGTGCACATGCGAGCGTCCCCTACGGACGGTCCTGTGGCGCAACGGATAACGCGTCTGACTACGGATCAGAAGATTCCAGGTTCGAATCCTGGCAGGATCGTGATGTTGCCCATTTTGCACCCTGTCAACACGCCCTCGTTTCCCCGAAGTACATGGTTTTGTCTGACCGAATTTTAAACAACCGGGCCCGCCGCCCATCCGCGCATTTTTTTTTTTTTATTTATTTTTTTAAAATTATTACTTTTTTAAATTTTAATTATTTTTTTTATTTTTTTTGTGTGTATTGTCCGACCGTCTTTTTTGTACAAAGGTGGGCTGCCTAGCTGCAGGGGGCGCCGCGTTTCAAACCGTAGGCGGGACGCTTCGGTTTCCCGGTACAAGGGTAGGCGGAACAAATCCCCTTATTTCACAAATTTGGTTCGGTATGACAACCAGGACCGCTCGAGATTTTTTTGATTTTTTTTCCTTCTTCAGAATGTCAAAAACATGTCTGAAATCCTGATCAAAATTCGTGCACCTCTGAGAGCTGAGATTCTGGAAACGTATTCTGATATTGATGGCCTGAGTTCTGCTGAATGTCAGAATAAGTTTTCAGCTTTCAGAGGTGCGCAAATTTTCATCGGGATTCCAGACATGTTGCTGACATTCTGACAAAAGTTACTCGAGTGACGCTGTCCTTCCGTGCAAAGGTCGTGCTGCCTTTAGATGGGTCGGACAAAATGAGTAGGGTGGTCGGACAAAAATAAATAAATACATAAATAAATTAAATAAATGATTAAATAAATAAATAGATAAATAAATACATAAATTTGCACAGACAGGTGGTTGCGGCATGGTCGCACGAAATTCGGATGGGCAGACCATTTGCGTGTGTGCGCACTCGGGAGGAGCTCAAGGCTCACATTCTCGGCACTGCCGCTAGGTGGCTCCACCGTCCGAAAACGGGGGCGAGACGCGTCCTTTCCAGACTCGTTCCGAGCCGTAACAGCAGTGGTCCATGACCAGCCTTGGACTCACTTCATCGTAAGCGACTGTTGCCGTCGGCCTGTACCGCAGCCGGGTCGGCAGGGTGCAAAGGCAGCCGCTGGTAGACCGCTCAGAGGGTGCGTGAGCCGCGAACGACGTGAGCGCGCCGATCAGCGGTACATATACAGTGCGCCGCGCGCCCGTCCCTTGTACTCGCTTCGGCGGTACATATACTAAAATTGGAACGATACAGAGAAGATTAGCATGGCCCCTGCGCAAGGATGACACGCAAAATCGTGAAGCGTTCCACATTTTTTAGCCGCCTTCCTGAGAGGGCCCAGCACTCGACCCATTCAGCTCCGCCTTTGCGGCGACACCACGATGCGATGAGAACCACACCATCTCCTGGCTCGCGCAGCACCATCAGCATCGGTGGTTCAGTCTGGTTCGAGTCGCCGCACGGAGCGGACGGGCTCGCCGGACGCTGCGTTACGAGCCAGGTGTACGGCCGCTGGCCAATAAGCCCCGCTTGACGCCGTTCGGTGTTGTTGTGTTGTGTTTTGTGTGTGCTGTGACCCCCCTCGGGGGGCCCCTGGTCCCCTTGCCGTTTCTGCCAGTGCCTAGGACTTTACTGCCCCTTGCCGTGCCGTGTTTTTGCCCCACTCCGCCACGCGTGGCCGTGCGCCGCCATGGCCGCGCTACGTCAACAAACTGTGACGCTCGAAGTCGAGCGGGACGCCGCGCAGTTTCCGAGTGCAGTTGAATTGGTGAAGTTGCTGAAGAAAGAGTACGGAGTGGAGTTGAAGGATATAAAGAGTGTGGAGCGTGAGTTCGGAAGCAGGAAAGTGTATGTGAAAGTGTCGAGTGAGGAGGTGTTTGGTCAAGTGGAGGCGGGCGTGCTGGACGTCCCACTGGGCCACGACGGCGCCGCCGTGAAGGTCAACGTTTCGACGTCCGGGCTGGGGCTCAAGCTGCTGCGTGTGAGGAACCTGCCGACGGAGCTGCCAGCGAGCGAGGTGAAGAAGGCTTTGAGTGAGTACGGAAGGGTGTTAGACATGAGGTTTGAGCTGTACGGAGAGAAGTCGGGCTTGGCTGGGATCATGACGGGAGTGCGGCTGGTGCGAATGGAGCCGGAGCGGCACGTGCCGAACTTTGTGAGACTTGGGGAGTGTGTGGCTTACGTGGAGTACTTTGGGCAACCGAAGACATGCAGCGTGTGCGCGTCCACCGCGCATCTCCGTGCGGCTTGCGACCAGCGCGGCACGTACGCCAACCGGCTGCGTGCGCCTCGCGACGAGAGGCGGCAAGCAGACGACGCGGCGCGCCGAACGGCGGCAGGGGGTAGCGACGGCACTGAGCAGACGGACCAGGGGGAGGGGGGCAGCAGCGGCAGCAACACGGAGTCACCGTCACGGCGCGGCGACACCCCGTACGCCAAGGTCGTGAGCCCGGCAGGGAGCGGCGAGACTCCACGCGGCAGTGGGACGGCGGAGAGCGGCCCCACACAGCAAGTGACGCCGGCGGCGGCTGCGTCCGAGGCGCGCGAGAGCCAGACGTCTCTCTCCAACAAGCCGATGAACTTCCTGTTCAACGCGGAGCCACTGATGGACAACTGGGAGTTCCGGTCGGCGGACCCCATCGAGACCACCGAGACCATGGACAACGTCGACGTCGAGGACATCGAGACCGCCCTGACCCCAACCACCGAGGCCGCGGTGGACCTGATGGACGGCTGGGAGAGGGCACGAAGCGGCAGGACCACCAGGAGAAACGCCACGAAGATCAACATTTCCGACGGTGGCAGGGTGCCGCTCTCGTCGGCGCAGAAGTGGGCCAAGGTCAAGGCCCAGGTGGAGCAGGGCCGTCCGATCTCGGGCCCCCTCAAGCGCGCTCTCTCTAACCTGGGTGACGGCGGCAAGAGTTCCGCCAAGGCGGGGCCAGACAACAAG
The DNA here is from genome assembly GCA_030522485.1 of Stenchaetothrips biformis. Classification (NCBI taxonomy): domain Eukaryota; kingdom Metazoa; phylum Arthropoda; class Insecta; order Thysanoptera; family Thripidae; genus Stenchaetothrips; species Stenchaetothrips biformis. The sequence continues at coordinate 11,550,045 of CM060102.1, forward strand.
AACAAGAAACACGCCCCCTCCACCTCGTCGTCCTCAAAATGAGCATGACAGTTGTTTTATCTGTTAATCTCTGTGCAGCTACGTCAGCGGCGAAGTGGGAGGCGCTGAGAACCCTGCTGGTGGACAGGAATGTCGCTGTCGCCCTGCTGCAGGAGGTCGCCGTCACCGCCCTGGACGTGCCCGGCTACGCCGCGATGGTCAACACCGGGGAGGCTTGCCGCGGCACCGCCATCCTGGTCCGAGACGGTCTGGAGCTGACGCCTCTGATGGCCCTGCCGAGCGGCAGAGGGTGCGCCGCCAAGGTAGGCAGCCAAAGCTACGTTTGTGTGTACGCGCCAGCAGGGTCCAGGCGGCGGCAGGAGCGCGCCGCGTTCTTCGCCGAGGACGTCGCCCAGCTTCTCGCGGCCGCGGGTCCCAGTGCGGTGCTCGGAGGGGACTTCAATTGTGTGCTCAGTGATACGGACACGACAGGCAGCACGATGAAGTGCCCCGAGTTGGCGCAGTTGGTGCAGAGTGTTGGACTTGAGGACGTGTGGCCCCGGGCCTCCCCCCGGCCGGGTCACACGTTCGCCACCGCGGCCATGTCGGCCAGGCTGGACCGAGTGTACGCGCCGCCGCATCTCGCCGTGCAAGCCGTGGAGGCCGTGGCGGTGGCCTTCAGCGATCACAGTGCGGTGTCAGTGACTTTCAGCGGAGTGGTCGCGGCGCGGCCGCAGAGGCCGCCGTCAGCGTGGCGCTTGGACTGCAGGATCCTGCGGGACCCTGCGTACTTGCCCAGCCTGCGGGACGAGTGGGCGCGGTGCGTGGCGGCGCGGGGCGACACCGACGTCATTGAGTGGTGGCTGCAGCACGCCAAGCCCGCCATCCGCCGTCACGCCGCAAGGTTCACCAGGGAGTGGCGGAGGGACTGCAGGAGCAGGCTTGCGTTTCTTTATGAGTTGCTGCAGGAGCTGGTGTCCGCGTCGCCGCGCCACGCCGGCAACGCCGAGCTCATCAAGGAGGCCAAGGAGGAGATCCTGCATGTGCATGCTGTGATGCTGGAGGGCGTCAAGGCGCGCGCCGCGCTCGATGACGTCATCAGGGACGAGCCGGTCTCCGCGGTGCACGTGGGGCGTGCCGCCCGGCGCGCTCGCCAGCAGGACATCAACCGCATCGAGGACGCCGACGGCCGCGTGCACTCGGACCCAGCGGACGTGCGCGAGCTGTTCCACGACCTGTACGAGGCCAAGTTCAGGGCGCCGACCGCGGACGACGGGCTGCGACTCGACTCGCCCATCCTTGCCGCCGCTACCAAGGTCCTGGACGCCGCTGACAACCAGGTGCTGTGCCGGCCCTTCAGTCTCGACGAGGTGCTCGCCGCTGTCAAGCGGTGTCCGAGACGGAAGTCCCCCGGTGCGGACGGCCTCCAGGGCGAGTTCTACGCTGTGGCCTGGGGCGTCGTCGGCGAGGCCCTCACGGAGGTCATGAACGCAGTGTGGGAGCGCCGCTGGGTGCCGCCGGCCATGACACGCGGCATCATCACCCTCGTTCCAAAGAAGAAGCGACCAATCACCGCCAAGGACCTCCGCCCCATCACCCTGCTGGACGTCGACGCCAAGATCCTGGACAGGCTCATGACGGCGAGGCTGGCCGCCTTCCAGGACCGCCTGCTACATGCCAACCAAGTCCGGCCTGGTGGCAAGCGCACCATGGCGGGGGCGCTTTGCGACCTGCGTGACGTCATCAGCGCGCTGGGCGCTCTGCGGCTGCCCGGCGCCGTGCTGTCCATCGACTTCTCCAGCGCATTTGACAGCGTGCGGCACGACTTTCTGTTCGAGGTGCTGCGTCGGCGCGGCGTCGGCGCGCAGTTCGTTGACGTGCTGAGGTCCATGTATGCGGGGGCGTCGTCGCAGGTGCGCGTCAACGGCGAACTGACGGCGTCCTTCCCGGTCGGCAGGTCCGTGAGGCAGGGCTCCCCCGCCTCTATGCTCTACTTTTCCATTGTCCTGGCGCCTCTGCTGCTCGTGCTGGAGCAGCGCCTGCAGGGCCTCGCCCTGGCCAACAGCTGCATGCGCGTGTCGGCGTACGCAGACGACGCCTTTCTTGTCCTTCGCGAACACGCCGAGGCCGCGGCCGTCGTGGAGGTCCTGCAGGACTACGGCACCACGTCAGGGCTCCTCGCCAACCCAGACAAGTGCAGTGTGCTCACCGCCGGGGGCTGGGTCAAGACGGTGCCCCTCGCCTTCCCCTACACCGAGAAGCTGAAAGTCCTGGGCGTCACCTTCCAGGAGAACGTCAAGGCCACCATCAAGGAGAACTGGGCGGCAGTGCTGGCCGGCGTGCGGGGCGTGCTGCTTGCCAACGCGGCGCGGGCACTGGGGCCTACGCAGCGAGCGCGGTATGTCAGCATGTTCGCGCTGTCCAAACTCTGGCACGTGGCGCAGGTCCTCCCCGTTCCCAAGGGGGTGGCCGACGACGTAGTGCGGGCCGCTGCCAGGTTCCAGTGGCGCGGCCAGCTCTTCACCACCAGCATGGCCATCGCGTGCACCCCGCGTACCCAGGGCGGCTTGGGCATCCCCGTCGTGCAGAAAAAGTGCTTGGCGCTGTTCACAGGCCGGTGGCAGGGCGTGCTGGTCGACACGCCGGACAGCTTCGCCGGCGAGTGGCTCCAGGTGCTGCTTGGGGCGTTTCCGCTCGGAGAGCTGCAGCGGCGAGTCTGGCCGGCGGCGTCCTACTTCACGGCCTTCCACAGCTGCAGGACGACGGCGGCCGCGGCGGAGCCCGAGGTGGACGCGCGCACCGCCATCCGGGCCATCTACGCCGAGCTGGTGAGCGCGGTGCCCGCCCCGGTGCCCAGGGTCGCCGCCAAGGCCCCGGACGTGCAGTGGCAGCGCGTCTGGGCTAACGTCCGACACGAGGCCATCCCAGAGGACGTCCAGGACTCCTGGTGGAAGGCCGTCCACGACCTGCCAGCGACGCGGCACCGCCTCCACCGCATCGGCCGCTCGGAGTCCAGGATCTGCCCGAAGTGCGCCGCGCCGGACACGCTCGCGCACCGCCTGGCCAGGTGCAGCGCGATCCGGGACGCGTGGCGCTGGACCCGGGCCACTCTGACCCGGCTGCTGGGCAGCACGGCCACGCCCAGGACGCTGCTGCAGCCCACCTTCGCGCCGGACGACCCCGACCGGCACGCGACGGCGGCGTGGGTTGCGGGCCACCACGTCCACCAGGTGGTCATCGCCGCGAGGACGGACGCCGCTAGCTTCGCGCGCTCCATCGTCAAGGCCAAGTCCAAGGCCCTGGCGTGCCCCGCCTGCCCGCCGGCGCTGCAGCGCGGGCTGGCCGCCTTCATCGTGTGAGGTGACGTCATGCGCCCGGCCGGCGCGTCGTCTCCGTCGTCTGCTGCGGCGAGCCTAGCCCAACGTCGCGCGGAGTAGCGACGCGGCGCGGAGTAGCGACACGGCGCGGCGTCTGCTACGGAACTGCGAGGACCGCGCGGAGTATTGCCGGAGCAGCGCTGTGGCGGCGCGGGAAGCAACTCGGAGAAGCGACGAGCAACGGGCAACGAGCGAGTTATGTATTCCGTCTTTTTAATGTATTGTTTATTTTATTCCTTGTAAGGGTCTCTTAATAGTGCTTCCTTTATCCAGTGAACCAGTCTTTCTATTATTTAATTTGGTTATCCTTTAACTGATCTCTTAATTTATTGGCTTGTGATGTTTTTTAAATCTTGGACGCTCACATGATGTTTTCTCTGTTTCAGGCCGGCGCAGGGCACGGGGGGCCGAACCCACTTCGGTGGCAATAAGCCCCTCGCCGCCGCCGCTGTCCTGGAGCAGAGAAGCATCACGTGGCGACTATTTTACGAAGCACTTGAAGTTCTAAAAATTTTTTTCTTGTTTTAAACCGTTTTAGTAATGTATAATCATAAAGGAAATATCTGAAAATTTGTGCACCTAAGCTTTCAATATTTATCTGTTTTATTTATTTTATTTATTTATCTATTACTTGTTAAAACGAAATATATTGATGTTTTCCAAAAAAAAAAGTGGTAGAATGCTCGCCTGCCACGCGGGCGGCCCGGGTTCGATTCCCGGCCGATGCAATTTTGCTGCCAGCCTACACATATGGATCACAACGCGGCATCGACGTAGGAACGAGAGACTTGGAGCTGTAAAAGGCACTGGATTATCATCGGCCTCCGTGGCGCAATGGTTAGCGCGTTCGGCTGTTAACCGAAAGGTTGGTGGTTCGACCCCACCCGGGGGCGCGTGTCACTTTTGGTGGCTGTGACGTTGCTTCTCCGCGCTTTAGTTCCATGCTCCGGAAGCGTGTGACGTCTATCGAAGACCGTGTGGCCTAATGGATAAGGCGTCGGACTTCGGATCCGAAGATTGCAGGTTCGAGTCCTGTCACGGTCGTTTGTTTCCTTTTAGAAGAAGAAGAAGAAGAAGAAGAAGAAGAAGAAGAAGAAGAAGAAGAAGAAGAAGAAGAAGAAGAAGAAGAAGAAGAAGAAGAAGAAGACCTTAACCCGCCGTCTCTTTTTTCCCCCTCATTCACTGCAATTCGATTGGTAAGTTTGCTTGCCACTCCAGCGGCGCTCCGTTTTGAATGCCAAAATTCGGCCTACTGGCCCGAATTGGCCTCTTCGAATGCCAAAATTTGGCATTCCGGTGAACTTGGACGCCAAAACTTGGCATTTTAAAAGGCCAATTCGACCCAGAATGCAAAATTTTGGAATTCAAAACGGAGCGCCACTGGAGTGCAAACAAACTTACCAATGGAATTGCAGTGTTGACTAAAACGAGAGTGGCAGCGGTGGGATTCGAACCCACGCCTCCGAGGAGACTGGTGCCTTAAACCAGCGCCTTAGACCGCTCGGCCACGCTACCCGGATGAATGATGGGGCCAACAGCAGCACTCCCCATCATTCGGGCCAAGGGAAGGAACGGAGAAGAAGCAAAACATATGATTCCGCCCAGGATCGAACTGGGGACCTTCTGCGTGTTAGGCAGATGTGATAACCGCTACACCACGGAATCTGCTCCTACACCGGGGTAACGGCGCAAAGCCTATTGCTGTGTGGTGTGGTTCGCCGCCCGTGCTGTTGACACGCAAAAGGACTGCGACAGCCGGGAATCGAACCCGGATCAACTGCTTGGAAGGCAACTATGCTAACCACTACACCACTGTCGCCGCGTGTTGACGCACCGCAAGGCTAGTGCACGCACTTGGGCTGACAGCCCATCTGCCCTGAGATGGAAACGCAAATCATTCGTGGAAGGGGGATCCGAAGATCGACTGCCGAGACCCACTGCAGAGGAAAGTGAAAAACGCCATGTTGAACGAGGGTGACGCGCCTATCCAACAGCCCCCATGGCTCAGTGGTTAGAGTACCGGTCTTGTAAACCGGCGGTCGAGAGTTCGAATCTCTCTGGGGGCACTTGACCCTGTTTGAGGACTGCTTTTGCAGCACAGATGAGCCCCGAGCCCCGCTGCTTGGCAGAGCCCGACGCCGCCGTTGCTTTTCTCTCACGGACGACGCTGCTGCGGAGGGCCAGGCTCAGTTCAGCGGGCCCTCACACACATCATCCGGTATGGTCTAGTGGTTAGGATTTCTGGCTTTCACCCAGGAGGCTCGGGTTCGATTCCCGGTACCGGAATGCTTTTGCACCCCGCAGCAACGGACTTTGCTTTTGTCAAGTCAGCGGCGCCGATCCTTGTTGACATCGGGTCCACAGACACCAACGATGGCCGAAGAGCACTTAGGTTAGGTTAGGTTAGTGACCAGATCGCCTCTGCGGGTTCCCCAGACACCAAAGATGGCTGAAGGGCAATGAGGTTAGTTTAGGTTAGGTTAGTGCCCAGATGGCCCCTGTGGGGTTCCCAGACACCAACGATGGCCGAAGAGCACTTGGGTTAGGTTAGGTTAGTGACCAGATCGCCTCTGCGGGTTCCCCAGACACCAAAGATGGCTGAAGGGCAATGAGGTTAGGTTAGGTTAGTGCCCAGATGGCCCCTGTGGGGTTCCCAGACACCAACGATGGCCGAAGAGCACTTGGGTTAGGTTAGGTTAGTGACCAGATCGCCTCTGCGGCTTCCCCAGACACCAAAGATGGCTGAAGGGCAATGAGGTTAGTTTAGGTTAGGTTAGTGCCCAGATGGCCCCTGTGGGGTCCTCAGACACCAATGATGGACGAACAGCACTTAGGATAGGTTGGGTTAGTGACCATCACGCCTCTGCGGGGTCCCCTGATTCCAAAGATTGCCGAAGGGCACTTAGGTTAAGTTAGGTTAGTGACCATCACGCCTCTGGGGGCTCCACGGACATCAACGGGCTCTTGGGTAGTGTTAGGTTATCCATTTTCCCGGAATGGCGATTTGCTTCTCGCAGGTCAGCAGCGCGTATTGTTGATGCGACACTACGTGCCGGGGCTGGGTTGGGTTTGGATTGGGATAGGTTAGGTGAAGTTGGCGATTCTCTAGCATTGGCTGCAAAATGAATGTCATCCTTCGAGCCGGATTTGAACCAGCGACCTATGGATTCCCGCGCCTGCCTTTCCGCCTACAGTCCACCGCTCTACCAACTGAGCTATCGAAGGTGCCTTGCTGTATCTCTTCGCGTTCGCGATGTGCCTCCTCGACGTCTTGTGCAAGCGGACCCAATCAGTTTCGGGCACACTGTCCGTCCGTGGCAGGCTCATCCTGATTCCGTGGTGTAGCGGTTATCACGTCTGCTTCACACGCAGAAGGTCCCCGGTTCGATCCCGGGCGGAATCACTTTTTATGGGCCATCGCACTGCCGTTGGCGTGGGAGCGGTTCTAGATAGCGCTTGAAACTGCAGCGCCCGTTGGCACAACGACTCCGTGGCGCAACGGTAGCGCGTCTGACTCCAGATCAGAAGGTTGCGTGTTCAAATCACGTCGGGGTCAAGTGTCACCCGTGCGTGCACATGCACGCATCTTGGTTTGTCTCTTGTCCCTCACCACAAGGAGAAGGAGATCCACATGATCGGGTGTTGCGTCAATGTCGGGATGTACGGCCTCGGTAGCGCAGTAGGCAGCGCGTCAGTCTCATAATCTGAAGGCCGTGAGTTCGATCCTCACCCGGGGCACACCTTTTGCCCCGTGCGCAAGTGCGAAAGTGCACTTATGCACTTTGGCATCTTTGGCGGTCGGGCCTGATGTACGTCCTCGGTAGTATAGTGGTCAGTATCCCCGCCTGTCACGCGGGAGACCGGGGTTCGATTCCCCGCCGGGGAGGCGGCCTCTCTTTTGGTTGCTTTCGAATGCGTGGTATTTTATGACGCCGAGCAAAAGAGATGACGATGGCCCATGGGGGGATCGAACCCACGACCTTCGCGTTATTAGCACGACGCTCTAACCAACTGAGCTAATGGGCCAGATGGAGGGGGCCGGGTACAAGGGAGAACATATAGTCCGATGAGATGGGACGGGCCGAGCGCCACGTTATCGGGCTGCCATGTCGCACCCCTCTCCATCGGCCGAAATAGCTCAGTTCGGTTCCGGCTTCGGTTGGGGTCGGACGTGCGTTACGGGCCAGGTGTACGGCTCCGGCCAATAAGCCCCGCCTGACGCGCCGTGCCCGAGTGCCGCTGGGCTGTGACTGTGATAATAGGCTGTGATAATATACTGTGATAGTTTTAGTGCTTGACCAGGAGAAGTGCTTGTGTTCTGTGTGTTGTGTTTGTTGCCAGGCCGGGCCACGCCGGCCGGCTCTGTGTTTGTGTACCGCGCCGAGCCGGGCGGAGCGGCCGGCCGGCCGGTTGTTGTTTTGGCTGTGTCCGAGGCGCCATGGCGGCCCTCCGCAAGGAAACGGTCACCTTCTCGTTCAAAGGGGCGAAAGGAGTGAGTGGCCTGGAGTTGTGGGAGTTTATGAAGAGCGAGTTTGATGTGAGGCTGGAAGAGCTACGAGCAGTGCAGATGGAGACAAGTGGGAAGAAGGCGCACGTGAAGTTTGAGCACAGTGGGCGAGCGGAGGAGGTAGCTGCGGTGGAGCGGCGGCGGTTTGTGTACGCGGACGGAGGTGAGTGCGAGGTTGTTGTGAACGGGCCGGGGCCGGCCGTCAAGTACGTGCGTGTGTGCAACCTGCCGGTGGAGGTCCAGAAGACGGATATCGCCTTGGGCCTGGGACAGTACGGGGACGTGCTGGAGGTGCGCGACGAGAGGTACCCGCGCGGCTCCTGCTTCCAGGGCCTGCTCACGGGCACGCGCGTCGTCAAGATGACCATGAAGAGGGACGTGCCCAGCTACCTGCGTATCGGGGGCGCCGAGGCTAAGCTGTTCTATGCCGGGCAGAAGCCTACTTGTCATGTGTGCGGAGAGACTAACCATATGCGTTCTGATTGCCCTAACAGGAGGAGGCCGCCGACGTATGCGGATCGCACAGCAGGAGGCCGAAACGGCAGAGAAGACGAGAAGGACGAGGACACGCACGAGGACATGCACGAGGAAAGCGACGCTACGCTCGGCGGCTCCTCCTCACCGTCCCCGCGCCCCTCGCCGAGCGCCAAGACGCCCCGCAGCAGCAGTGTTCCAAGGAATTTGAGGTTAGAGGACGAATGTTTTTCCACTCCGCAGGGCACTCCGAAGCAGACGACGCAGCCTGAGCGCGAGGTGTCGCCGGCACGCGCGTCACTACTCCACGCGAGCAGCGTAACTGAGGAGCTGCTGCAGCCGCAGCAGGGAGTAGCGCCGCAAGGAGGTGAGCGAGGAGTAGTTCCAGAGACCGAGTTGCAGGAAGACGACCAGGGGTCCTGGACATCCGCGTTCGAAATGGTCCCGGGGTCCGAGGCGTCGGAGGCCGAGGAGGCCGCGGAGGACGACGACGACGGCGTGCGCCTGCTGCGGAGCAGGGTGAACAGCACCGGCAGCGTCGGCAGCGTCGGCAGCCTCGACGACAAGAAGAGAAAGCGGAATGAGGACGGCAGCGTCTCGAAGTGGAGCGAAGGCATGCTCCGGAGGCTTGCCGATGGCGGCATCCAGAAGGCCAAACAGGCGCTCATCACCAAGAAGGCCAAGACGGAGGGCAAGGGCAAGGGCAAGAGTGGTTCAAAAACAAAAAATGGATTGTAAAGTGTTGACCTTCAATATGTCCATAGCGACGGCAGCGGCGAAGATGGCAGCAATGTTCCAGATGATCAAGGAGACGAACGCGGACGTGGTCTTACTGCAGGAAGTGCGCACGCCCGTCGTCGGCTGCCCAGGATACGAGGAGTGCGTCAACCTCGGCACGGAGGCCCGCGGAACGGCGATGCTTGTCCGCCCCCCACTCCGCCTCGACAACGTCAAGTGCCTGCCCAGCGGCCGCGGCATGTCCGCCGTCATCAAGGGCATCACCATGGCAACGGTGTACGGCCCCGCGGGGTCGCAGGGCAGAGGTGAGCGTCCGGATTTTCTGCTGAACGAACTGGCTTTACTCCTTGCAGACGCAGCTGGCCCGTTCCTGATTGGCGGCGACTGGAACTGCATTGCGAGGAAGGAGGACACGACAGGCAGTGCGGAGCCTTGCCGTGTGCTGCAGAACGTCCTGCAGGACCTGCACCTGGTGGACGCCTGGCGGCACCTGCGGCCTGACGACGCCGGCCACACGTACCGCGGCCCGACGTGCACGTCGAGGCTGGACCGCCTCTACGTCACCGAGGACCTCAAGGACAACCTGCGCGGGGCACAACTGCACGACGCGGCCTTCGGGGACCATCGCGCGGTGAGCGTGACCGTCGAGTGGGGCGCCGCGCAGCCTGCGCAGGCGCAGCACCGCCGAGGCAACATGTGGAAGTTCGACCCCTGCGTCCTCGAGGACCCCTCGTTCCTGCCGGCCTTCGCGAGCAAGTGGGAGCTCTGGAGGCGTCCACCGGGGCGAGCAGGACGTGGTCGAATGGTGGGAGGAGACCAAGACCAAGATGAAGGGCTTCCTCAAGGACTTTTCCAAGCGCTCCAGAGAGAACAATAACGCAATGGTTTTGTTTCCTGTCTAGCGTGCTGAACGGCCTGACGACGAGGCTGTACGGAGGCGACGGTGAACAGCAGGAGCTGCGGAGGGAGCTGGACGACGTGCGCGCGCGTTTGCTGCAGCTGCTGTCGCGCAGGCTGGCCGCACCAGGGCGCGAGCCAAGGTCCAGGACGAGGTCGACGGCGAGACGGTGGGGCTCCACCACGTCGCCGCATGCCTGCGCCGGACGGCGCGCCGCAACATCGACGAGCTGCAGGACGGTGAGGGTCATGTGCTGCGCGGCGAGGCTGTCGCCGCGCACATCCACGCGCACTTCCAGGAAGTGTTCTCAGCCCCTGTGGAGCAGGCCGCACGGCGCGTGCAGGATGGGTTGCCTGCGTCGCCGGCGCCAGCCTCCCGGACACCGCCGCTCGACGCCCAGCGCGCGCAGGATGGGTTGCCTACGCCGCCGGCGCCAGCCTCCCGGACACCGCTGCTCGACGCCGTGGTCACGGAGCCCGTCCTGAGCGCGGCGGACAGCGACGCCATCATGCGGCCGTTCACGCTGGAGGAGCTCGAGGCCGCCGTCCAGGCTAGCCCGCGCGGCAAATCGCCAGGCGAGGACGGCCTGACCAGTGAGCTGTATGTGGCGGTATGGACAATAGTTGGCAAAGACTTTCTTAAGCTTGCCAACGCAATTTTGCGGCGGCGAAGAGTGGCGCCCTCCTTCAAGAGGGGCGTCATGGTGTTGATCCCCAAGACGGCGCAAGCCCCGGCCACAGTGAAATCCCTGCGACCTCTGACCTTGCTTAACGTGGATGGGAAAGTGTTTTCCAGGGCGCTGGCGACGCGCATGGAGGAGGCGCAGCGTCGCATCCTGCACCCCATGCAGGTGCAGGCGGGCAGCACCAGGACGATGCAGGGCGCGCTGTGCGACGTGCGCGACGCTATCACCATCGCGGAGCACGACAAGGAGGCCCTCTGCGTGGTCGCGCTGGACATCGCCGGCGCCTTCAACAACTTGCGGCACGACTACCTGTGGGCCGTCCTCCGGCAGCACGGCGTCGGCGAGGGGGTGGTGGAGCTCCTGCAGTCCATGTATGACGGCGCCACGACGAGGGTCTCCGTCAACGGCGAGCTCACCGACGTCATCGAGCTGCTGCGGGGGATCCGCCAAGGCTGCCCGTTAAGTATGGTGCTGTACTGCCTGGCCAGCGCGCCGCTCATCAAGGCCCTTGACAGCAGGCTCGCCGGGGTGCGCGTCGAGGAGGGGCGCCTGGCGGCGTCCGCCTACGTCGACGACACCGTGGCCCTGCTGCGCCGCCCGGAGGAGATGCCGGTGCTCGTGGAGTCCCTGGACGAGTTCGGGGCGGAGTCGGGCCTCCAGGTCAACGCCGCCAAGTCCGCCGCGCTGCCCGTCGGCCGCTGGCCGCGCCGGGCCGCCATGCCATTCCCCGTCGTGGAGGCCGTCAAGCTGCTGGGAGTCACCTTCACCGCCAGGACGAGCCGCCTGGCCACGGTCAACTGGCCCGGTCGTGTGGGCGTTGTCCGCGCCACGCTGGTGGACGCGCGCCTCCGCGCCTTCAACACCGTCCAGCGTGTGAGGTACGCCAACACGTACGTGCTGCCGCTGCTGTGGCACCTGGCGCAGGTGGCGCCGCTCCCCAACAAGTACTGCGCCATCGTCCGGAAGGCCCTCGGACGCTTCCTGTGGGCCGGCAAACGCGTCCGCGTCCCCTTCGATGTGCTGGTCCAGCCCAAGCAACATGGGGGCCTGGGGCTGCAGGACCCCGCCAGGAAGGCCCGCACGATGTTCGTCGCGCGCTGGGAGACGTCGGCACGCGCGGGCTTCAAGACGCTGTCAGGCTGCTGGCTCACGGCTCTGAAGCAGCAGTACGGAGATTCGGCGACCCTGCCGGCGTGCGTCGGGCACTTCAAGGAGTGCAGGAGCGTGAACGCCGAGGACAACGTGCCGGGACTTGTGGGCAAGGACCTCACAGGGGCGCTCTACGCTGCCGCCCTCGCCGCCGACGTGCCCGTCCCCAGGGCCATGAGGACCGTCGCCGCCGAGACCCAGCAGCAGGTGTGGCGCTGCGTCCACGCCAAGTGCCTGCCAGTGGACGCCAAGTCGACGTGGTACGAGGCGGGTCCACGACGTGCTGCCGACCGCGCTGCGTCTGCTGGCTGCCAAGCAGGGCACCGCCCCGGACTGCCCCAAGTGCAAGGAGCCCGAGGACGTCGTCCACCGACTGGCGCGCTGTGGCGCCGAGCGGCAGGCTGCGTGGGAGTGGGCCGAGCAGCACATCCGGACCACCACGGGCGTGGCCGTCACCACCGAGGCCATCATCCTGCCCACCACCATGGCAGCACCAGGGCCGCACGCGACGACGGCGACCTGGATCCTGGCCGTCGTCGTGCACTTCCTGGCGACGCGGCGCAACGTCACTGCCAGGTTGCTCCAGGACTACGTCATCAGGAGATCCCGAGAGACGTAGGCGGTGACGTCAACGGCGCAGCAGGGAGCGTCGTCTGCACCGGTTACCGAGCGGCGCGCGGAGTAGCGACGCGTCGTCTGCTGCCTAGACCGACGCAGAACAGCGCGCGCGGCGCGCGGGGTATCGCCAAGCAGTAGCCCGCCCGGCCCTATCGCTGCAAGGCCGGAGTAGCGCCAGGTGCGGGGAGTAGCGCCTGCAGTGGCGCGGTCAGTGGGAGTAAAACTTCCAAAGCTTTACTGATCTTTTGTGATTGTAATGTGCTTTAGATGTGGTGTAACTGAGTTCCCCTTTTAGTATCTACGTGTCTTAATTCTCTGAACGGCAGGGTTTATCTTGTTATTTCTTGTGCTTGTAAATAAAACATATATGAAACGCCATGTAATGCAATGTACAGTGCGATACTGATGTATCTATTACGGTTTACTTTAACGTTATACGTTTTCATGCTCTAAGTTTTATAACAACTGATCTGCAAAGTTCTTGTTTATGTTATTGTTAACACCTGTTTTCGGCCCAATAAACTTGTTTAAAAAAAAAAAAAAAGTTGGGAGAGCGTTAGACTGAAGATCTAAATGTCCCCGGTTCAATCCCGGGTTTCGGCAGTCTTCCTTTTCTTTTCACATTCCGGCAAGGGCGTAACGCGGTTACGGCCTCACCGTTACCGCGACAAAAACAGGGAACCATACTGCCTCCTCTGCGTCTCCCGGTTTTTGTGAATTGACTTATTTGCCGCACATTTCTTCCGCCATCTCCCGTAGCTTGCCGCGTTGTTGTTAGTAGTATATAACAGGGCCTGAGTTGCAAACAATTTTGTTCACGTGAATAATTCTGTTCGCGTGAGCAATACTGTTAGCGTAAACAATACTGTTCGCGTGAACAACTTTGTTCGCGTGAATAATTCTGTTCGCGTGAACATTATTGTTCGTGCGAGCAAAATTGTTTACGCGAACAGTATTGTTCGCGCGGACTTAATAGGGTACTTCGGAGAAGAGCTGGACCGGAAGTTGAGAAGAAATCAAGAGTAACAAAGTATGCGAATTTTGTGAGAATGAGCGTCTGCGTCGCCGTTCTGCCGCTTCCGCAGAGCTATATTCTCATACAAGTCCGGGTTTTGATCTTCTTGAATTTCTTCTCAACTTCCGTCCCAGTTCTTCTCCGAAGTACCCTATTGTTTGCAACTCAGGCCCTGTTATACTACTGTTGTTCTGGTGGTTAAATTAACCTCATGTACTCACTCACACTTTCAAGCCGATGTGGTGTGTTTGTCTTGACGTTTCTTTAATATAAAGTAACGGTATTGCCGTAACTGATTCGCCGGTAACGGTAACGCGTTACGTTTTCAAAAATCGGTAACGCAATGACGTTATTGTTACTCAAACCCAAAGTAGCGGTAACGCGTTACCTTTAAAAAAATAACGCCAACGACTCTGTTGCCACGTGCACGCTACGTTGGAGCACACAGTAAGAGTCTTACAGTGACATTTTAGCTATGTTACGAAGGAAATGGAGCAAACGTAATACGGAGGTGTTTCTCTCCATAATACGAGTTTTTTTTACGGATTTTCACTGTAACATAAAAGAAAAACCTTTATAATATGAAGAAAGAGTACGTTTGTATTATGAAGGTGCCATTTTCCTCGTTTATAATACGAACGTACTCTTTCTTCGTATTATGAAGGTTTTTCTTTGTATGTTACAGTGAAAATCCGTAAAAGATTCGTATTATGGAGAGAAACACCTCCGTATTATGTTTGCTCCATTTCCTTCGTAACATAGCTGAAATGTCACTGTAAGACTTTTAACGTGCACGCTTGCTAAGCATACGCCAGGTTGCGTACACCAGCATGTACACTGTTGCTCTGCTTTGCATGCAAAAGGTAGGGAACTTCAGCAACAGTGTGAGTGCAGGAATGCGCCACCTGGCGCGTACTTAACAAGCTTGCTCCAGCGTGGCGTGGACTTGGCAGGGGTGCTCCAGCGTGGAGGGCACATGCCAGGTATGCTCCAGGTGGCGTGTACATGCACGCATGTTGCAACCTGAAGCATGCATAGTACACACTTGTGTCAGCAGTGTTGATAAACAACAAAAACTCAACCGCTTGGCAAAATGTGTCGTCTGCCGTGACCAGGATTCGAACCTGGGTTATCGCGGCCACAACGCGAGGTACTAACCACTATACGATCACGGCTGACCCGTACACATGCTGAGCCCCGGCCGCGCAGAGCTGCTGACTCATCAACGAGGAAAGCCGATGCCGCAATGCCAGCTGTCACCTATGTAGAAACATGGCTATCGCTTGCAGCATCATCGCGTCACATCCCGGCAGTCGTGGCCGAGTGGTTAAGGCGACTGACTAGAAATCAGTTTCCCTCTGGGAGCGTAGGTTCGAGTCCTACCGACTGCGTGTCCTTTTGTCGTCACGCCGTCACCTGACATGTTGACTAAGTTCGTGCACGTCACTGACCCAACAGTTGTTTTAAAAAGTAGAAATTTTATTTTCAATCATTTTTGCGCTCACATGATGCTTTCTCTGTTTCAGGCTGGAGCAAGGCACGGGGAGCTGAACTGGCTGAAACAGGCTCTCCGACGCCGCCGCGGTCCTGGAGCAGAGAAACATCGTGTGGCGCCGTCCCCGAGTAATTGTTTAAGAATGTGAAGAGGCAGCAACGCAACGATGAAACATATTTATTTATTTTCTTGTTAATGCTCTGTTAAATATTTTGAAATATATTGCTGTTTTTGAAAAAAAAAAAAAAAACCAATGCGTTTCCGTACCTGCGAGGACATAAAAGGGGAAACTGCGTGCTTTTTTTTTTTTCTTTCCAAGAAATCGGGAAAGTGCGCGTCTGTTGCACAAGCTGCCGAAAGAACGCGAGTTTCGAGAAGCGTGCCCAAAGTACGTGTCTTTTGGTAGGAGGTATCGACCTGCGCTCCTGCAACCCCCATTCCCCAGTGAATGGCCGTTCAATCTTTGGCGTACGGGGGGTGTAGCTCAAATGGTAGAGCGCTCGCTTTGCATGTGAGAGGCACGGGGTTCGATCCCCCGCACCTCCAAGCCGTCTTTTTTTCTACGTGCAAATGCTGACAGAGGTATAGAAGCGTTCGGCTTTCGGGCAAGTAATACTTGAATTCCACGGTTTCACAGGTTTTGCACCTACACTCCACCTCACTTCACCTGTTCGCCACGGCCGGAGTGTATTCCGCATCGGAGCTACGCTTCTCATCGGCCACCATGCCGCCTGTCAACGTAGGCCACACGTCTGCGCTCCACACTCGGGCGTTTTCTCGTTGCCTACCTACGAGGGGCCTCGCCGATGAGCCTCCCAATAGCCGTCATACTCTCAGCGTGCCGCTGCTCTTATTGTGGCTTCGCGGACCACACAGTCATATAAGCCGGCTAGCTCAGTTCTGTCCCGGCTGCGGTCGGGTGCGGAACAGCGTGACAGGCCGGGTGCGGCCTAGGCCAACATCCCCCGCCTGACGCAACACACTCGTGTTTGTGTGTGGTGGCTCTGATTTTATTTTGCTGGTGGAAGGGCCCTCTGGAAGTTTCTGCGTGTTTTCGAGGTTTCGTGGCTGGCCGCGGCGCGGCTCGCCGCCATGGCGAGAAGAAAGAACACCATCTGCTTGACCTTCGAGAAGGGCAGCCCGGCGTTCTCTTCACTGGAAGTGCACGACTTCTTGGAGAAGTCTCTGAAGCTCAAGGAGAATGAAGTGCTTGGAATCCAACTGGAACAACCTCTGAAGAAGGTCTACGTGAAGCTCATCAACAGCGAGCGCTGCGAGGAGCTGGCGGCGACAGGCAGGTTTTTGTTTACTCACGCCAATCGCGTGACGTCCCTGGTGGAGGTTATGTGCGCGGACTTGGGAAGCCGGCTGGTGCGCGTGTTGAAGCTGCCCTTTGAGGTTAGTAACGAGGCGCTCTGCAAGGTTCTCTCTGGCTTCGGCCGCGTTGTTGGCCCAGTGAATGAGGAAGTGTTCGACGGCAGGCACAAATTTAAGGTTAGAACTGGAACTCGTAGCGTGCGAATGGACTTGTCCAAGCCCATTCCGTCTTATGTTGTTGTCGAGAACAACAGGGCCCTGATTCTGTACCCGGGCCAAGCCCCTACGTGTATGCTGTGTGGTAAGCTTGGTCATTTGAGGAAGGATTGCACCGAGGAGCCGCCGAAAAGGACCTGGAGCAGCGTCGCGGCCGGAGGCAAGGCTACGTCCGAGGCGAGCGACAGCAGCGGGGACGACGGAGACAGCCTGGCCAACAACAACAACAACAGCAACGGCCCGGCGGCGGACGACGCCACGGACGACTGGGGCGAGATGAGCGACAGGAACAGAGAAGCCGACACCGTGACCAGCCTGGACGCGGCGCCCAAGGACACGACGCCGAGCCCCAGGAGAAAAAGGAGGGTAACTAACTTCCTTTTCGATGCCAGCGGCTTGTCTGATGAGCCACCCTTTACAGTGCCGCTGCCCCGCCCCGCCCCGCCGCCGGGGGACCTGCCCTTGGACGACCTGCTGAGCACCAGAGACGACCCCCTGAGCGCGTTCCTCAGCACCAACCGCTTCGAAGAACTGAGATCACGGACCGGCAGCACCGCCAGCGTGACGAGCGTGACGAGCGTGACGACCGTGATGAGTGAGGGCGGGGGCGCGGGCGGGAGCGAGCACAGCGAAGAGCAGCCAAGAGGTAGGTCCCTGCGAAGCAGAAACACGCCTGTCGTGGTGGACGCCAAGAAGGACGCCTTCAAGAGGCTCAAGAGCATGGTGGACAACCCGAACACCACCGACGCGGCGGTCAAGAGCATGGTTAGGAAGGCCATCAACCCGGTGACCAAGCATAGGGCATCCTCAAAATGAAACTTCTCTCTATGAATGTTTGTGCCGTGTCCGCCGCGCACAAACTTGCAGCGCTGGAAAATCTGCTTCGAATGTACTGTCCCGACGTTGTACTCTTCCAGGAAGTCTCGTGCCCGGCGTTTAACTTCTACGGCTACGACGAGGCGGTGAACGTCGGCGACGCGGGCCGCGGGACGGCACTCCTCTGGCGACGCGGGGTCGAGCTGAAGAACATCAGGAAGCTGCCCAGCGGCCGGGCCATGTCGGCGTGGGTCGGTGACGTCATGCTCACCAACATATATGCCCCAGCAGGGTCCCAAGGCAGGAGGGAGCGGCCGCGTTTCTTCGTCGAGGACCTCCCCCTTGTCCTGGCCGACGCCGGCGAGAAGCTGGTCCTGGGGGGCGACTTCAACGCCATCCTCAGCAAGGCCGACACGACGGGCGTGGCGACGCCGTGCCCCGTGCTCCGCAACGTGGTTTCGTCACTCAAGCTGCGCGACGCCTGGACAACCCTGCGCCCCAACGAGCCGGGATTTACGTTCCACTCAACGGTGTGCTCGTCCCGCCTCGACAAGTGGTACGTCAGCGCTGCCCTGCCCTTGCTTTCAGTGGAACTGCACGCCGCTCCCGTCTCCGACCACTCCGCCGTGCTGCTTGAGGTCGACAGCGCCGGAGGCAGCCCAACGCGCGCCGCCGTCGGAGGGGAAGCCTACGCTGCAGGCGCAGGCCCGCGCCGCCACCGCGACACGCTCTGGAAGGTGGACCCGTCGCTGCTGCTGAGCCCGGCGTTCCTGCCGCGCTTCAGGGAGCTGTGGGCAAGCTGGAGAACGAAGGCCAAGGACTTCGAGGACGTCGTCGACTGGTGGGAGCAAGGCAAGGTCAGGATTCGGTCTCGGCTTGCAGTGTGGTCGCGGGAGTTCCAGGCGGACGACAACTCGCTGCTAGACTTCCTTCACGGCTGCCTCGACGAGCTGGTTGCGCAGCGCGCCGCCGACCCCACCGTTGAACTCCGCATCGCCGCCATGAAGTCCAGGATCATGGAACTGCTCGCACGCCGCATGCCCGGGCTCGCCGTCCGCTCCAAGGCCATGGACGTCGTCGGGGAGGTGCCAGGAATGCACCACGTCGCCGCGGCGATCCGGAGGAAGGCGGCGACCAGGGTTGAGTCCCTGCAGGACGTCGACGGCAGCGTGCTTCGCGGCCAGGACGACCTGCAGCAGCACGCCCACCGCCACTTCCAAGCGCTGCTCGGCGCCCCGCCGGCCGGCCCCGCGCCCCACGCACCGCGGCTCCTGGACGAGGTCGTCGAGGCCACGGTCAGGGACGACGACAACGAGGCCCTGCTGCGCCCCGTCACCACCGAGGAGCTCCTGGAGTGCCTCAAGCTGTCGCCGCGCGGCCGCAGTCCCGGGGACGACGGCCTCACCACCGAATTCTACCTCACGACCTGGGACGTCCTGAAGGACGATTTCCTGGCCGTGGTGAACGCCATGATGGAGCGTCGAAGGGTCGGCGCCAGTCACGTCCGCGGCGTGGTGACGCTGATCCCTAAGGTGCCCGTCGTGACCAAGATCGGCGACCTTCGTCCCATCACGCTCCTCAACGTGGACGGGAAGGTCTTCGGCCGCGTCGTCGCGCGGCGCATGGACGCGCTGCAGCACAAGATCCTGGACCCCATGCAGGTGCGCGGCGGCAGCTCGCGCAACATGCACGGCGCGCTCCTGGACCTGCGCGACGCCATCTCCCTCGTCGACCTGGCCAACCGGCAGCGCGGCAGCAGCACGGCGGCGTGCCTCGTGTCGGTGGACTTCGCCGGCGCTTTTAACAATCTGCTGCACGACTACATGTGGGCTGTGCTGAGGAAGTACGGCTTCTCTGAGGGCGTGGTCCAGCTCATCCAGAGCATGTACTTCGGGGCCACCACCAGGATCCGCCTCAACGGGGAGCTCGGCGCGCCCATCCAGCTGGGCCGCGGCATCTACCAGGGACACACCACGTCCATGCTGCTCTTCAACATCTGCATGTCGCCGCTGATGAGGGCCCTCTCCAGGATGCTGGTGGGGGTGTCGCTGCCTGACGTCACCGGCGGCAACGCCATGCGCCGCCTGGCCGCCACCTCGTACGTCGACGACGCCACCGTCATCCTGGAGGACCCCCGCGAGGTCGCCGTGCTGGTCGACGTCCTGGAGGCCTTCGGGGAGGAGTCGGGGCTCCGCGTCAACCGAGAGAAGACCAAGGCCCTGCCGCTCGGGGCGTGGCAGACCAGCACGCAGATGCCCTTCCCATATGTCGAGCAGGTCAAGGTGCTCGGCGTGGTGCTCTCCAAGACCGTCTCCAAGATGCTGCCCGCCAACTGGCCTGCACGCCTCGCAGCTCTGCGCCAGGCCCTCGTCGACGCGCGGCTCCGCGCACTGAACATCCATCAGAGGGTCGCCTACGCCAACACCTACGCGCTGTCGCTGCTGTGGCACTGCGCCCAGGTCCTGCCGCTGCCCGCGGGGGTCGCCAAGGACGCGAGGAAGGCGCTTTCGAGGTTCCTGTGGGCCGGCGAGCCCCTCCGGGTGTCCATGGATGTCGCGGTGCAGCCGGCGCAGCGCGGCGGCCTGGGGCTCCACGACCCGGCCATCAGGGCGAGGGCCATGTTCTTCT
The DNA here is from genome assembly GCA_030522485.1 of Stenchaetothrips biformis. NCBI lineage: Eukaryota > Metazoa > Arthropoda > Insecta > Thysanoptera > Thripidae > Stenchaetothrips > Stenchaetothrips biformis. The sequence continues at coordinate 11,569,957 of CM060102.1, forward strand.
CCAGATGGCTGACGGCGTCCCGGTCCGAGCTGCCGACCCTGTCCGGTGGCTGGCTGCCACTGCTGCGGACCCTCTTCGAGGACGTCGAGACCCTCTCGCCCGCCGTCAAGTACTACCAGGCCTTCAGGACGACGTGCGGCGAGGTGCAGGTCCCCGACGACGCGCAGGGCCAGGCGCTCACGCGCTCCGCCATCAACACCATGCTGGCCAACTGCGCGGTGCCGCCGCGGGTGCAGCAGAGGCGGCCAGACGCCGACTGGAGCACCATCTGGACCAGGATCGCCTCGAAGACGCTGCCGCTGCGCGCCAGGGCGGCGTGGTTCCGGGCGGTGCACGACGTGCTGCCCACCAACGCCCGCCTCAAGGACACCAACCAGGCCGACGACGCGGCGTGCAGGACTTGCGGCGCCAACGACACGGTGCTGCACCGCCTCGTCAGCTGCCAGGCCAACTCCCGGACCATCTGGCGGTGGACGGCGAGGAGGCTGGCCGTCCTGACCAACTCCAACGAGGCGGCCATCCAGCCCACGGTGCTCGTCGTCCCGGACATCGAGGCGCCGTCCAAGGCCGCCGCCGAGGTCACCTGGCTCCTCGGCACGGTGGTCGAGTACCTGGTGGACAACAGGCAGCACGACATTGGCCGATTCCGTGCGTTCGTCGCCAGCCGCCGGGAGCTGCCTGCGGTGTCCGCCGCTGTCTCGCCGACGATGCCTCCAACGCGAAGCGTCTCGCCCTAGACGTTAGGCACTACCTTGCAGTGAACTTACCTGAAGCTGCCTTGTAAATAAAATCTATGTGTTTTAGGACTCCTTTTGCTGATCCAAAAAGTGGGACGATCTCATTTTTTGCGTCTCTCCGCCCGGTGTGACCAGTTTCAGAGGCCTTACCGGGGTACGCCTGGAGTTGAACCCCAGACAACCCCGTGCCGACACTCGACATCACACGCTCAGCTCGTTCTGCCACGACGCCGTCCCACCAGGCACCGTGTTGGGCACGGGGCAAGTCTCCCGCGCGGGCAGCGGGTTCGAATCCCGGCAGAGGCATCAGCGCCTCTCGTATTATTTGCTGTACTTCACCTTAAATTGTTACTCCCCCGGCCTCCTGTTTCTTGATTTTTGTTATTTCTCTCATGTTAAAAGCTGTGTAATAACTCCATTCGGCTTAAAAAAAAAAAAAAAAAAATACCGTGGTGACTGTGCTTCCTGTTGTAAATAGTGATAAATAGTGAAGTCTGTATGTATAACTCTTATTATTGCTGCGCCTAATATTGTTATTGTTACTCAAATTATTATTATTATGACTGTTATACTGTTGTTACAAGGCCCAATAAATATGTTAAAAAAAAAAAAAGTCGGTAGAGCATGGGACTCTTAATCCCAGGGTCGTGGGTTCGAGCCCCACGTTGGGCGTTCTCTTTTCTACACTATCTATCTGCCGCCCACCTCGCACAGTGTCTTGTGTCTGCCAGTCACACCAACAGCACAGTCCGGTATGGTCTAGTGGCTAGGATACCTGGCTCTCACCCAGGAGGCTCGGGTTCGATTCCCGGTACCGGAATTCTTTTGCCCCAGCTCTCTCATGCAGCGATTCCCACGCATTCGCTCCTTCAGTAGCATTCAGCGAAGACCTTCTTCACCATGCGACGAGGTGGCCGAGTGGTTAAGGCGTTGGACTGCTAATCCAATGGGCTCTGCCCGCGTGAGTTCGAATCTCATCCTCGTCGTCCCGCTCCATTTTGTTCTCATACGTTTATTCTTTTGTTTCCTCTCGCCTCACCGGTGCAGCAGCACGTCAAGCGGCGAGCGAGGCCGATAAGCTCATGCGGCCCCATGGTGTAATGGTTAGCACTCAGGACTCTGAATCCTGCGATCCGAGTTCAAATCTCGGTGGGACCTGTCCTTTTAACGTCTCGCACGATCTCATAACCGAACGGCCAGACGCGCCTTTATTTGAGGTAGCCTCGAGCCCCCCCGCCATGTCGCCTCCATAGCTCAGTGGTTAGAGCACCAGTCTAGTAAACTGGGGGTCGAGAGTTCGATTCTCTCTGGAGGCACGATCTCTCATTTTGTGGCCCCGACCCAAGAAAGCAACACCGTATTGCCCCTAGTTATTTGTCGTGACCGTAGCACATCGAGGTCCGTTGGTCTAGGGGTATGATTCTCGCTTAGGGTGCGAGAGGTCCCGGGTTCAAATCCCGGACGGACCCTTCTTTTTGCGTCCGTCCACAACGAGCACCACTATTCGGACTGACACAAAAGAGACTCTCCGGCGGGGAATCGAACCCCGGTCTCCCGCGTGACAGGCGGGGATACTGACCACTATACTACCGAAGATGCGGCCTGGGAGGTGCCGTCCCGTGGCGCATCACCATCTACTTGGCAGATGGGAGACAGACGGACGAAAAGTGGAGGTGCGGGGTATCGATCCCCGTACTTCTCGCATGCTAAGCGAGCGCTCTACCATCTGAGCTACACCCCCTCGCATGTGGGCGGCGGACGACGTTGCTCTTCTATTGCGACCACACTGCGCTGCCATGCCCCAGCGTGTCTCTCACCTCGTTCACCCGTGGCCACTGTCGAAGACATTCTGGGATGCTGACGACTTTTAGCATCACTGGCAAACATCTGTATTATTGATAAACAACAGTTATTCCCCCTTCCCCTTGTGTGCTGAGGACGACGTAGCCGTTCCCCTCTGGGCTAACACTCTTATCAGTGCACATGCGAGCGTCCCCTACGGACGGTCCTGTGGCGCAACGGATAACGCGTCTGACTACGGATCAGAAGATTCCAGGTTCGAATCCTGGCAGGATCGTGATGTTGCCCATTTTGCACCCTGTCAACACGCCCTCGTTTCCCCGAAGTACATGGTTTTGTCTGACCGAATTTTAAACAACCGGGCCCGCCGCCCATCCGCGCATTTTTTTTTTTTTTTTTTTTTTTAAAATTATTACTTTTTTAAATTATAATTTTTTTTTTTTTTTTTTTTTTTTTTTTGTGTGTGTATTGTCCGACCGTCTTTTTTGTACAAAGGTGGGCTGCCTAGCTGCAGGGGGCGCCGGGTTTCAAACCGTAGGCGGGACGCTTCGGTTTCCCGGTACAAGGGTAGGCGGAACAAATCCCCTTATTTCACAAATTTGGTTCGGTATGACAACCAGGACCGCTCGAGATTTTTTTGATTTTTTTTCCTTCTTCAGAATGTCAAAAACATGTCTGAAATCCTGATCAAAATTCGTGCACCTCTGAGAGCTGAGATTCTGGAAACGTATTCTGATATTGATGGCCTGAGTTCTGCTGAATGTCAGAATAAGTTTTCAGCTTTCAGAGGTGCGCAAATTTTCATCGGGATTCCAGACATGTTGCTGACATTCTGACAAAAGTTACTCGAGTGACGCTGTCCTTCCGTGCAAAGGTCGTGCTGCCTTTAGATGGGTCGGACAAAATGAGTAGGGTGGTCGGACAAAAATAAATAAATACATAAATAAATTAAATAAATGATTAAATAAATAAATAGATAAATAAATACATAAATTTGCACAGACAGGTGGTTGCGGCATGGTCGCACGAAATTCGGATGGACAGACCATTTGCGTGTGTGCGCACTCGGGAGGAGCTCAAGGCTCACATTCTCGGCACTGCCGCTAGGTGGCTCCACCGTCCGAAAACGGGGGCGAGACGCGTCCTTTCCAGACTCGTTCCGAGCCGTAACAGCAGTGGTCCATGACCAGCCTTGGACTCACTTCATCGTAAGCGACTGTTGCCGTCGGCCTGTACCGCAGCCGGGTCGGCAGGGTGCAAAGGCAGCCGCTGTTAGACCGCTCAGAGGGTGCGTGAGCCGCGAACGACGTGAGCGCGCCGATCAGCGGTACATATACAGTGCGCCGCGCGCCCGTCCCTTGTACTCGCTTCGGCGGTACATATACTAAAATTGGAACGATACAGAGAAGATTAGCATGGCCCCTGCGCAAGGATGACACGCAAAATCGTGAAGCGTTCCACATTTTTTAGCCGCCTTCCTGAGAGGGCCCAGCACTCGACCCATTCAGCTCCGCCTTTGCGGCGACACCACGATGCGATGAGAACCACACCATCTCCTGGCTCGCGCAGCACCATCAGCATCGGTGGTTCAGTGGTAGAATGCTCGCCTGCCACGCGGGCGGCCCGGGTTCGATTCCCGGCCGATGCAATTTTGCTGCCAGCCTACACATATGGATCACAACGCGGCATCGACGTAGGAACGAGAGACTTGGAGCTGTAAAAGGCACTGGATTATCATCGGCCTCCGTGGCGCAATGGTTAGCGCGTTCGGCTGTTAACCGAAAGGTTGGTGGTTCGACCCCACCCGGGGGCGCGTGTCACTTTTGGTGGCTGTGACGTTGCTTCTCCGCGCTTTAGTTCCATGCTCCGGAAGCGTGTGACGTCTATCGAAGACCGTGTGGCCTAATGGATAAGGCGTCGGACTTCGGATCCGAAGATTGCAGGTTCGAGTCCTGTCACGGTCGTTTGTTTCCTTTTAGAAGAAGAAGAAGAAGAAGAAGAAGAAGAAGAAGAAGAAGAAGAAGAAGAAGAAGAAGAAGAAGAAGAAGAAGAAGAAGAAGAAGACCTTAACCTGCCGTCTCTTTTTTCCCCCTCATTCACTGCAATTCGATTGGTAAGTTTGCTTGCCACTCCAGCGGCGCTCCGTTTTGAATGCCAAAATTCGGCCTACTGGCCCGAATTGGCCTCTTCGAATGCCAAAATTTGGCATTCCGGTGAACTTGGACGCCAAAACTTGGCATTTTAAAAGGCCAATTCGACCCAGAATGCAAAATTTTGGAATTCAAAACGGAGCGCCACTGGAGTGCAAACAAACTTACCAATGGAATTGCTGTGTTGACTAAAACGAGAGTGGCAGCGGTGGGATTCGAACCCACGCCTCCGAGGAGACTGGTGCCTTAAACCAGCGCCTTAGACCGCTCGGCCACGCTACCCGGATGAATGATGGGGCCAACAGCAGCACTCCCCATCATTCGGGCCAAGGGAAGGAACGGAGAAGAAGCAAAACATATGATTCCGCCCAGGATCGAACTGGGGACCTTCTGCGTGTTAGGCAGATGTGATAACCGCTACACCACGGAATCTGCTCCTACACCGGGGTAACGGCGCAAAGCCTATTGCTGTGTGGTGTGGTTCGCCGCCCGTGCTGTTGACACGCAAAAGGACTGCGACAGCCGGGAATCGAACCCGGATCAACTGCTTGGAAGGCAACTATGCTAACCACTACACCACTGTCGCCGCGTGTTGGCGCACCGCAAGGCTAGTGCACGCACTTGGGCTGACAGCCCATCTGCCCTGAGATGGAAACGCAAATCATTCGTGGAAGGGGGATCCGAAGATCGACTGCCGAGACCCACTGCAGAGGAAAGTGAAAAACGCCATGTTGAACGAGGGTGACGCGCCTATCCAACAGCCCCCATGGCTCAGTGGTTAGAGTACCGGTCTTGTAAACCGGCGGTCGAGAGTTCGAATCTCTCTGGGGGCACTTGACCCTGTTTGAGGACTGCTTTTGCAGCACAGACGAGCCCCGAGCCCCGCTGCTTGGCAGAGCCCGACGCCGCCGTTGCTTTTCTCTCACGGACGACGCTGCTGCGGAGGGCCAGGCTCAGTTCAGCGGGCCCTCACACACATCATCCGGTATGGTCTAGTGGTTAGGATTTCTGGCTTTCACCCAGGAGGCTCGGGTTCGATTCCCGGTACCGGAATGCTTTTGCACCCCGCAGCAACGGACTTTGCTTTTGTCAAGTCAGCGGCGCCGATCCTTGTTGATATCGGGTCCACAGACACCAACGATGGCCGAAGAGCACTTAGGTTAGGTTAGGTTAGTGACCAGATCGCCTCTGCGGGTTCCCCAGACACCAAAGATGGCTGAAGGGCAATGAGGTTAGTTTAGGTTAGGTTAGTGCCCAGATGGCCCCTGTGGGGTTCCCAGACACCAACGATGGCCGAAGAGCACTTGGGTTAGGTTAGGTTAGTGACCAGATCGCCTCTGCGGGTTCCCCAGACACCAAAGATGGCTGAAGGGCAATGAGGTTAGGTTAGGTTAGTGACCAGACGGCCCCTTTGGGGTTCCCAGACACCAACGATGGCCGAAGAGCACTTAGGTTAGGTTAGGTTAGTGACCAGATCGCCTCTGCGGCTTCCCCAGACACCAAAGATGGCTGAAGGGCAATGAGGTTAGGTTAGGTTAGTGCCCAGATGGCCCCTGTGGGGTTCCCAGACACCAACGATGGCCGAAGAGCACTTGGGTTAGGTTAGGTTAGTGCCCAGATCGCCTCTGCGGCTTCCCCAGACACCAAAGATGGCTGAAGGGCAATGAGGTTAGTTTAGGTTAGGTTAGTGCCCAGATGGCCCCTGTGGGGTCCTCAGACACCAATGATGGACGAACAGCACTTAGGATAGGTTGGGTTAGTGACCATCACGCCTCTGCGGGGTCCCCTGATTCCAAAGATTGCCGAAGGGCACTTAGGTTAAGTTAGGTTAGTGACCATAACGCCTCTGGGGGCTCCACGGACATCAACGGGCTCTTGGGTAATGTTAGGTTATCCATTTTCCCGGAATGGCGATTTGCTTCTCGCAGGTCAGCAGCGCGTATTGTTGATGCGACACTACGTGCCGGGGCTGGGTTGGGTTTGGATTGGGATAGGTTAGGTGAAGTTGGCGATTCTCTAGCATTGGCTGCAAAATGAATGTCATCCTTCGAGCCGGATTTGAACCAGCGACCTATGGATTCCCGCGCCTGCCTTTCCGCCTACAGTCCACCGCTCTACCAACTGAGCTATCGAAGGTGCCTTGCTGTATCTCTTCGCGTTCGCGATGTGCCTCCTCGACGTCTTGTGCAAGCGGACCCAATCAGTTTCGGGCACACTGTCCGTCCGTGGCAGGCTCATCCTGATTCCGTGGTGTAGCGGTTATCACGTCTGCTTCACACGCAGAAGGTCCCCGGTTCGATCCCGGGCGGAATCACTTTTTATGGGCCATCGCACTGCCGTTGGCGTGGGAGCGGTTCTAGATAGCGCTTGAAACTGCAGCGCCCGTTGGCACAACGACTCCGTGGCGCAACGGTAGCGCGTCTGACTCCAGATCAGAAGGTTGCGTGTTCAAATCACGTCGGGGTCAAGTGTCACCCGTGCGTGCACATGCACGCATCTTGGTTTGTCTTTTGTCCCTCACCACAAGGAGAAGGAGATCCACATGATCGGTTGTTGCGTCAATGTCGGGATGTACGGCCTCGGTAGCGCAGTAGGCAGCGCGTCAGTCTCATAATCTGAAGGCCGTGAGTTCGATCCTCACCCGGGGCACACCTTTTGTCCCGTGCGCAAGTGCGAAAGTGCACTTATGCACTTTGGCATCTTTGGCGGTCGGGCTTGATGTACGTCCTCGGTAGTATAGTGGTCAGTATCCCCGCCTGTCACGCGGGAGACCGGGGTTCGATTCCCCGCCGGGGAGGCGGCCTCTCTTTTGGTTGCTTTCGAATGCGTGGTATTTTATGACGCCGAGCAAAAGAGACGACGATGGCCCATGGGGGGATCGAACCCACGACCTTCGCGTTATTAGCACGACGCTCTAACCAACTGAGCTAATGGGCCAGATGGAGGGGGCCGGGTACAAGGGAGACCATATAGTCCGATGAGATGGGACGGGCCGAGCGCCACGTTATCGGGCTGCCATGTCGCACCCCTCTCCATCGGCCGAAATAGCTCAGTTGGGAGAGCGTTAGACTGAAGATCTAAATGTCCCCGGTTCAATCCCGGGTTTCGGCAGTCTTCCTTTTCTTTTCACATTCCGGCAAGGGCGTAACGCGGTTACGGCCTCACCGTTACCGCGACAAAAACAGGGAACCATACTGCCTCCTCTGCGTCTCCCGGTTTTTGTGAATTGACTTATTTGCCGCACATTTCTTCCGCCATCTCCCGTAGCTTGCCGCGTTGTTGTTAGTAGTATATAACAGGGCCTGAGTTGCAAACAATTTTGTTCACGTGAATAATTCTGTTCGCGTGAGCAATACTGTTAGCGTAAACAATACTGTTCGCGTGAACAACTTTGTTCGCGTGAATAATTCTGTTCGCGTGAACATTATTGTTCGTGCGAGCAAAATTGTTTACGCGAACAGTATTGTTCGCGCGGACTTAATAGGGTACTTCGGAGAAGAGCTGGACCGGAAGTTGAGAAGAAATCAAGAGTAACAAAGTATGCGAATTTTGTGAGAATGAGCGTCTGCGTCGCCGTTCTGCCGCTTCCGCAGAGCTATATTCTCATACAAGTCCGGGTTTTGATCTTCTTGATTTCTTCTCAACTTCCGTCCCAGTTCTTCTCCGAAGTACCCTATTGTTTGCAACTCAGGCCCTGTTATACTACTGTTGTTCTGGTGGTTAAATTAACCTCATGTACTCACTCACACTTTCAAGCCGATGTGGTGTGTTTGTCTTGACGTTTCTTTAATATAAAGTAACGGTATTGCCGTAACTGATTCGCCGGTAACGGTAACGCGTTACGTTTTCAAAAATCGGTAACGCAATGACGTTATTGTTACTCAAACCCAAAGTAGCGGTAACGCGTTACCTTTAAAAAAATAACGCCAACGACTCTGTTGCCACGTGCACGCTACGTTGGAGCACACAGTAAGAGTCTTACAGTGACATTTTAGCTATGTTACGAAGGAAATGGAGCAAACGTAATACGGAGGTGTTTCTCTCCATAATACGAGTTTTTTTTACGGATTTTCACTGTAACATAAAAGAAAAACCTTTATAATATGAAGAAAGAGTACGTTTGTATTATGAAGGTGCCATTTTCCTCGTTTATAATACGAACGTACTCTTTCTTCGTATTATGAAGGTTTTTCTTTGTATGTTACAGTGAAAATCCGTAAAAGATTCGTATTATGGAGAGAAACACCTCCGTATTATGTTTGCTCCATTTCCTTCGTAACATAGCTGAAATGTCACTGTAAGACTTTTAACGTGCACGCTTGCTAAGCATACGCCAGGTTGCGTACACCAGCATGTACACTGTTGCTCTGCTTTGCATGCAAAAGGTAGGGAACTTCAGCAACAGTGTGAGTGCAGGAATGCGCCACCTGGCGCGTACTTAACAAGCTTGCTCCAGCGTGGCGTGGACTTGGCAGGGGTGCTCCAGCGTGGAGGGCACATGCCAGGTATGCTCCAGGTGGCGTGTACATGCACGCATGTTGCAACCTGAAGCATGCATAGTACACACTTGTGTCAGCAGTGTTGATAAACAACAAAAACTCAACCGCTTGGCAAAATGTGTCGTCTGCCGTGACCAGGATTCGAACCTGGGTTATCGCGGCCACAACGCGAGGTACTAACCACTATACGATCACGGCTGACCCGTACACATGCTGAGCCCCGGCCGCGCAGAGCTGCTGACTCATCAACGAGGAAAGCCGATGCCGCAATGCCAGCTGTCACCTATGTAGAAACATGGCTATCGCTTGCAGCATCATCGCGTCACATCCCGGCAGTCGTGGCCGAGTGGTTAAGGCGACTGACTAGAAATCAGTTTCCCTCTGGGAGCGTAGGTTCGAGTCCTACCGACTGCGTGTCCTTTTGTCGTCACGCCGTCACCTGACATGTTGACTAAGTTCGTGCACGTCACTGACCCAACAGTTGTTTTAAAAAGTAGAAATTTTATTTTCAATCATTTTTGCGCTCACATGATGCTTTCTCTGTTTCAGGCTGGAGCAAGGCACGGGGAGCTGAACTGGCTGAAACAGGCTCTCCGACGCCGCCGCGGTCCTGGAGCAGAGAAACATCGTGTGGCGCCGTCCCCGAGTAATTGTTTAAGAATGTGAAGAGGCAGCAACGCAACGATGAAACATATTTATTTATTTTCTTGTTAATGCTCTGTTAAATATTTTGAAATATATTGCTGTTTTTGAAAAAAAAAAAAAACCAATGCGTTTCCGTACCTGCGAGGACATAAAAGGGGAAACTGCGTGCTTTTTTTTTTTTTTTCTTTCCAAGAAATCGGGAAAGTGCGCGTCTGTTGCACAAGCTGCCGAAAGAACGCGAGTTTCGAGAAGCGTGCCCAAAGTACGTGTCTTTTGGTAGGAGGTATCGACCTGCGCTCCTGCAACCCCCATTCCCCAGTGAATGGCCGTTCAATCTTTGGCGTACGGGGGGTGTAGCTCAAATGGTAGAGCGCTCGCTTTGCATGTGAGAGGCACGGGGTTCGATCCCCCGCACCTCCAAGCCGTCTTTTTTTCTACGTGCAAATGCTGACAGAGGTATAGAAGCGTTCGGCTTTCGGGCAAGTAATACTTGAATTCCACGGTTTCACAGGTTTTGCACCTACACTCCACCTCACTTCACCTGTTCGCCACGGCCGGAGTGTATTCCGCATCGGAGCTACGCTTCTCATCGGCCACCATGCCGCCTGTCAACGTAGGCCACACGTCTGCGCTCCACACTCGGGCGTTTTCTCGTTGCCTACCTACGAGGGGCCTCGCCGATGAGCCTCCCAATAGCCGTCATACTCTCAGCGTGCCGCTGCTCTTATTGTGGCTTCGCGGACCACACAGTCATATAAGCCCGGCTAGCTCAGTCGGTAGAGCATGGGACTCTTAATCCCAGGGTCGTGGGTTCGAGCCCCACGTTGGGCGTTCTCTTTTCTACACTATCTATCTGCCGCCCACCTCGCACAGTGTCTTGTGTCTGCCAGTCACACCAACAGCACAGTCCGGTATGGTCTAGTGGCTAGGATACCTGGCTCTCACCCAGGAGGCTCGGGTTCGATTCCCGGTACCGGAATTCTTTTGCCCCAGCTCTCTCATGCAGCGATTCCCACGCATTCGCTCCTTCAGTAGCATTCAGCGAAGACCTTCTTCACCATGCGACGAGGTGGCCGAGTGGTTAAGGCGTTGGACTGCTAATCCAATGGGCTCTGCCCGCGTGAGTTCGAATCTCATCCTCGTCGTCCCGCTCCATTTTGTTCTCATACGTTTATTCTTTTGTTTCCTCTCGCCTCACCGGTGCAGCAGCACGTCAAGCGGCGAGCGAGGCCGATAAGCTCATGCGGCCCCATGGTGTAATGGTTAGCACTCAGGACTCTGAATCCTGCGATCCGAGTTCAAATCTCGGTGGGACCTGTCCTTTTAACGTCTCGCACGATCTCATAACCGAACGGCCAGACGCGCCTTTATTTGAGGTAGCCTCGAGCCCCCCCGCCATGTCGCCTCCATAGCTCAGTGGTTAGAGCACCAGTCTAGTAAACTGGGGGTCGAGAGTTCGATTCTCTCTGGAGGCACGATCTCTCATTTTGTGGCCCCGACCCAAGAAAGCAACACCGTATTGCCCCTAGTTATTTGTCGTGACCGTAGCACATCGAGGTCCGTTGGTCTAGGGGTATGATTCTCGCTTAGGGTGCGAGAGGTCCCGGGTTCAAATCCCGGACGGACCCTTCTTTTTGCGTCCGTCCACAACGAGCACCACTATTCGGACTGACACAAAAGAGACTCTCCGGCGGGGAATCGAACCCCGGTCTCCCGCGTGACAGGCGGGGATACTGACCACTATACTACCGAAGATGCGGCCTGGGAGGTGCCGTCCCGTGGCGCATCACCATCTACTTGGCAGATGGGAGACAGACGGACGAAAAGTGGAGGTGCGGGGTATCGATCCCCGTACTTCTCGCATGCTAAGCGAGCGCTCTACCATCTGAGCTACACCCCCTCGCATGTGGGCGGCGGACGACGTTGCTCTTCTATTGCGACCACACTGCGCTGCCATGCCCCAGCGTGTCTCTCACCTCGTTCACCCGTGGCCACTGTCGAAGACATTCTGGGATGCTGACGACTTTTAGCATCACTGGCAAACATCTGTATTATTGATAAACAACAGTTATTCCCCCTTCCCCTTGTGTGCTGAGGACGACGTAGCCGTTCCCCTCTGGGCTAACACTCTTATCAGTGCACATGCGAGCGTCCCCTACGGACGGTCCTGTGGCGCAACGGATAACGCGTCTGACTACGGATCAGAAGATTCCAGGTTCGAATCCTGGCAGGATCGTGATGTTGCCCATTTTGCACCCTGTCAACACGCCCTCGTTTCCCCGAAGTACATGGTTTTGTCTGACCGAATTTTAAACAACCGGGCCCGCCGCCCATCCGCGCATTTTTTTTTTATTTATTTTTTTAAAATTATTACTTTTTTAAATTATAATTTTTTTTTTTTTTTTTTTTTTTTTTTTTTTTTTTGTGTGTATTGTCCGACCGTCTTTTTTGTACAAAGGTGGGCTGCCTAGCTGCAGGGGGCGCCGGGTTTCAAACCGTAGGCGGGACGCTTCGGTTTCCCGGTACAAGGGTAGGCGGAACAAATCCCCTTATTTCACAAATTTGGTTCGGTATGACAACCAGGACCGCTCGAGATTTTTTTGATTTTTTTTCCTTCTTCAGAATGTCAAAAACATGTCTGAAATCCTGATCAAAATTCGTGCACCTCTGAGAGCTGAGATTCTGGAAACGTATTCTGATATTGATGGCCTGAGTTCTGCTGAATGTCAGAATAAGTTTTCAGCTTTCAGAGGTGCGCAAATTTTCATCGGGATTCCAGACATGTTGCTGACATTCTGACAAAAGTTACTCGAGTGACGCTGTCCTTCCGTGCAAAGGTCGTGCTGCCTTTAGATGGGTCGGACAAAATGAGTAGGGTGGTCGGACAAAAATAAATAAATACATAAATAAATTAAATAAATGATTAAATAAATAAATAGATAAATAAATACATAAATTTGCACAGACAGGTGGTTGCGGCATGGTCGCACGAAATTCGGATGGACAGACCATTTGCGTGTGTGCGCACTCGGGAGGAGCTCAAGGCTCACATTCTCGGCACTGCCGCTAGGTGGCTCCACCGTCCGAAAACGGGGGCGAGACGCGTCCTTTCCAGACTCGTTCCGAGCCGTAACAGCAGTGGTCCATGACCAGCCTTGGACTCACTTCATCGTAAGCGACTGTTGCCGTCGGCCTGTACCGCAGCCGGGTCGGCAGGGTGCAAAGGCAGCCGCTGTTAGACCGCTCAGAGGGTGCGTGAGCCGCGAACGACGTGAGCGCGCCGATCAGCGGTACATATACAGCCCAGTCAGAATTAGATTGTCGAATCGATGTCGATTTGACATCGATTGCATCGAAATTTCTGAGATGTCGATGCAGTAGTCGAAAGTTAGCGAAAATCGATAGGTTGCAATCACGCGATATCTAACGTAAGCTAGTCGATATGTTCGTCCTGAAGGGTTGTGAGCATGTCTAGCTCACTTCAGAGTATTATTTGTAAATTACGTCGCGTGGTGTCGAAACTACCTCGAAAATATGTCGACGCGTCGATGCACATTTTGTGCCCCTCCCCATTAAACATTTTAAGTTGCACATAAGTCACCGCTTGCAATCCTACTGAAGCTGGATAAGACAAAAACCAATATTGCATTTCTCAAATCTACGTAACACTTTCGGAAGTAAGTTTTATTTGCTGCCAACACTGAAACGCTCCCGAGCAACAGTGAATCCGGATTTACCTACAGATAGAGCGTAAACTTTTAACAAAGTATTTTTCCTTCAGTTTGAGAAAGGTAATTCTTTGTTTTCCCTCGAATTCAATTATGTTCTGTGTAATTAAACTAAACATGCACAATATATTAATATACATGTTTTATGTTGGCTAAGCTGGAAGTGGAATGCCATTTTTGCAGCCGCAGCAGGCAGTCATTTGGTTTGTTGGTGGGGGAAGAGTGACGAGCGGACCTGTCCGTACTTGTTTGGCGCCAACGGTAATCCAAGCCTAGACCGATCGAGAAGCATCCAGCTCCGAGGTACGTTTAATCGCGTTAGAATCACTTTCCATTGGTTATCCACGTCAATTTGTGCCTTTCCATAACCACTTTAAAGAGAAAGCCTACTCCGCAAAATATTAACGGACCAAGTATTCGTAGGTTATGCTCTCATAGTGCCGGTTCCACATGTTTCTCGACGAAAAGTAGGCTCTTTGGCATTTCATTGATTGAAATTCCTCTTGTTACTACCTTATCGGTGGATTTTAGCTATTTATTTCGAGCTAACTAGCAGCCTAACCTCTCCGTAGTAGTATTAACCCCCCGGCTGGAACCGTAGCCGTTGCACGACTTTGATATTTTCTCATCCGAACCATGGTCCTGTCTTTTTTCGTTTGCTGCTAATCTTAAATGATTTCCGTGTTGCAGGTGCAGTTCATATGGACGTTTGGACGAAATTTATCCAACTAGGGATCATGCAGTGTGACGAGGCCCTCGTAAGTTTCATTGGACATGTGTAACAGATTTCTTTTGTCCCTTCATTGCCATGTCAGGGCCATTGAAGAGAGCTGTGCATCGGGAAGCTGTAAAGGAAGCTAGTAAAAGGCAAAAAGTGGATGAACTAGTTGTGCGGGCTCAACGACTTCGTTGTCTGTCTACGTCATCATCCAGTTCCAGTGACAATGATACTGAAGTTCCTCACCAACTTGGCATCATTGAACACAACGAAATTGATGTGCCGTCTGATTTTGAGCAAGTCTGTGAACGGCATCTCAGTGGCAGTGAACATGGCTCGAATGCAGATGAACATGGTGACGATGGTGATCTGAATGAACAGCTACTCCATGTTTCAGAGAATGAAGCTGCTTCTGATGCAGCAGAGGACCCAAGCAGTCCTGACAGTGACAGTGACGGACCTGTGGATGTTAATGTTGCTTTTAGGAATGACGCTGAAAAGCAGGAATATATGATTGACACTGTTCGGGAGTGGGCAAGTGCTCCAGGGGTCTTGTCAATGACCAAAGTTGACGACCTTCTTCATCGCCTCCGTCCACTATATCCTCTGATGCCATTATCGTACAAAACTCTGTTTGAATGTTCTTATGACTTTGATATAACTGTTTTAGATGCAGGTGGCGAGTTTTGGTACAAGGGAATTGCAGCAAACTTGTTGACTTTAGATTTAAGACCTTACTTACTGAAACATGGCAAGATTGTTTTAGACGTTAACATGGATGGTTTACCAATCAGTAAAAGTCCTCCACGTAAATTTTGGCCTATATTGGCTTATTTAGTACACACAAATAATGAACCCTTCATTGTTGCAGTATATTTCAATAGTCACGACCCTGAAACATCTGCTGATTTAATGGGAAAATTTGTTGACGAACTGGAAGTTCTGTATCGTGATGGTTTTGTTTTTGAGGGAGTCGCCTATGAGGTTCAAGTAAGACATTACATTTTGGATGCTCCTGCTAGAGAGCTAGTTAAAGGTTGTAAAGGTCATGGAGGATATGAAGCATGTGAAAAATGTTCTGTCTATGGGGAATGGATAGACAATCGTATGACCTATGTTGACCTCAACCAACCCCTAAGGACTGATGAATCATTTAGGCTTCGCACTAATCCTAGGCACCATGTAAATAACTATGGGGACCCTCCTTTGGAAAGAATCAATACAAGAATGGTGTCTCAATTTAGGCTAGACCCGATGCATTTAATTTATGCAGGTGTTTTTAAACATCTTCTTAAGTATTGGCTAACTGTTCCTGGATGTTGGAAGATTCATCATGAGGTTGTTGGTTTGATCTCTCAAATGTTGTTGTTTTTGAAGCCAACGTGCCCTTCTGACTTCAACAGGAAACCTGGAAGACCCTTGGGGAACTTCAGCAACATGAAATGTACAGAGCTGAGGCGCCTGCTGCTTTACGATGGAATTTTGGTGTTTAAAGGAATGGTTGATGATAATGTTTACAAACATTTCCTGTTGCTGCACTGTTGCATATTTATCTTGTCGAGTCCTGTTTTGGTTCTTTCAGAACGCGAGCTAGCCAGAGAACTTGCAAGAACTTTCATTACCCACTCAGTTCGTATTTATGGTGCTAGATTTGTAGTGTATAATGTACATTCTTTGGCCCACCTTCCAGACGAATGTGAGGAAAACGGTATGCTTGAGGACTTTTCAGCATTCAAGTATGAGAACCGCTTAAAATCTATCAAAGAGAAGTTACGTAGTGGTAACAAGCCTCTGCAGCAGCTGGCCAGACGTGATGCTGAGCAGTCTAAGAGTACTGTTGTTCTTAAGTCTGATCCAGTTCGTTGTGTCCTGTCTAAAAAACGTACTGTTCCTAATGAAATTATTGCAGGTGACCAATTCAGAAAGCTCTCTGTTGGCAGTGTTGTGTTTAACTTAAATGGAAGCGACATCTGTTTTAAAACCAAGAAAGGCGACACTGTACTTCTAAAGAATATTGTTCGCAGGGCTGGGAAAGTATATTTTGTAGGCTCCAGGTTCCTGCGCCATGAAGATTTCTTTGAATACCCTGTGCCTTCTTCCCGACTTGGTATTTTTAAAGTTTCCCATCAAGAAGATAGGCGGCGTGCTTTCCCTTGGAACAGTGTTGAATGCAAGTGCTGGCTGATGCCTGATGGAGATGCCTTTCTTTGTGTACCCATCCTGCACACATTTAATTGTTTCAATTAAACAAATTCTTCTATTTCTTTATTTTTAGTTTCTTTGTTTCTGCTTCATATGTAAATGTGTTAATACTTAATTTTATTTCTTACAATCGTTATATTATTTTCTCAGTTTTCCTCAACTTGACGATAACTTTTCTTGTGACTACTTTATTATTTGTGTCTCTTGTGCATATTTTTTAGTTTTAATTTGTAAAATTTTGTACAGTTTGTCGTGGTTAAGTTCCTTCCGACTGAGACGGACAAAGATGAATATATTGAGGTGGCTCTCAGGGCCTGGCTTACTGGCAAGATGGATGATGATAAGAAATGTGAGATATGGTGGCCTCCAAAAGATGCCACCCACCTCATCAAAGCTCAAGAATCTCCCAAGTCCACCTGGACTAAATTCAAGGTGCAGGTCCTCAAATTCTTTGGTAAGACACACTTTAGTATAGTCACATGGCTTGGTCTGAAACATTCTCTATTACTTTTATCATAGTTATGATTGTTATTGTTCTCATCAATTTTGCAGATTCATTCTTTCATGCTCGACAATCAGTCCCCAAATTTTGCAAAGACTCTCAGTATGAGACTGAAAGTGAGGCTCCCACTGGAAGAGGCCACCGTTCCAAAATACCATCAAGGAGGAATGCTATTGAATCCTCTAGTGACGAGGAGCCATCTAGATATTCAAAGGCCAAAGTGCCTTCTCCTCCACCAGTGAAGGTGTCACAAGCGCTATCACCCATAGCTAAAGTACCTCAGTCTTCCGGAGCGATTAAGAGAAGGAGGCGACTGGTAGATATGAATGACCAATCCAAGAAAGCCAAAGAAAAGGTTCAGGCTAAAATTTTGGAAGCTAGAGCCATTGCTTCAGCAAGGATGAACATACCAACTTCACCTAAGATAACTCCTGGGGCTGGCATGACAAGCCCTTGGAAAGTTTCACAATTTGAATCTGATCATTCTATTGATTCCCCATCTCAGGTATAGTAAAATGAATAGTTTTCAGATGTTATTTGTAAGTTTGCTGATTAATGTTAAATTTGGCCCTTTGCTTTTAGACTGTGGAAGAGATTGTACATACAAGCAGTGATAAAGTGTGCAAAAATTTATTTGGAAATGCATCACTATCTAAAGGAATTCAAGGTAGGAAGTTCCCAACACTGGTTCCTTTAAAGTCAACGTATTGAAAATAAATTGTCACTAACATTTATCTTGGCTCTCTAGGTTCATCTTTCAGTTCCCGTGCTAGTCATGATGAAGGCAATGAGGATGATATGGATTCAGTTTTGGAAGCACTTAATGATGAACAGGAATCTGATCAGCAACAGGGACAGAAATCCAAATATGATACAGCTTCACCTGTTAAATCAAGGAAAAGGAAACAATCACCACTCCTGCTTACTGCTGGTAAAGTCATTGGTTGTTTTTAATTTTACTTAAAATAGTGGTGATTTACTGGCATTTGGACAGTGTGCAAAGTCCAATAAAAAAAAAAATTGAGTTTTCTGGCCTTGCCGAACTTTGTCAGAATACAGGCAAATTATTGTCTCAGATTTTCCTTTTTTTTATTTTCAGAAGAGAGATTGGAAGCTTTGGAGAAGTTGGCACGCAGAAATGATGTTGCTCTGCGAGAAATATCAAAGAAGAATGATCTTATACTGTTGCATACTACAAAGCTTTTGAAGAAAGTTCTTCCAGAGGAAAGGAGAATTAGTGTTCCCTCAGACATGCCAAAGCTCCCCCTAGTTGACAAGAAAACGTTAAATTGCTTTGAAAAGTTTCTCAAAACTAGCAAAACAAATGAAGTTGCTGTCGTAAGTCTTCTCTTTAAGTCTGGTGTATTGTTTCCTCCCCATGCGATGCTAATTATAGAACAACTTTGCAGATGGATTATCTATCCAACTACATTTCATCTGGTGTGGATGCAGAGAACAAGAGCGTTAGAAGTGTCCTATCCGAGGTGCTCACAAATGGCTTAGCAGAAAACTTCAATCTAGACGGAGGTGGTAAAGAGGGAAAGGAGTCCTTCAGAGCTCTAAGACTGTATGAAGTAGTACGAGGTATTTTCCCATTTGTTCAGTGCCATGTCTGTGATGTGTTTGTGGCCTACAGTGTTGTTTTGTTTTTTCAGGTACTCTTATCTCAGCATTTGACAACATAGAGATCCCAGTAATGGACTCAACAATTGGCCTGTGGTTGACCAATTCTATCTGGCGTGTAGGTGGTTCAAAGTTCCATCTTCGTAATAAGAGTAAGAAACCGGCTAGCACATCAGCAGGAGCTGCCTGATAATGTCGGGCTGGAGCATTAAAATTGTGGTCCTTTTGTTCCAAATGTCTGAGTATATTGTAATATTTACAATGTGTTCCCTTCAGATTTATTTTTTATTCCACTTAACTGGCAAAACTGTTGATTCTCAATGTTTATTCAAGAGTTTATATTTGAGGTATGCGCTTCAAATTTAATGTTTGACTACATTTAACTGATTCAATACTGTTTCCTTAGATGTTTATTGCAACAATTCAATTGCATTTAGTTTTCATATTTTTTCTTTTTCTTATGTTGACTTGGGGGCTTTAGTGGTTGTTTCTTTTAACCCTATGATTGTACATTTGTGTGCAGGTTCCAATTGTACCAGTGGGGATAAAAGTGTTCTTATTACCTGCCTGATAAATGTCAGGTTTAAGCATGGTTTTACCTTTTTGTTGGGAATGTTTATTTAGAAGTTCATTTGTGTATGTCAGAATTGTTTTCAACAGTGAAATGTTTCACTGCAGTTTCATTCAATTTTTATTGCAACTATTGAATGTTGCATTTAGTTTTAATATTTCTCCTTAAAGTTTGACTGTTGTGGTTGTAAAGGTTGTTTCTTTTGTTTCCTTAATATCTGTACTTTAGTGTGCAAGTTCATTTACCATGGTCAAAAGTGTTCTATTTTTTGATCTCATCCTTGTGATTTAGTATTTTAAGACTAAGTGCCATGCAGTTTTGGCTATTTCATTTGTAGAATATATTTATTTGATTTAAGAATGAAACAATAAATCTTTTGTCTTACCACTGTATCACCTACTGTTTCTCATTACCTCAAATTGCTCAAATACACCAAGTTTGTGGTGTCCTTAGACCTCGAAATTCCTCGACTATCGATGTCCGATCGATATCGATTTTAAAACCACAGATGGTATCGATTCGATATAAACTCTCGACATTGTCGAACGATATCTACTCGACATCGATTCGACAATCTAATTCTGACTGGGAGTGCGCCGCGCGCCCGTCCCTTGTACTCGCTTCGGCGGTACATATACTAAAATTGGAACGATACAGAGAAGATTAGCATGGCCCCTGCGCAAGGATGACACGCAAAATCGTGAAGCGTTCCACATTTTTTAGCCGCCTTCCTGAGAGGGCCCAGCACTCGACCCATTCAGCTCCGCCTTTGCGGCGACACCACGATGCGATGAGAACCACACCATCTCCTGGCTCGCGCAGCACCATCAGCATCGGTGGTTCAGTGGTAGAATGCTCGCCTGCCACGCGGGCGGCCCGGGTTCGATTCCCGGCCGATGCAATTTTGCTGCCAGCCTACACATATGGATCACAACGCGGCATCGACGTAGGAACGAGAGACTTGGAGCTGTAAAAGGCACTGGATTATCATCGGCCTCCGTGGCGCAATGGTTAGCGCGTTCGGCTGTTAACCGAAAGGTTGGTGGTTCGACCCCACCCGGGGCGCGTGTCACTTTTGGTGGCTGTGACGTTGCTTCTCCGCGCTTTAGTTCCATGCTCCGGAAGCGTGTGACGTCTATCGAAGACCGTGTGGCCTAATGGATAAGGCGTCGGACTTCGGATCCGAAGATTGCAGGTTCGAGTCCTGTCACGGTCGTTTGTTTCCTTTTAGAAGAAGAAGAAGAAGAAGAAGAAGAAGAAAGAAGAAGAAGAAGAAGAAGAAGAAGAAGAAGAAGAAGAAGAAGAAGAAGAAGAAGACCTTAACCTGCCGTCTCTTTTTTCCCCCTCATTCACTGCAATTCGATTGGTAAGTTTGCTTGCCACTCCAGCGGCGCTCCGTTTTGAATGCCAAAATTCGGCCTACTGGCCCGAATTGGCCTCTTCGAATGCCAAAATTTGGCATTCCGGTGAACTTGGACGCCAAAACTTGGCATTTTAAAAGGCCAATTCGACCCAGAATGCAAAATTTTGGAATTCAAAACGGAGCGCCACTGGAGTGCAAACAAACTTACCAATGGAATTGCTGTGTTGACTAAAACGAGAGTGGCAGCGGTGGGATTCGAACCCACGCCTCCGAGGAGACTGGTGCCTTAAACCAGCGCCTTAGACCGCTCGGCCACGCTACCCGGATGAATGATGGGGCCAACAGCAGCACTCCCCATCATTCGGGCCAAGGGAAGGAACGGAGAAGAAGCAAAACATATGATTCCGCCCAGGATCGAACTGGGGACCTTCTGCGTGTTAGGCAGATGTGATAACCGCTACACCACGGAATCTGCTCCTACACCGGGGTAACGGCGCAAAGCCTATTGCTGTGTGGTGTGGTTCGCCGCCCGTGCTGTTGACACGCAAAAGGACTGCGACAGCCGGGAATCGAACCCGGATCAACTGCTTGGAAGGCAACTATGCTAACCACTACACCACTGTCGCCGCGTGTTGGCGCACCGCAAGGCTAGTGCACGCACTTGGGCTGACAGCCCATCTGCCCTGAGATGGAAACGCAAATCATTCGTGGAAGGGGGATCCGAAGATCGACTGCCGAGACCCACTGCAGAGGAAAGTGAAAAACGCCATGTTGAACGAGGGTGACGCGCCTATCCAACAGCCCCCATGGCTCAGTGGTTAGAGTACCGGTCTTGTAAACCGGCGGTCGAGAGTTCGAATCTCTCTGGGGGCACTTGACCCTGTTTGAGGACTGCTTTTGCAGCACAGACGAGCCCCGAGCCCCGCTGCTTGGCAGAGCCCGACGCCGCCGTTGCTTTTCTCTCACGGACGACGCTGCTGCGGAGGGCCAGGCTCAGTTCAGCGGGCCCTCACACACATCATCCGGTATGGTCTAGTGGTTAGGATTTCTGGCTTTCACCCAGGAGGCTCGGGTTCGATTCCCGGTACCGGAATGCTTTTGCACCCCGCAGCAACGGACTTTGCTTTTGTCAAGTCAGCGGCGCCGATCCTTGTTGATATCGGGTCCACAGACACCAACGATGGCCGAAGAGCACTTAGGTTAGGTTAGGTTAGTGACCAGATCGCCTCTGCGGGTTCCCCAGACACCAAAGATGGCTGAAGGGCAATGAGGTTAGTTTAGGTTAGGTTAGTGCCCAGATGGCCCCTGTGGGGTTCCCAGACACCAACGATGGCCGAAGAGCACTTGGGTTAGGTTAGGTTAGTGACCAGATCGCCTCTGCGGGTTCCCCAGACACCAAAGATGGCTGAAGGGCAATGAGGTTAGGTTAGGTTAGTGACCAGACGGCCCCTTTGGGGTTCCCAGACACCAACGATGGCCGAAGAGCACTTAGGTTAGGTTAGGTTAGTGACCAGATCGCCTCTGCGGCTTCCCCAGACACCAAAGATGGCTGAAGGGCAATGAGGTTAGGTTAGGTTAGTGCCCAGATGGCCCCTGTGGGGTTCCCAGACACCAACGATGGCCGAAGAGCACTTGGGTTAGGTTAGGTTAGTGCCCAGATCGCCTCTGCGGCTTCCCCAGACACCAAAGATGGCTGAAGGGCAATGAGGTTAGTTTAGGTTAGGTTAGTGCCCAGATGGCCCCTGTGGGGTCCTCAGACACCAATGATGGACGAACAGCACTTAGGATAGGTTGGGTTAGTGACCATCACGCCTCTGCGGGGTCCCCTGATTCCAAAGATTGCCGAAGGGCACTTAGGTTAAGTTAGGTTAGTGACCATAACGCCTCTGGGGGCTCCACGGACATCAACGGGCTCTTGGGTAATGTTAGGTTATCCATTTTCCCGGAATGGCGATTTGCTTCTCGCAGGTCAGCAGCGCGTATTGTTGATGCGACACTACGTGCCGGGGCTGGGTTGGGTTTGGATTGGGATAGGTTAGGTGAAGTTGGCGATTCTCTAGCATTGGCTGCAAAATGAATGTCATCCTTCGAGCCGGATTTGAACCAGCGACCTATGGATTCCCGCGCCTGCCTTTCCGCCTACAGTCCACCGCTCTACCAACTGAGCTATCGAAGGTGCCTTGCTGTATCTCTTCGCGTTCGCGATGTGCCTCCTCGACGTCTTGTGCAAGCGGACCCAATCAGTTTCGGGCACACTGTCCGTCCGTGGCAGGCTCATCCTGATTCCGTGGTGTAGCGGTTATCACGTCTGCTTCACACGCAGAAGGTCCCCGGTTCGATCCCGGGCGGAATCACTTTTTATGGGCCATCGCACTGCCGTTGGCGTGGGAGCGGTTCTAGATAGCGCTTGAAACTGCAGCGCCCGTTGGCACAACGACTCCGTGGCGCAACGGTAGCGCGTCTGACTCCAGATCAGAAGGTTGCGTGTTCAAATCACGTCGGGGTCAAGTGTCACCCGTGCGTGCACATGCACGCATCTTGGTTTGTCTTTTGTCCCTCACCACAAGGAGAAGGAGATCCACATGATCGGGTGTTGCGTCAATGTCGGGATGTACGGCCTCGGTAGCGCAGTAGGCAGCGCGTCAGTCTCATAATCTGAAGGCCGTGAGTTCGATCCTCACCCGGGGCACACCTTTTGTCCCGTGCGCAAGTGCGAAAGTGCACTTATGCACTTTGGCATCTTTGGCGGTCGGGCTTGATGTACGTCCTCGGTAGTATAGTGGTCAGTATCCCCGCCTGTCACGCGGGAGACCGGGGTTCGATTCCCCGCCGGGGAGGCGGCCTCTCTTTTGGTTGCTTTCGAATGCGTGGTATTTTATGACGCCGAGCAAAAGAGACGACGATGGCCCATGGGGGGATCGAACCCACGACCTTCGCGTTATTAGCACGACGCTCTAACCAACTTTTTTTTTTTTTTTTTTTAAACACATTTATTGGGCTTTATAACAGTTTACAACAATAATAAAATATTAAACAAAACAAGTACCCAACATAACATTTGTATAAAAACATGATTATATGCACTTGGATAATTAAGCGTTACCCTGGTTTGACCAACTAGTATTACAAGCATCACATTTTATTACAGTATCTTGCATTATATTATGTCACCTCCTTTTATTTCCACTTCAGATCACTGTTACAGACATCACGTTACATTGTATCACATTACATCACATTTGTCTCATTGCATTGCATCACATCACGTCTTTTTATTTCCCTCAGATCACATTTACAGAATTCTAAGCAGTAGTTGTCGCTGCTCCTTGCCTCCGGCGCTACTCCGGCCGCGGTGCGGAGCGGTACTGAGCGGTACTGAGCTAATGGGCCAGATGGAGGGGGCCGGGTACAAGGGAGACCATATAGTCCGATGAGATGGGACGGGCCGAGCGCCACGTTATCGGGC
Source organism: Stenchaetothrips biformis (assembly GCA_030522485.1). Classification (NCBI taxonomy): domain Eukaryota; kingdom Metazoa; phylum Arthropoda; class Insecta; order Thysanoptera; family Thripidae; genus Stenchaetothrips; species Stenchaetothrips biformis. Next base: position 11,593,961 of record CM060102.1, read on the forward strand.
TGCCATGTCGCACCCCTCTCCATCGGCCGAAATAGCTCAGTTCGGCTCCGGCTCCGGTTGGGGTCGGACGGGTTACTAGCCAGGTGTAAGGCTGCTGCCGATAAGCCCCGCTAGACCAATTTGAGTTCGAGAGCGCTTGCTGTGCCGCTGCCTGAGGTTTTGCTGTGATATGATTGTGTGAAAATCTGTGCCAATTCTCTGGACTTTTACGAGTGCACCACCGACGGCGCGCCGGGCCGGCCGCCGGCCGGCCAAGCAGTCTTCTGTGTTTGTTGTTGTTTTGGAGTGCGCCGCGCCATGGCCATGCCCAGCGGCGCGGGCGGCCGGAAAGCCACGGTGAGCTTTGTGTTTGACGGGCCTAGAAAAGTGAGTGGACTGGAGTTCTGGGAGTTTGTGCAACAAGAATGGGACTTGAAGATCAGCGAGCTGAGGACGGTGCAGGCGGCGACGGGCGGCAAGAAGGTCAACGTCGTGTTCCTGGAGGGAGCGCGCGCGGAGAGTGTGGCGGCGAAGGGATCAACTATGTTCAGGTACCGTGACGGGCTGCTGTGCAAGGTGACCTTGCAAGGGCCGGGGCCAGGATGCAAGATTCTGCGAGTGGTGGACTTGGAGCCCGAAGTGTCGGACGAGGACGTGTGTTTGGCCCTAGGACAGTACGGGAGGATCGTCGGGCTGCGTGCGGAACGCCACCCGCGAGGCTCTGTTTACGAGGGACTCGAGACCGGGACGAGGCTGGTGAAGATGGAGCTGCAGCGGGACGTGCCGAGCTACGTCACGGCCGGGGGCCACGAGGCGAAGGTGTTCTATGCGGGCCAAACGCCCACCTGTCAAATCTGTGGTAAAACAGGTCATATCCGAGTCTCATGTCCCGAAAGGAGAAGGCCAGCGTCCTGGGCGCAGAGGGTGACGGGCAGGAAGGACTCCGTGGTGCTGGATGACGACAGCATCAACATGACCGACACCTCCTCCCGCCCGGCCAGCCCGGCGCACCGCACCGTGTCGATGCCCGACCTGCGCAGTGACGTCACCGGCCAGCAGACGACGGACGACGACCAGCGCGGGGTAGCGACGCCAGCGGAGCAGCAGCACGGGGTAGCGACGCCAGCGGAGCAGCAGCACACGGCAGCGGACCCGGCGGCTGGAGTATCGCCGAGCGCTGAGACGGAGACAGTATACGATGCCTCAGAGGGTAACAACCCGACCGACGACCTTGCTTTCTGTGACCGGTATGATTCCTTTGATTCCTTTGCAGTGCCGCGCTCGCCACGCCCCGTCCGGACAGAGAGTCAGAAGGACTCGCTCGAAGCCCTCCTGGCCGGACTGCCAGTGGGCAACACCTTCGACGCACTTCGAACGCGGACAGTCAGCAACGCCAGCGAGCCTTCGGATGCACCCGAATCGGTAGCGAGTGGGGACGAGGGCGTGGACGGAGCGGGAAGAGCGGCCAGGTCACTCAGAGACCGCAAGGTAAGGACCTCCAGCACGAGCAGCACGAGCAGCATGAACAACGCCCTGAGGAACTTCAAGGCCTTGGCCGCCAACCCACACGCCTCGGAGACGTCCCTCAAGCGGGCTGCGTCCAAGGCAGTGCAGTCGTCCAAGGTCAAGAAGCACGCCACCTCCAAGCCGCCATCAAAATGAAGCTCCTGTCAATGAACACCTGCGCCGTGTCGGCCGCGCACAAGCTCGCCGCACTTGAATTTCTGGTCCGCAAGCACTCACCACATGTTGTTTTCCTGCAGGAAGTCTCATCCCCAGAGTTTCAGTTTCACGGATACGAGGAGGCGGTGAACGTCGGCACGGCGGGCCGAGGCACGGCGATCCTGTGGCGGAAGGACGTGAAGCTGCACAGCATCCTCAAGCTCCCCAACGGCCGGGCCATGAGCGCGCGAGTCGGTGACGTCACACTCACCAATACTTATGCACCAGCAGGGTCGCAGGGTCGGAGGGAGCGGCGGAAGTTCTTCACGGAGGACCTGCCGCTGGTCCTGGCTGACGCCAACGACAAGATGATCATCGGCGGGGACTTCAACGCTGTGATCGACAAGGCCGACACAACGGGCGTGGCGACGCCCTGCACCGTCCTCGGCACCATGGTGACGTCACTGCGGCTCCGGGACGCGTGGAAGGTCCTCCGCCCAGGCGAGCCAGGACACACCTTCAGCTCAGCCGTCTGCTCGTCTCGGCTCGACCGGTGGTATGTCAGCGACGCCGTCAACCTGATCTCTGTTCAGCTCCATGCAGTGCCAGTGTCGGATCACGCCGCCGTGCTTCTGGAGGCGGGCTGGGTAGGCAACCCAACCGACGCCGGAGGGGAAGCCTACGCTGCAGGCGGCCGCCGCACGCTCTGGAAGCTAGACCCCGCGCTGCTGCAGAGACCGGCCTTCCTTCCGCGCTTCAAGCAGTTCTGGGCGAGGTGGCAGACCAAGGCCAAGGACTTCGAGGACCTCGTCGCGTGGTGGGAGCAGGGCAAGATTCAGACTCGCTCGCTCTGCGCCGCGCTCTCCAGGGAGTACAGGAACGAGGACAGGTCTCTCTTGGACTTCTTCTCAGGCTGCCTGGACGAGCTGGTTGCCCGGCGGGCCGCGGACCCTTCCGTGGAGCCCCGCATCGCTGCCATGAAGAAGGACATCATGAAGCTGCTGGCGCGCCGCCTCCCAGGACTCGCCGCCCGCGCCAAGGCCCAGGAGGTCACCGGCGAGGTGCCGGGGATGCACCACGTCGCCGCCGCCATCCGCCGCAAGGCCGCCACCAAGGTCGAGCAGCTCAAGGACGACGCCGGCAACGTGGTCCGCGGCCAGCACGACCTGGAGCAACATGCGATGCAGCACTTTTCCGCCATCCTGGGGCCGCCGCCGTCTGCGCCGCCCGCGCCGCCGCGTCTGCTCCTGGACGTGGCCGACAAGGTGATCACCGTGGAGGACAACGAGGCCCTGATTCGGGACATCACCGAGGAGGAGCTCCTGCAAGCCCTCAAGCTGTCACCGCGCGGCCGCAGCCCTGGGGACGACGGGCTGACAGCGGAACTCTACCTGGCGGTATGGGAGGTCGTCAAGGCCGACTTCTTGGCGGTGGCCAACGAGATGCTGCGGCGCCGGCGCGTCGCACCCAGCCACACCCGCGGGGTCATGACCCTGGTCCCGAAGGCCGACACCGTATCCAGGATCAGCGACCTGCGGCCAGTCACCCTGCTCAACGTGGACGGCAAGGTCTTCTCCAGGGTGCTCGCGCGCCGCCTCGACGCCGTCCAGGGCAAGGTGCTGGACGGGATGCAGGTGCGCGGCGGCCACCCGCGCAACATGCACGGGGCGCTCCTGGACCTGCGCGATGCGGTAAACATCGTGGACGTGACCAACAAACAACGTGGCACCAAGGTGGGGGCCTGCATGGTGTCCGTCGACTTCGCCGGCGCCTTCAACAGCCTGCTCCACGAGTACCTGTGGGAGGTCCTGCGCAGGTACGGCCTGGGCGACGGCTTCATCGCGCTGCTCCAAAGCATGTACGCCGACGCCTCCACCGTCATCCGGATCAACGGCGCGCTGGGCCCGATCATCCGGCTCGGCCGCGGGGTGCGGCAGGGTTGCCCACTGTCCATGCTCTTGTTCAACGTCGCTATCTCGCCGCTAATGAAGTTTCTTGACAGGAGGTTGGGGGGCGTCGAGCTGCCCGACGTCACAGGCGCTGGCGTCACCATCAAGCTAGCCGCAACCTCCTACGTCGACGACGCCACGGTGGTGCTGGGGAAGCCCGACGAGGTGCCCATCCTGGTGGACGCCCTGGACGGCTTCGGCGCGGAGTCGGGGCTCCTCATCAACGTGGCCAAGACCAAGGCGCTGCCGCTCGGCTCCTGGAGCACGCCGCTTCCCTTCCCCTGTGCAGAGAGCGTCAAGGTCTTGGGGATCTTGTTCAGCAAGACGACGGCGAGCATGGTGGCGGCCAACTGGCCGGCGCGGCTGCAGGCGTTGCGGAGGGCGCTGCTGGACGCGAGGCTGCGAGCGCTCAACCTGCTGCAGCGCGTACACTACGCCAACACTTACGCCCTGCCGCTGATGTGGCACTGCGCACAGGTGCTTCCGATGCCCGCTGGCGTCGGCAAGGACGCCAGGAAGGCCCTGTCCCGCTTCCTGTGGGCCGGGGAGCCGCTTCGGGTCCCGCTGGACGTGCTCGTCCTGCCACCGAGCCGGGGCGGCCTGGGTCTCCACGACCCCATCACCAAGGCGAGGGTCATGTTTGCGGCGAGGTGGCTCACTGCTTCCAGGGCCTCCAGCAGCACGCTGTCGGCGGGCTGGCTCGCGGTACTCCGCAGGCTGTACCCAGACGTCGCCAAGGTACCCGCGGCGGCGAAGTACTTCAAGGCCTTCAGGACGACGTGCGACGAGGCTGGGGCCCCCGATGGCGTCCACGGCCAAGCCCTGAACCGCGCCATGCTCAACGCCATGGTGGCCACCAGCACGGCAGAGTCTAGGGTGCAGCGCAGGACGCCGACGGCGGACTGGCCCACCATCTGGAGCCGCGTCCACTCCAAGACTCTCCCACTGCGTGCCAGGTCGGCGTGGTACCGGGCCGTCCACGACGTCCTGCCCGTCAACGCCAGACTCAAGGCCACCAAGCAGAGCGACGACGACACCTGCAGGGCGTGCGGCGGGGTCGACACAGTGCTGCACCGGCTCACCAGCTGCCAGCCGGCCTCCAGGGCCATCTGGGCGTGGACAGCGCAGCAGCTGTCCGACATCACCGGAGTCGCCGCCGACGCCATCCCACCCGAGGTCCTGACGCTCCCGGACATCGCCGCGCAGCCCGGGCCGGCCACGAGGGCCGTCGTCACGATCCTGGGGACGGCCGCCGAGTACCTCGTCGAGAACAGGGTCCATGACGTCGACCAGCTCCGCGCCGCCGTCGCCAGCCGCCGAGAGTCGGGTGACGTCACGCCAAGCAGGCAGCAGACGACGTCCGCCGCCGCTCAGCACCGAGCGCCGCACGGGGTATCGCCGACGCAGCCTGCACGGCGCGGGGCATCGCCGACGCAGACTGCACGGCGCGGGGCATCGCCGACGCAGCCCGCACGGCGCGGGGTATCGCCAGGCCACAGACTGCCCAGCGCGGCCGCACCGCGGCCGGAGTAGCGCCGGAGGCAAGGAGCAGCGACAACTACTGCTTAGAATTCTGTAAATGTGATCTGAGGGAAATAAAAAGACGTGATGTGATGCAATGCAATGAGACAAATGTGATGTAATGTGATACAATGTAAGTGATGTCTGTAACAGTGATCTGAAGTGGAAATAAAAGGAGGTGACATAATATAATGCAAGATACTGTAATAAAATGTGATGCTTGTAATACTAGTTGGTTAAACCAGGGTAACGCTTTATTATCCAAGTGCTTATAATCATGTTATTATACAAATGTTATGTTGGGTACTTGTTTTGTTTAATATTTTATTATTGTTGTAAACTGTTATAAAGCCCAATAAATGTGTTTTAAAAAAAAAAAAGTTGGGAGAGCGTTAGACTGAAGATCTAAATGTCCCCGGTTCAATCCCGGGTTTCGGCAGTCTTCCTTTTCTTTTCACATTCCGGCAAGGGCGTAACGCGGTTACGGCCTCACCGTTACCGCGACAAAAACAGGGAACCATACTGCCTCCTCTGCGTCTCCCGGTTTTTGTGAATTGACTTATTTGCCGCACATTTCTTCCGCCATCTCTCGTAGCTTGCCGCGTTGTTGTTAGTAGTATATAACAGGGCCTGAGTTGCAAACAATTTTGTTCACGTGAATAATTCTGTTCGCGTGAGCAATACTGTTAGCGTAAACAATACTGTTCGCGTGAACAACTTTGTTCGCGTGAATAATTCTGTTCGCGTGAACATTATTGTTCGTGCGAGCAAAATTGTTTACGCGAACAGTATTGTTCGCGCGGACTTAATAGGGTACTTCGGAGAAGAGCTGGACCGGAAGTTGAGAAGAAATCAAGAGTAACAAAGTATGCGAATTTTGTGAGAATGAGCGTCTACGTCGCCGTTCTGCCGCTTCCGCAGAGCTATATTCTCATACAAGTCCGGGTTTTGATCTTCTTGATTTCTTCTCAACTTCCGTCCCAGTTCTTCTCCGAAGTACCCTATTGTTTGCAACTCAGGCCCTGTTATACTACTGTTGTTCTGGTGGTTAAATTAACCTCATGTACTCACTCACACTTTCAAGCCGATGTGGTGTGTTTGTCTTGACGTTTCTTTAATATAAAGTAACGGTATTGCCGTAACTGATTCGCCGGTAACGGTAACGCGTTACGTTTTCAAAAATCGGTAACGCAATCACGTTATTGTTACTCAAACCCAAAGTAGCGGTAAAGCGTTACCTTTAAAAAAATAACGCCAACGACTCTGTTGCCACGTGCACGCTACGTTGGAGCACACAGTAAGAGTCTTACAGTGACATTTTAGCTATGTTACGAAGGAAATGGAGCAAACGTAATACGGAGGTGTTTCTCTCCATAATACGAGTTTTTTTTACGGATTTTCACTGTAACATAAAAGAAAAACCTTTATAATATGAAGAAAGAGTACGTTTGTATTATGAAGGTGCCATATTCCTCGTTTATAATACGAACGTACTCTTTCTTCGTATTATGAAGGTTTTTCTTTGTATGTTACAGTGAAAATCCGTAAAAGATTCGTATTATGGAGAGAAACACCTCCGTATTATGTTTGCTCCATTTCCTTCGTAACATAGCTGAAATGTCACTGTAAGACTTTTAACGTGCACGCTTGCTAAGCATACGCCAGGTTGCGTACACCAGCATGTACACTGTTGCTCTGCTTTGCATGCAAAAGGTAGGGAACTTCAGCAACAGTGTGAGTGCAGGAATGCGCCACCTGGCGCGTACTTAACAAGCTTGCTCCAGCGTGGCGTGGACTTGGCAAGGGTGCTCCAGCGTGGAGTGCACATGCCAGGTAGGCTCCAGGTGGCGTGTACATGCAGGCATGTTGCAACCTGAAGCATGCATAGTACACACTTGTGTCAGCAGTGTTGATAAACAACAAAAACTCAACCGCTTGGCAAAATGTGTCGTCTGCCGTGACCAGGATTCGAACCTGGGTTATCGCGGCCACAACGCGAGGTACTAACCACTATACGATCACGGCTGACCCGTACACATGCTGAGCCCCGGCCGCGCAGAGCTGCTGACTCATCAACGAGGAAAGCCGATGCCGCAATGCCAGCTGTCACCTATGTAGAAACATGGCTATCGCTTGCAGCATCATCGCGTCACATCCCGGCAGTCGTGGCCGAGTGGTTAAGGCGACTGACTAGAAATCACTTTCCCTCTGGGAGCGTAGGTTCGAGTCCTACCGACTGCGTGTCCTTTTGTCGTCACGCCGTCACCTGACATGTTGACTAAGTTCGTGCACGTCACTGACCCAACAGTTGTTTTAAAAAGTAGAAATTTTATTTTCAATCATTTTTGCGCTCACATGATGCTTTCTCTGTTTCAGGCTGGAGCAAGGCACGGGGAGCTGAACTGGCTGAAACAGGCTCTCCGACGCCGCCGCGGTCCTGGAGCAGAGAAACATCGTGTGGCGCCGTCCCCGAGTAATTGTTTAAGAATGTGAAGAGGCAGCAACGCAACGATGAAACATATTTATTTATTTTCTTGTTAATGCTCTGTTAAATATTTTGAAATATATTGCTGTTTTTGAAAAAAAAAAAAAAAAACCAATGCGTTTCCGTACTCGCGAGGACATAAAAGGGGAAACAGCGTGCTTTTTTTTTTTTTTTCCAAGAAATGGGGAAAGTGCGCGTCTGTTGCACAAGCTGCCGAAAGAACGCGAGTTTCGAGAAGCGTGCCCAAAGTACGTGTCTTTTGGTAGGAGGTATCGACCTGCGCTCCTGCAACCCCCATTCCCCAGTGAATGGCCGTTCAATCTTTGGCGTACGGGGGGTGTAGCTCAAATGGTAGAGCGCTCGCTTTGCATGTGAGAGGCACGGGGTTCGATCCCCCGCACCTCCAAGCCGTCTTTTTTTCTACGTGCAAATGCTGACAAAGGTGTAGAAGCGTTCGGCTTTCGGGCAAGTAATACTTGAATTCCACGGTTTCACAGGTTTTGCACCTACACTCCACCTCACTTCACCTGTTCGCCACGGCCGGAGTGTATTCCGCTTCGGAGCTACGCTTCTCATCGGCCACCATGCCGCCTGTCAACGTAGGCCACACGTCTGCGCTCCACACTCGGGCGTTTTCTCGTTGCCTACCTACGAGGGGCCTCGCCGATGAGCCTCCCAATAGCCGTCATACTCTCAGCGTGCCGCTGCTCTTATTGTGGCTTCGCGGACCACACAGTCATATAAGCCCGGCTAGCTCAGTCGGTAGAGCATGGGACTCTTAATCCCAGGGTCGTGGGTTCGAGCCCCACGTTGGGCGTTCTCTTTTCTACACTATCTATCTGCCGCCCACCTCGCACAGTGTCTTGTGTCTGCCAGTCACACCAACAGCACAGTCCGGTATGGTCTAGTGGCTAGGATACCTGGCTCTCACCCAGGAGGCTCGGGTTCGATTCCCGGTACCGGAATTCTTTTGCCCCAGCTCTCTCATGCAGCGATTCCCACGCATTCGCTCCTTCAGTAGCATTCAGCGAAGACCTTCTTCACCATGCGACGAGGTGGCCGAGTGGTTAAGGCGTTGGACTGCTAATCCAATGGGCTCTGCCCGCGTGAGTTCGAATCTCATCCTCGTCGTCCCGCTCCATTTTGTTCTCATACGTTTATTCTTTTGTTTCCTCTCGCCTCACCGGTGCAGCAGCACGTCAAGCGGCGAGCGAGGCCGATAAGCTCATGCGGCCCCATGGTGTAATGGTTAGCACTCAGGACTCTGAATCCTGCGATCCGAGTTCAAATCTCGGTGGGACCTGTCCTTTTAACGTCTCGCACGATCTCATAACCGAACGGCCAGACGCGCCTTTATTTGAGGTAGCCTCGAGCCCCCCGCCATGTCGCCTCCATAGCTCAGTGGTTAGAGCACCAGTCTAGTAAACTGGGGGTCGAGAGTTCGATTCTCTCTGGAGGCACGATCTCTCATTTTGTGGCCCCGACCCAAGAAAGCAACACCGTATTGCCCCTAGTTGTTTGTCGTGACCGTAGCACATCGAGGTCCGTTGGTCTAGGGGTATGATTCTCGCTTAGGGTGCGAGAGGTCCCGGGTTCAAATCCCGGACGGACCCTTCTTTTTGCGTCCGTCCACAACGAGCACCACTATTCGGACTGACACAAAAGAGACTCTCCGGCGGGGAATCGAACCCCGGTCTCCCGCGTGACAGGCGGGGATACTGACCACTATACTACCGAAGATGCGGCCTGGGAGGTGCCGTCCCGTGGCGCATCACCATCTACTTGGCAGATGGGAGACAGACGGACGAAAAGTGGAGGTGCGGGGTATCGATCCCCGTACTTCTCGCATGCTAAGCGAGCGCTCTACCATCTGAGCTACACCCCCTCGCATGTGGGCGGCGGACGTCGTTGCTCTTCTATTGCGACCACACTGCGCTGCCATGCCCCAGCGTGTCTCTCACCTCGTTCACCCGTGGCCACTGTCGAAGACATTCTGGGATGCTGACGACTTTTAGCATCACTGGCAAACATCTGTATTATTGATAAACAACAGTTATTCCCCCTTCCCCTTGTGTGCTGAGGACGACGTAGCCGTTCCCCTCTGGGCTAACACTCTTATCAGTGCACATGCGAGCGTCCCCTACGGACGGTCCTGTGGCGCAACGGATAACGCGTCTGACTACGGATCAGAAGATTCCAGGTTCGAATCCTGGCAGGATCGTGATGTTGCCCATTTTGCACCCTGTCAACACGCCCTCGTTTCCCCGAAGTACATGGTTTTGTCTGACCGAATTTTAAACAACCGGGCCCGCCGCCCATCCGCGCATTTTTTTTTTATTTTTTTTTTTTAAAAATTATTACTTTTTTAAATTATAATTTTTTTTCATTTTTTTTGTGTGTATTGTCCGACCGTCTTTTTTGTACAAAGGTGGGCTGCCTAGCTGCAGGGGGCGCCGCGTTTCAAACCGTAGGCGGGACGCTTCGGTTTCCCGGTACAAGGGTAGGCGGAACAAATCCCCTTATTTCACAAATTTGGTTCGGTATGACAACCAGGACCGCTCGAGATTTTTTTGATTTTTTTTCCTTCTTCAGAATGTCAAAAACATGTCTGAAATCCTGATCAAAATTCGTGCACCTCTGAGAGCTGAGATTCTGGAAACGTATTCTGATATTGATGGCCTGAGTTCTGCTGAATGTCAGAATAAGTTTTCAGCTTTCAGAGGTGCGCAAATTTTCATCGGGATTCCAGATATGTTGCTGACATTCTGACAAAAGTTACTCGAGTGACGCTGTCCTTCCGTGCAAAGGTCGTGCTGCCTTTAGATGGGTCGGACAAAATGAGTAGGGTGGTCGGACAAAAATAAATAAATACATAAATAAATTAAATAAATGATTAAATAAATAAATAGATAAATAAATACATAAATTTGCACAGACAGGTGGTTGCGGCATGGTCGCACGAAATTCGGATGGACAGACCATTTGCGTGTGTGCGCACTCGGGAGGAGCTCAAGGCTCACATTCTCGGCACTGCCGCTAGGTGGCTCCACCGTCCGAAAACGGGGGCGAGACGCGTCCTTTCCAGACTCGTTCCGAGCCGTAACAGCAGTGGTCCATGACCAGCCTTGGACTCACTTCATCGTAAGCGACTGTTGCCGTCGGCCTGTACCGCAGCCGGGTCGGGAGGGTGCAAAGGCAGCCGCTGGTAGACCGCTCAGAGGGTGCGTGAGCCGCGAACGACGTGAGCGCGCCGATCAGCGGTACATATACAGTGCGCCGCGCGCCCGTCCCTTGTACTCGCTTCGGCGGTACATATACTAAAATTGGAACGATACAGAGAAGATTAGCATGGCCCCTGCGCAAGGATGACACGCAAAATCGTGAAGCGTTCCACATTTTTTAGCCGCCTTCCTGAGAGGGCCCAGCACTCGACCCATTCAGCTCCGCCTTTGCGGCGACACCACGATGCGATGAGAACCACACCATCTCCTGGCTCGCACAGCACCATCAGCATCGGTGGTTCAGTGGTAGAATGCTCGCCTGCCACGCGGGCGGCCCGGGTTCGATTCCCGGCCGATGCAATTTTGCTGCCAGCCTACACATATGGATCACAACGCGGCATCGACGTAGGAACGAGAGACTTGGAGCTGTAAAAGGCACTGGATTATCATCGGCCTCCGTGGCGCAATGGTTAGCGCGTTCGGCTGTTAACCGAAAGGTTGGTGGTTCGACCCCACCCGGGGGCGCGTGTCACTTTTGGTGGCTGTGACGTTGCTTCTCCGCGCTTTAGTTCCATGCTCCGGAAGCGTGTGACGTCTATCGAAGACCGTGTGGCCTAATGGATAAGGCGTCGGACTTCGGATCCGAAGATTGCAGGTTCGAGTCCTGTCACGGTCGTGTGTTTACTTTTAGAAGAAGAAGAAGAAGAAGAAGAAGAAGAAGAAGAAGAAGAAGAAGAAGAAGAAGAAGAAGAAGAAGAAGAAGAAGAAGAAGAAGAAGAAGAAGAAGAAGAAGACCTTAACCCGCCGTCTCTTTTTTCCCCCTCATTCACTGCAATTCGATTGGTAAGTTTGCTTGCCACTCCAGCGGCGCTCCGTTTTGAATGCCAAAATTCGGCCTACTGGCCCGAATTGGCCTCTTCGAATGCCAAAATTTGGCATTCCGGTGAACTTGGACGCCAAAACTTGGCATTTTAAAAGGCCAATTCGACCCAGAATGCAAAATTTTGGAATTCAAAACGGAGCGCCACTGGAGTGCAAACAAACTTACCAATGGAATTGCAGTGTTGACTAAAACGAGAGTGGCAGCGGTGGGATTCGAACCCACGCCTCCGAGGAGACTGGTGCCTTAAACCAGCGCCTTAGACCGCTCGGCCACGCTACCCGGATGACTGATGGGGCCAACAGCAGCACTCCCCATCATTCGGGCCAAGGGAAGGAACGGAGAAGAAGCAAAACATATGATTCCGCCCAGGATCGAACTGGGGACCTTCTGCGTGTTAGGCAGATGTGATAACCGCTACACCACGGAATCTGCTCCTACACCGGGGTAACGGCGCAAAGCCTATTGCTGTGTGGTGTGGTTCGCCGCCCGTGCTGTTGACACGCAAAAGGACTGCGACAGCCGGGAATCGAACCCGGATCAACTGCTTGGAAGGCAACTATGCTAACCACTACACCACTGTCGCCGCGTGTTGACGCACCGCAAGGCTAGTGCACGCACTTGGGCTGACAGCCCATCTGCCCTGAGATGGAAACGCAAATCATTCGTGGAAGGGGGATCCGAAGATCGACTGCCGAGACCCACTGCAGAGGAAAGTGAAAAACGCCATGTTGAACGAGGGTGACGCGCCTTTCCAACAGCCCCCATGGCTCAGTGGTTAGAGTACCGGTCTTGTAAACCGGCGGTCGAGAGTTCGAATCTCTCTGGGGGCACTTGACCCTGTTTGAGGACTGCTTTTGCAGCACAGACGAGCCCCGAGCCCCGCTGCTTGGCAGAGCCCGACGCCGCCGTTGCTTTTCTCTCACGGACGACGCTGCTGCGGAGGGCCAGGCTCAGTTCAGCGGGCCCTCACACACATCATCCGGTATGGTCTAGTGGTTAGGATTTCTGGCTTTCACCCAGGAGGCTCGGGTTCGATTCCCGGTACCGGAATGCTTTTGCACCCCGCAGCAACGGACTTTGCTTTTGTCAAGTCAGCGGCGCCGATCCTTGTTGACATCGGGTCCACAGACACCAACGATGGCCGAAGAGCACTTAGGTTAGGTTAGGTTAGTGACCAGATCGCCTCTGCGGGTTCCCCAGACACCAAAGATGGCTGAAGGGCAATGAGGTTAGTTTAGGTTAGGTTAGTGCCCAGATGGCCCCTGTGGGGTTCCCAGACACCAACGATGGCCGAAGAGCACTTGGGTTAGGTTAGGTTAGTGACCAGATCGCCTCTGCGGCTTCCCCAGACACCAAAGATGGCTGAAGGGCAATGAGGTTAGGTTAGGTTAGTGACCAGACGGCCCCTTTGGGGTTCCCAGACACCAACGATGGCCGAAGAGCACTTAGGTTAGGTTAGGTTAGTGACCAGATCGCCTCTGCGGGTTCCCCAGACACCAAAGATGGCTGAAGGGCAATGAGGTTAGGTTAGGTTAGTGCCCAGATGGCCCCTGTGGGGTTCCCAGACACCAACGATGGCCGAAGAGCACTTGGGTTAGGTTAGGTTAGTGACCAGATCGCCTCTGCGGGTTCCCCAGACACCAAAGATTGCCGAAGGGCACTTAGGTTAAGTTAGGTTAGGTTAGTGCCCAGATGGCCCCTGTGGGGTTCCCAGACACCAACGATGGCCGAAGAGCACTTGGGTTAGGTTAGGTTAGTGACCAGATCGCCTCTGCGGGTTCCCCAGACACCAAAGATTGCCGAAGGGCACTTAGGTTAAGTTAGGTTAGTGACCATCACGCCTCTGGGGGCTCCACGGACATCAATGGGCTCTTGGGTAATGTTAGGTTATCCATTTTTCCCGGAATGGCGATTTGCTTCTCGCAGGTCAGCAGCGCGTATTGTTGATGCGACACTACGTGCCGGGGCTGGGTTGGGTTTGGATTGGGATAGGTTAGGTGAAGTTGGCGATTCTCTAGCATTGGCTGCAAAATGAATGTCATCCTTCGAGCCGGATTTGAACCAGCGACCTATGGATTCCCGCGCCTGCCTTTCCGCCTACAGTCCACCGCTCTACCAACTTTTTTTTTTTTTTAAACAATATATATTTCATCAATTATTAACAATATAGCAATATAACATTTTTATAACATCTGAGTTTTTAACATTTCTAAAAAAAACTGAGCTATCGAAGGTGCCTTGCTGTATCTCTTCGCGTTCGCGATGTGCCTCCTCGACGTCTTGTGCAAGCGGACCCAATCAGTTTCGGGCACACTGTCCGTCCGTGGCAGGCTCATCCTGATTCCGTGGTGTAGCGGTTATCACGTCTGCTTCACACGCAGAAGGTCCCCGGTTCGATCCCGGGCGGAATCACTTTTTATGGGCCATCGCACTGCCGTTGGCGTGGGAGCGGTTCTAGATAGCGCTTGAAACTGCAGCGCCCGTTGGCACAACGACTCCGTGGCGCAACGGTAGCGCGTCTGACTCCAGATCAGAAGGTTGCGTGTTCAAATCACGTCGGGGTCAAGTGTCACCCGTGCGTGCACATGCACGCATCTTGGTTTGTCTTTTGTCCCTCACCACAAGGAGAAGGAGATCCACATGATCGGGTGTTGCGTCAATGTCGGGATGTACGGCCTCGGTAGCGCAGTAGGCAGCGCGTCAGTCTCATAATCTGAAGGCCGTGAGTTCGATCCTCACCCGGGGCACACCTTTTGTCCCGTGCGCAAGTGCGAAAGTGCACTTATGCACTTTGGCATCTTTGGCGGTCGGGCTTGATGTACGTCCTCGGTAGTATAGTGGTCAGTATCCCCGCCTGTCACGCGGGAGACCGGGGTTCGATTCCCCGCCGGGGAGGCGGCCTCTCTTTTGGTTGCTTTCGAATGCGTGGTATTTTATGACGCCGAGCAAAAGAGACGACGATGGCCCATGGGGGGATCGAACCCACGACCTTCGCGTTATTAGCACGACGCTCTAACCAACTGAGCTAATGGGCCAGATGGAGGGGGCCGGGTACAAGGGAGACCATATAGTCCGATGAGATGGGACGGGCCGAGCGCCACGTTATCGGGCTGCCATGTCGCACCCCTCTCCATCGGCCGAAATAGCTCAGTTCGGCTCCGGCTCCGGTTGGGGTCGGACGGGTTACTAGCCAGGTGTAAGGCTGCTGCCGATAAGCCCCGCTAGACCAATTTGAGTTCGAGAGCGCTTGCTGTGCCGCTGCCTGAGGTTTTGCTGTGATATGATTGTGTGAAAATCTGTGCCAATTCTCTGGACTTTTACGAGTGCACCACCGACGGCGCGCCGGGCCGGCCGCCGGCCGGCCAAGCAGTCTTCTGTGTTTGTTGTTGTTTTGGAGTGCGCCGCGCCATGGCCATGCCCAGCGGCGCGGGCGGCCGGAAAGCCACGGTGAGCTTTGTGTTTGACGGGCCAAGAAAAGTGAGTGGACTGGAGTTCTGGGAGTTTGTGCAACAAGAATGGGACTTGAAGATCAGCGAGCTGAGGACGGTGCAGGCGGCGACGGGCGGCAAGAAGGTCAACGTCGTGTTCCTGGAGGGAGCGCGCGCGGAGAGTGTGGCGGCGAAGGGATCAACTATGTTCAGGTACCGTGACGGGCTGCTGTGCAAGGTGACCTTGCAAGGGCCGGGGCCAGGATGCAAGATTCTGCGAGTGGTGGACTTGGAGCCCGAGGTGTCGGACGAGGACGTGTGTTTGGCCCTAGGACAGTACGGGAGGATCGTCGGGCTGCGTGCGGAACGCCACCCGCGAGGCTCTGTTTACGAGGGACTCGAGACGGGGACGAGGCTGGTGAAGATGGAGCTGCAGCGGGACGTGCCGAGCTACGTCACGGCCGGGGGCCACGAGGCGAAGGTGTTCTATGCGGGCCAAACGCCCACCTGTCAAATCTGTGGTAAAACAGGTCATATCCGAGTCTCATGTCCCGAAAGGAGAAGGCCAGCGTCCTGGGCGCAGAGGGTGACGGGCAGGAAGGACTCCGTGGTGCTGGATGACGACAGCATCAACATGACCGACACCTCCTCCCGCCCGGCCAGCCCGGCGCACCGCACCGTGTCGATGCCCGACCTGCGCAGTGACGTCACCGGCCAGCAGACGACGGACGACGACCAGCGCGGGGTAGCGACGCCAGCGGAGCAGCAGCACGGGGTAGCGACGCCAGCGGAGCAGCAGCACACGGCAGCGGACCCGGCGGCTGGAGTATCGCCGAGCGCTGAGACGGAGACAGTATACGATGCCTCAGAGGGTAACAACCCGACCGACGACCTTGCTTTCTGTGACCGGTATGATTCTTTTGATTCCTTTGCAGTGCCGCGCTCGCCACGCCCCGTCCGGACAGAGAGTCAGAAGGACTCGCTTGAAGCCCTCCTGGCCGGACTGCCAGTGGGCAACACCTTCGACGCACTTCGAACGCGGACAGTCAGCAACGCCAGCGAGCCTTCGGATGCACCCGAATCGGTAGTGAGCGGAGACGAGGGCGTGGACGGAGCGGGAAGAGCGGCCAGGTCACTCAGAGACCGCAAGGTAAGGACCTCCAGCACGAGCAGCACGAGCAGCATGAACAACGCCCTGAGGAACTTCAAGGCCTTGGCCGCCAACCCACACGCCTCGGAGACGTCCCTCAAGCGGGCTGCGTCCAAGGCAGTGCAGTCGTCCAAGGTCAAGAAGCACGCCACCTCCAAGCCGCCATCAAAATGAAGCTCATGTCAATGAACACCTGCGCCGTGTCGGCCGCGCACAAGCTCGCCGCACTTGAATTTCTGGTCCGCAAGCACTCACCACATGTTGTTTTCCTGCAGGAAGTCTCATCCCCAGAGTTTCAGTTTCACGGCTACGAGGAGGCGGTGAACGTCGGCACGGCGGGCCGAGGCACGGCGATCCTGTGGCGGAAGGACGTGAAGCTGCACAGCATCCTCAAGCTCCCCAACGGCCGGGCCATGAGCGCGCGAGTCGGTGACGTCACACTCACCAATACTTATGCACCAGCAGGGTCGCAGGGTCGGAGGGAGCGGCGGAAGTTCTTCACGGAGGACCTGCCGCTGGTCCTGGCTGACGCCAACGACAAGATGATCATCGGAGGGGACTTCAACGCTGTGATCGACAAGGCCGACACAACGGGCGTGGCGACGCCCTGCACCGTCCTCGGCACCATGGTGACGTCACTGCGGCTCCGGGACGCGTGGAAGGTCCTCCGCCCAGGCGAGCCAGGACACACCTTCAGCTCGGCCGTCTGCTCGTCTCGCCTCGACCGGTGGTATGTCAGCGACGCCGTTAACCTGATCTCTGTCCAGCTCCATGCAGTGCCAGTGTCGGATCACGCCGCCGTGCTTCTGGAGGTGGGCTGGGTAGGCAACCCAACCGACGCCGGAGGGGAAGCCTACGCTGCAGGCGGCCGCCGCACGCTCTGGAAGCTAGACCCCGCGCTGCTGCAGAGACCGGCCTTCCTTCCGCGCTTCAAGCAGTTCTGGGCGAGGTGGCAGACCAAGGCCAAGGACTTCGAGGACCTCGTCGCGTGGTGGGAGCAGGGCAAGATTCAGACTCGCTCGCTCTGCGCCGCGCTCTCCAGGGAGTACAGGAACGAGGACAGGTCTCTCTTGGACTTCTTCTCAGGCTGCCTGGACGAGCTGGTTGCCCGGCGGGCCGCGGACCCTTCCGTGGAGCCCCGCATCGCCGCCATGAAGAAGGACATCATGAAGCTGCTGGCGCGCCGCCTCCCAGGACTCGCCGCCCGCGCCAAGGCCCAGGAGGTCACCGGCGAGGTGCCGGGGATGCACCACGTCGCCGCCGCCATCCGCCGCAAGGCCGCCACCAAGGTCGAGCAGCTCAAGGACGACGCCGGCAACGTGGTCCGCGGCCAGCACGACCTGGAGCAACATGCGATGCAGCACTTTTCCGCCATCCTGGGGCCGCCGCCGTCTGCGCCGCCCGCGCCGCCGCGTCTGCTCCTGGACGTGGCCGACAAGGTGATCACCGTGGAGGACAACGAGGCCCTGATTCGGGACATCACCGAGGAGGAGCTCCTGCAAGCCCTCAAGCTGTCACCGCGCGGCCGCAGCCCTGGGGACGACGGGCTGACAGCGGAACTCTACCTGGCGGTATGGGAGGTCGTCAAGGCCGACTTCTTGGCGGTGGCCAACGAGATGCTGCGGCGCCGGCGCGTCGCACCCAGCCACACCCGCGGGGTCATGACCCTGGTCCCGAAGGCCGACACCGTATCCAGGATCAGCGACCTGCGGCCAGTCACCCTGCTCAACGTGGACGGCAAGGTCTTCTCCAGGGTGCTCGCGCGCCGCCTCGACGCCGTCCAGGGCAAGGTGCTGGACGGGATGCAGGTGCGCGGCGGCCACCCGCGCAACATGCACGGGGCGCTCCTGGACCTGCGCGACGCGGTAAACATCGTGGACGTGACCAACAAACAACGTGGCACCAAGGTGGGGGCCTGCATGGTGTCCGTCGACTTCGCCGGCGCCTTCAACAGCCTGCTCCACGAGTACCTGTGGGAGGCCCTGCGCAGGTACGGCCTGGGCGACGGCTTCATCGCGCTGCTCCAAAGCATGTACGCCGACGCCTCCACCGTCATCCGGATCAACGGCGCGCTGGGCCCGATCATCCGGCTCGGCCGCGGAGTGCGGCAGGGTTGCCCACTGTCCATGCTCTTGTTCAACGTCGCTATCTCGCCGCTAATGAAGTTTCTTGACAGGAGGTTGGGGGGCGTCGAGCTGCCCGACGTCACAGGCGCTGGCGTCACCATCAAGCTAGCCGCGACCTCCTACGTCGACGACGCCACGGTGGTGCTGGGGAAGCCCGACGAGGTGCCCATCCTGGTGGACGCCCTGGACGGCTTCGGCGCGGAGTCGGGGCTCCTCATCAACGTGGCCAAGACCAAGGCGCTGCCGCTCGGCTCTTGGAGCACGCCGCTTCCCTTCCCCTGTGCAGAGAGCGTCAAGGTCTTGGGGATCTTGTTCAGCAAGACGACGGCGAGCATGGTGGCGGCCAACTGGCCGGCGCGGCTGCAGGCGTTGCGGAGGGCGCTGCTGGACGCGAGGCTGCGAGCGCTCAACCTGCTGCAGCGCGTACACTACGCCAACACTTACGCCCTGCCGCTGATGTGGCACTGCGCACAGGTGCTTCCGATGCCCGCTGGCGTCGGCAAGGACGCCAGGAAGGCCCTGTCCCGCTTCCTGTGGGCCGGGGAGCCGCTTCGGGTCCCGCTGGACGTGCTCGTCCTGCCACCGAGCCGGGGCGGCCTGGGTCTCCACGACCCCATCACCAAGGCGAGGGTCATGTTTGCGGCGAGGTGGCTCACTGCTTCCAGGGCCTCCAGCAGCACGCTGTCGGCGGGCTGGCTCGCGGTACTCCGCAGGCTGTACCCAGACGTCGCCAAGGTACCCGCGGCGGCGAAGTACTTCAAGGCCTTCAGGACGACGTGCGACGAGGCTGGGGCCCCCGATGGCGTCCACGGCCAAGCCCTGAACCGCGCCATGCTCAACGCCATGGTGGCCACCAGCACGGCAGAGTCTAGGGTGCAGCGCAGGACGCCGACGGCGGACTGGCCCACCATCTGGAGCCGCGTCCACTCCAAGACTCTCCCACTGCGCGCCAGGTCGGCGTGGTACCGGGCCGTCCACGACGTCCTGCCCGTCAACGCCAGACTCAAGGCCACCAAGCAGAGCGACGACGACACCTGCAGGGCGTGCGGCGGGGTCGACACAGTGCTGCACCGGCTCACCAGCTGCCAGCCGGCCTCCAGGGCCATCTGGGCGTGGACAGCGCAGCAGCTGTCCGACATCACCGGAGTCGCCGCCGACGCCATCCCACCCGAGGTCCTGACGCTCCCGGACATCGCCGCGCAGCCCGGGCCGGCCACGAGGGCCGTCGTCACGATCCTGGGGACGGCCGCCGAGTACCTCGTCGAGCACAGGGTCCATGACGTCGACCAGCTCCGCGCCGCCGTCGCCAGCCGCCGAGAGTCGGGTGACGTCACGCCAAGCAGGCAGCAGACGACGTCCGCCGCCGCTCAGCACCGAGCGCCGCACGGGGTATCGCCGACGCAGCCCGCACGGCGCGGGGCATCGCCGACGCAGCCCGCACGGCGCGGGGCATCGCCGACGCAGCCCGCACGGCGCGGGGTATCGCCGACGCAGCCCGCACGGCGCGGGGTATCGCCAGGCCACAGACTGGCCAGCGCGGCCGCACCGCGGCCGGAGTAGCGCCGGAGGCAAGGAGCAGCGACAACTACTGCTTAGAATTCTGTAAATGTGATCTGAGGGAAATAAAAAGACGTGATGTGATGCAATGCAATGAGACAAATGTGATGTAATGTGATACAATGTAACGTGATGTCTGTAACAGTGATCTGAAGTGTAAATAAAAGGAGGTGACATAATATAATGCAAGATAATGTAACAAAATGTGATGCTTTGTAATACTAGTTGGTCAAACCAGGGTAACGCCTTATTATCCAAGTGCTTATAATCATGTTATTATACAAATGTTATGTTGGGTACTTGTTTTGTTTAATATTTTATTATTGTTGTAAACTGTTATAAAGCCCAATAAATGGGTTTAAAAAAAAAAAAAAAAAAAAGTGGGCAGCGAAGCGGTGCACTGCGCTGGATTGAGGCGGCCCGGGATCGAATCCCGCTGGGAGCTATTGTGTTTTTATCGCCCAAAAAATAGTGTACTCACCATCAGAGGGCTTGCGCCTCGCGCCGCGGCAGAATAAAAGGCCGCGTCGACAAGTCCGACGCATCATTTGCCGTTGAAACAGCTGCCATGATGAGGCTCCCTCGTTTCATGCTGAATGTGTCGAACGAGAAGGAGCTGGAGGTCTGCCCAGCAGACGGCACAGTAGAGATATGGAAAAAGGGGTTCCTGAAAGATGTTAACACACTGAAAGAAGTGGAAGAATTTTATTTAGAGAGGCGGTGGCTGGTCCGCAAAATCAATGCTCACCTCAAAGGAGAGACCAGGGACCACCTCGGCAGCTACGACAGGTTGCAGTCTCACTTGATACACTACATCGAGTTGCGCGACAAGCCGTTCGTTGTGTTGGAGAGAGACAATAACTTCAAAGAGGAGAATGGCATCCCACAATTCTGTGAGGCCTATCTAGGGTTGACAGCATGGACCACTCTGTGTGAACACGCGTCCACAATTCTTGACATACTGATCGGCCCTGCTTGAAGGGGCGGGGTGTGCATTGGGTTGCCTACCCTCTCGGCGTCCGGCTCACCGGAGCGGGGCGGCGTTCGGGGCGGCTAGCGGATGACGTCACCACCCGCGACTATGGGCTGCCACGGCGATGAAGCGTGCGCGGCGCTCCGGGACGGTCCACCGCTACCCGCGACTATGGGGCGCCACGGACCCGCGACGATGGGGGGGCCACGCCCCCCACTCCGCTACCCGCAACTATGGGCTGCCACGCGACCGGCACACCCCCACCCGCGACTATGGGGTGCCACGCGACCGGCACACCCCCACCTGCGACGATGGGGTGCCACGGACCCCCACCCGCAACTATGGGCCGCCACGATGGGGGCCCCGCCTGGGCTTGGGTTAGAGCCGCAAAAGACGCCGGCCAGCTTAGGTTAGGTTGGGTTAGAGCCAAAAAAGACGCCGACACGCCAAAAAATCCACCAAAAAAAAATATTTTTTTCAAAAATTCAGGTTAGGTTAGACTCGCAACTATGGGCTGCCACGCAACCAGGCCGCAACTATGGGTCAGCCTTACTACTAGAATTGATGCGATTGTAAAAACCCAATGGGTAAAAAATTTCGCGGTAAGTGGTAATTGGCACCTCGCGGGCTAGTGCGAGGTGGCGTTTAATTAATCCCTAGCGGGGGGGGGGGGGGGGGGGGGGGCGGCAGCCCCCCCACCACATAATGACACAGTAGAAAACTGCGCGTTTTTAAGTTTGGTCTTAACCTAGTTGACTGTGCAAGTGCTTTGTGCAAGTGCAGCTAGTCTCTTAGTCTAGTCCCTCAGCCTGACGGTGCAAGTGCCCATGCAAGTGCCTAAGCAAGTGAATGTGCAAGTGCTACCTGTCCCTTATTTCTAAGTCCCTGGGCAAGTGCCTAATGCAAGTGCCCTGTGTTTCTAACTTATTCCTACACTGTTAAAAATCCACTGTAAAATTACAACACAATCACCTACAAGAATGTTGTTAAATTACAACAGTGTTGTTCGGCTCCTGAACGAGAAATTCATCTACAGACAACTCGTTTGTTTCTTTACAACTTCCCTGTCTGGAAACAGTAATGTAATTCTGATTTAAAACAGTAATGTTGTCGTTCGACAGTTTTTCTGTTTAACAACAACCATTGTGCAATCCTTAAACAAAAATAGTTGGCAGATTACAAGGATGTTGTTAAATTACAACACTTTGAGGCGAAACACAAATTTGGCAGAGACATGATCGAAGACGCGACAAAAGTATTGTTGTAACACAATCGAATCATCAGAAAACAACACCAAGGGCTACAACATCTTTGTTATGTAACAAGATGTGTTGCTATCAAACTTTACAGCACAAGTGCTGTAAAATTACAACATTTTTTTTAACAGTGTACGCCCTTTAACCTACTACTGTATGTTTTAGTCTTAATCCTAATTGACTGTGCAAGTGCTTGGTGCAAGTGCAGCCAGTCTCTTAATATAACCCTGGCGGAGCAAATGCCCCATGCTTTACCTAGTGGACTGTGCAAGTGCTTTATGCAAGTGCAGTGAGTCTCTTAATCTAACCCTGACGGAGCGAGTGCCCCATGCTTAACCTAGTGGACTGTGCAAGTGCTTTATGCAAGTGCAGTGAGTCTCTTAATCTAACCCTGGCGGTGCAAGTGCCCATGCAAGTGCCTGTGCAAGTACATGTGCAAGTGCAACACTTCTCTCTACTTACTTAACCTAGTTTCTTACAACAATAGAGTCTATGTCTCTTCGGCCGAGGCCCACTGGAGTGTCTATTTCACTTGGAAGAGGGTGCTCTGGAGTGGAAGCGGGGCCGGGTCCCCCCGCCCTTCCTACTTTTCCCCTTGCGAGTACTTTCAGACGGGCGGGGGAGGGGGGTGCTGACGGGCCCCCCTAGTCAGGGGGGGGGGGCTGAAGATTCCCCGGGTCAGCAGTATTTTCCCCAGTGACTGGGGTTTCCAGCGCCCCGGGGGTGGAGTCGTACCAGGTGACGGGTCCAAGGGTCCATGGTGACCGGGAGTGAAGACCTGGCGGCGGCTCCTGCCCGTCCAACCGGCGTCCAGTGGCGCGCGGTCATCCGGCCTGGGGCTGGCTCCACGCGGGGTCGCCCGCGCGAGCGAGGAGGTCTCCGGCCGGCAGGCTGCATCGCCAGCGCCCCCCCAGTGGCCGGTGTGCGTACTATGCCGCGCCGCGGGCCACGCCGAGGTTTGCCTCCCGTCGCGCGGTCCGGCCTGGATCCCCGGAGCCTGCGCGCTCCTCTTTTTGGTGCGCCCGTCGCTCGCAGCGCCTGCCTGCTTGCTCAGCGGGGCTGTCTCCCAGCGCAGCGCGTTCGGCAATGACAACGAGATGGAACGAGAGTAGTGGTAGTGGCGGAGGGGTACCGCTCAGACAGCCCACTTCCCATCCCATCGCCGCGAGGGCGAGGGGAACGATCATCGATGCTGCGCGGTCCCAGGGTATACAACTCGGGACACAACAGCGGCCTCACGCTCAGGGAAGAGGACCAGAACCTCATCATCGCGGTTTGTTTCTATTCCACTATAAAGTAGAGAGAAAGGAAGACTTACTACAGAAAGGATTCTGTGAAGTATGTGTCTTGGAGTGCCGTTGTCGCGCGCCGACCGTACACCGCGGATGGACAGCCGACAAGGGCGGCGAGCTTGGCGTCCAGCGGGAACGCGCGCACGCCATCTGTGTGACCGAGTGCGGACCGAGCAGGCGGGGCGGAGCCATTTCTCATACCGGGGAGAAGGCGGGTGCGAAGCCGCCAGCAGACTGATTCGGAGGGTCGTTTCCGTCGCCCTGTTCGTCTGTCTGTCTGTCTGTCTGTCTGTAAGCCATGAACGAAACTCTCATTTTAAGCCGAAGAGCTCAAGTACTCCGTGTTTACCCCTTCAAACGCCCCTCGCGTCCAGAGTATAGAAGCTAGAATGCTCCTCTATGGCTCAAAAGAAAGGCCTCTTAATGTACTAGGCCCTTGCATATGGACAGGGTGTTCGATTAATAGAAGTTCAGTGGAGGGGTGGAGACTTGTCCATGCGGGTCGTTTGGTCCAAAGCTCCGAAACGGCTCCTTAACACGGCCATTCACTGGTCGAGGTTCCAGCCGTGAATGTCAGCCAACCAGTCCAACCCCTCCGATGGGCAGAGGAAAAAAAAAAAAACAAAAACAAAAACAATTAGGTTAGGTTAGGCGCTGTCCCGGAGAAGAAAGGAAAGGGAAGGAAAAGAAGGTGGTGTGGCCGCGAGAGACGAGCCGGGCCGCCGAGAGGGCGCCACTCTCGGACGCGATCCCACCTGCCGCTCGCCACGGGGACTTTTGGCTGCTGGGCGAGACGCCCCCTGACCCGGTCCGCCCCTCCTTAGCGAAACCTGGCCCCAAGACCGGACTCCTCCGGGAGGGCCATGTTGATGGCGAGCCCAGTGCGGACGTCCAGGTCACCATGGAGCCCAAGCCGCGGTTGCGCCCCGGCCCGCCGCCATCCTCACCTTCCAGCCTCCGGGTCGCCGGATTACAGGGGTGCGCCACCAGCCCCCAGCCCCCAGCTGGGCGACGCCGCGTCCCGGATCCCTCATGATCGCCTTCGCTCCACCGCCGCACCGCGCCGCGCCTCATTTTTCTCTCTTTCTCTCTCCATCTCTTTATTTTCATTCATCATTTCACTGCCCCCGTCGAGGCAGCGTGGCCGAGTGGTCTAAGGCGCCGGTTTTAGGCACCGGTCTCATCGAGGCGTGGGTTCGAATCCCACCGCTGTCATTAAATAACCCCAAGAAGAAACAACTTTTTTTTTTTTTTCAAATTATTATTTCATTTTATTTTCCCCACCCCCACCCCCACCCATCAATTCATGCCAAGGACAGGCCACAGGGGTGCTCCGCAAACGGAAGTGCGTCCTTGGTACACTCATATTGCAGCATGCCACTGTTATTTACAGCATACCTGCTGGGGGAGACGTTTAATAAGAATGTGCCTCCGAGTACACTTAAACTGGCCCATGCTTTAAGATAGGACCAATCGAGTGAATTTTAGCGTTTGCTTGGAAGCATGCTGTAATAAGAGTGTACTATGTACACACTTCAGTTCGCAGAGTGCCTTTAGTGCTTTCAGCGCCTGCAGTGCCTAAGTGCATGAGTGCACTCGACGCACTTGAGGGACTGAACGCTCTATACGTTCCTAAGCAGGGCCTGGCTAGCTCAGCCGGTAGAGCATTGGACTTTTAATCCAAGGGTCGTGGGTTCGAGTCCCCCGTCAGGCGTCTGTTTTTTCGTCTTTTTGTCACTTTCCACGTCACCTACTTCCATCCTGTCCCCTCCTCGTCCCCCGCACACATCACCTGGCCTCTCTCGCAACCCAGAGGGCACGCCTCATGAGTGCCATGAGTGCGAGAGAGTCAGAGGGACGAAAGCCCTGTTGGGAATCAGCCTCCAGGCCTGCCAGCATGCGAGTTTGTAGGGGCGGGGGGTGTAGCTCAAGTGGTAGAGCGCTCGCTTCGCATGTGAGAGGCACGGGGATCGATGCCCCGCACCTCCACTCCACCATTTGTTTTGGTTCCTTTTTTGACGAGGCTGTAAAACTCCTCACGACGTGGTCGGCCACACTCAGACGGCTTCGAGTCGGCCCGTTGGTCTAGGGGTATGATTCTCGCTTCGGGTGCGAGAGGTCCCGGGTTCAAATCCCGGACGGGCCCTCCCTTACGCAGCGATTCCAGCAAGAGGCTCCTCTTTGTTATTTTTGACGTCCTACTGCTCGAAAAGACGTGTTCGCGTGCACTCTCTGACCAACGCGTCGCCCGATCGGTCCCATGGTGTAATGGTGAGCACTCTGGACTTTGAATCCAGCGATCCGAGTTCGAGTCTCGGTGGGACCTGGCTCCCGATAGTCTCTTTTTGTGCTTGAGTGTGGCGCGCGTCACGCGGAGCCGAGCGCTTACCCACTCTGGGCATCGTGTGTACACTCAACCTGGGAATCATTCTTAATTTTTCCAAAACTTTATTGAAAATCGTTATAATTTCGTCGTCATCTTGCAACACACTAAGAAACGAGGAAATTTCATTAAATATCCCCCACCTTTTTCATGGGATTTGTTCTGGAATCGTGTGTAAACCGGACAAAGAAGCGGGTAAACCCTCGCGCGGAGCGCCTGCGATTGGCAGGGTGGGCCAGCCCGCCACGCAGCGCAGCGGTGCAGACCGTGCGGGCGCGCCGGGGACGACATGCGGCCGAGAGAGGAAAAACAGTATTTGGGAGAAGAAGAAGAAGAAGAAGAAGAAGAAGAAGAAGAAGAACTGTCAGGTGTGGGGTTCGAACCCACGACCCCAGACGGGGATCAGAGCTTAAATCTGACGCCTTAGACCACTCGGCCAACCTGACGGGGACAGCAGGCCCCGTCGCGAGAGTGCTGGAGGAGCAATCGTTTCGGGGGGGGGGGGGGGGGGGTCCAGCCTTTGCGGTCGCCCATCCGCCATACACTCGGATGGAGCGGAGCGGCGCAGCTGGCCATCGCTACAAGCTTGGCTTGCGGCAGGAGTGCGCGAGCGCCACCTTTTTTTGTGGGGCCGGCGGCACGTGCAGTCGGGGGTATGGCTCAGTGGTAGAGCATTCGACTGCAGATCGAGAGGTCCCCGGTTCAAACCCGGGTGCCCCCTGGCCCAGAGACTACGCAACTCTCACTTTCGTTCTTTTCCCCCTTCTCCCTCTCTCTCTCTCTTCTCCTTTTCTTTCTTAGATAATTTATTTAAAATATTTTTGACAGATGCGACGCTGTGCGCGCCCAACTGTCCGGTGGCGGCTGCGCTCCCCGGCGGTCTCGTCGGTCTGGTCCGGGCCCCGGAAGGAATTCGTCGCAAGGTCCCTGTAGCGCAGAGGATAGCGTGTCGGACTTCTAATCCGAAGGTCGCGGGTTCGATCCCCGCCAGGGATGAGCGGTCGTGGTGCGTCGCAGGAACGCGCACCGGATTTTTTTTTGTGTGACCTCACCACTGCTCACTGTCGTGCCAAGAGCCCTATTCAATCCACGATGGCCTCGCTTAACCCTACGATCGCCGGCTGCCTTCATCGGCGGTCCTTTGTGTGTGGGCGGTCCTACATGGCGTACACGATTCCGTTGTTTGAACCATGTGTTGTTGTGCCGAGGGCGCGACCACGCACCGTTCACCCAGGTCGGTCCTGGAAACGGGCACTGGGGCGCCAAAATGGACCCAGCTCCCGGACCGTCCTGGAAGCGGGTCCGCTGACCCAAACCGAGACGTTGCAGACCTGGGAAAACCGAGACCCGAGAAAAAAATGCAAGCTGCACGTAGCAGAGCAAGGTTTCGATCCTCGGACCTCTGGGTTATGGGCCCAGCACGCTTCCACTGCGCCACTCTGCTTCGTTGTTGAATCGAAGGAGAGACAGTGGGCTGCACCGGACAATGGAAGCGCTCGCGGGGCGCACAGTGGGCCGCTTGTTTTGAGCTGGTGGGGTCACACGTTCGGTTCGAGTCTGGCTCTGGCGTCTTACTGGCCCACTGTGCGGCCAAGCTCTCGAGTGACCAGACAGAGACAGACAGACAGACAGACAGACAGACAGACAGACAGAGCGAGCTGCGGGCCGAGGAGGCGAGACGACCAAATCCATAAATCCATTTTCTCCATGCCTGCACTGCTTTTCTGCCTGCAGTGCCAAAGTGCATAAGTGCACCAAAAGTGCACTTGACGCACTTCACGCTCTTTACGCCCCATTTACGGCCCCCCGACCCCCCCGGGACCGCAACATCTTGTTCGGGACGCGGGACGCCGGATGCCGTGCGACGGACGTCGCACGCACGCAAGCCCCTGCCTCGCCCCCCGAGCAGCCCGATTAGCTCAGAAAAAAAGAGAAGTCGGTAGAGCATTCGGCTTTTAATCGAAGGGTCTTGGGTTCGAGCCCCAAATCGGGCGTCTTTTCCTTTGACTTTTTTTCCCACATTTCGCACACCTGCTGCACCACACCTGTCGCACGCCACGCCAGACGAGCAGCCGTGGCCGAGCGGTTAAGGCGATTGACTCGAAATCAATTTCCCTCTGGGAGCGTAGCGAGGGGTAAATAACTCGGATAATACTTCGTACGCGGCCTCATAATACATAAATAATACACATATAGTACCAAATAATATTGTTGATTATTTGCTACCTTTGCTACCCCTGTTGCTCTTTTTATTCTCAAATTAGAAGTGACAAAGCAGAGTACAGAGAGTAAACATTTAAAATACTTAGTTCTGTTCTAAGGTTACTTTTATTGACCAAATAGCCAATAAAAGTGAACATACTCCATTGACCTGCTGACAGGCAATGTATAACTGAACTAAGTATTTTAAATGTTTACTCTCTGTACTCTGCTTGTCACTTCAAATTTGAGGAATTGAAGAGCAACAGGGGTAGCAAAGTGATCAGCCCAAGTGTCCCTTTGAGTAAAAATGGAGGCTTTACAAATGTTCAAAATACTGTCTACTTAACTCAATTAATAATCAGATTCACTTTTAAGTGGGTTAACAAATCTCAAACACTCAGTTTAAAAGGTCATCCCTTTTCCGAATTTAAAGCGGAGAACTGCTTCAGTGAAATAAATACCAAACCAAAGTCACCATCCTTAGTGTGTCCCTCCAAGCAGAAACAGAAGCACCAAACTGTTATAAAATATTGTCTACTTTATCAAAC
Source organism: Stenchaetothrips biformis (assembly GCA_030522485.1). Taxonomy (NCBI): domain Eukaryota; kingdom Metazoa; phylum Arthropoda; class Insecta; order Thysanoptera; family Thripidae; genus Stenchaetothrips; species Stenchaetothrips biformis. The sequence continues at coordinate 11,622,576 of CM060102.1, forward strand.
AATAATCAGAATCTATTGTTAATTGTCTTACTAAGTTCTAATGCTTATTTTAAAAAGTCACCTCTTATCCGAAACTGAAGCCGAGACCAGCTTGAGCTAAATAACTACCAAACCAATTGCAATTCAAAAATGAAAATTTCTTAAACTATAGCTATCACCATTTAATTACTGCAACTGTCAGAGTCAGATTGTTTGGGATTCTCCTCTTATCAAAAAATACTAATTTTAAGGGTGCTACCACAATGAAGCCAACAAACTCATGGCTGGTCAATTTTTCATTTCACACACTCTTGTGTTTTAAGTGATATCATTGGTAGGGACTTCCAAGCCATATGGTTACTCTCTGTAATGAAACTGAGTTATAGTCTTGTAGAAAACAGGATTCCTTATACCCCAGGGCTATTCTCAGTCTTTTTATCAACACACCTATAATTATATAGCCAAAATAAAACTGTCTGATTTCACTAATTCAAATTAACAAATTAAATATAAGATATTGAATTGAAGGATTTGTTTGATCTCAAACATCTGATCTCATTTGACATTATTATACTTTTGAAGGATGTGAGATGCTATTTATTTTAAGATTTTGTTGAACAAACTCAACTGATTTGACACTAAAGTGTTTGTACCTGGTCTGTTTACTATGGTTTAAGTTTAAGATAGAAAATTGTCTATCAAACAAAGATTTATGTGATTTAACTTAAAGCTATTTTTAATTGTTTTTGTTCTTGGCAAACATAATGCCTAAATATTTTTTTTATTAACATACAAACTGATGATTTATTTGAAGTGTTTTTTTTCAGATGAACTGCCAATCCCTTTGCAGCACTAATGATAGGACACCTACAGACATTTTGAGCCCAAGCAACACGCACTCCACTTACTTTAGGTGCAAGTACTGTTCCTGATAAAAAAAAAGAAGACAGGGGATGGGTAGGCAACCCATCTTGCTTCGGGGTGCGACGGTCTCAACAACTTGCCTAGGTGCCAGGGGCACAGTTTATTCACAGTTTTGGTCAATAATACATGCTAAAGTACCTAATAATACCAATAATACTAATAATAATCCAATAATACTAATAATAATCCAATAATACCTCCATAATACCAATAATACCTATAATACCTATAATATCGATAGTACATACTATTTATAATACTTCGTACACGGCCGAGGCGAGTTATTTACCCCTCGGAGCGTAGGTTCCATTCCTACCGGCTGCGCGTCTCTTTTCACCTATTTTTCCCCCCTCCCCCCTCCCCCCTCCCCCCTCCCCTCTGCTCACGACGCTACCGCTCCTCGGCCGCTGTCGTCATGTCTCGTCCTGTTTCGGGGCTCTCCCGACAGATGGCCCCGCGGGGGGCCCCGGCAGGCCCCCGGCGCCCGGGGCAAGCTCCGGTCGACCCGAGCACGTCCTGCCCGCCGACCCGGAGGGCCTCATACTTACCTGGCACAGGGGCTAACCGTGATCACGAAGGCGCACAATGATCCAGAAATGACAGAAAGCGGAAAAAAAACTGGTTTTTTTTCTGTGGATTTTTTCATATATAAGTATTGCAATCAAAAGAAAAATATGCGGAGAGAACGAATATGACCTTAGTTTTCAGTTTCAAGAGTGGACACATGGTGGTTTTCAGCCTCAAAGTTAAGTGTTTTTAATACTTTGCATTGTTGAAAATTTGCAATAACTTTAACCACGTATATTTTTGTGCTCCAAAGTCGTAATGCCTAATGTTTATATGTTTTCAGAAACGTGTGGATGCCCTCTACAAGATGCCAGAGCCGGATTTTACATTAGAGACGTCCGTGTTGCCACTATTGGGGTTTTTAGACGCTAAAAAGACAGCAATAATTTGATTTTTGACGGTCCAGATCTCTTGACTGTTGTGAGCTGTTGTTGTTCCCTTACTGGCATTTGACTCCCACTAGGGCGTAGTTTAAGGATCCGTCAACGATGGGTGCAGCCAAGTGCAGCCCCGAGCTCAAACTGAGGCCAAAGTTCGAGAAAAACTCAAGTTTTTGCCTTTTTCTTTCTTGCCAGCGTTAGACGACGCTGTGGTCAGTCCTTTCTATGGCCTTAAAAATGAAAATAAAATCTAAAAACGCGGTCAATTTAATAAGGTTTGATAAAGGGGATAGTCATGGTACAGGAGGAAAAAGGGGGGGGGGATTAAAGGAAGTAAAATTGTGTACTTCAAAAGCAAGGAGTAAGTGGTATTTTATTTTTGTTTTAATTTAAGTTTGAGCATCGATAATTGCTTGAGACTGTAATTATGACGAAATGATAGTTAAAAGAAATTCTGTGTTTTGATTTTTTTAGTCATTACTATGTATACTTAAATTAATTTTTTCAGGGTGTACATTTGCTGAAATGAAGCCCTCGTGACTAGGATAAAGGATCAAATATCCTGTGTCGATCTGTTCAGTAGGCGCCGAATAAAAAAATTCAAACATGGCTTCACTCAAAATTTAGCAAATAACCTGTTCCTGACCCACAAACTGTGCCTCAACTGCCCCCATACCATCCTGAAACACTTTGTTTTAAAACAAGACATAATTTGGAACCATTTTGTACCAATCAGGCCATCGCAGGATTTTTTCCGCGTTTTGGCATTTCTCGATCATCGTGAGGCGGTTCCCCCAGGGCGAGGCTGCGCCATTGCACTTCGGCGCGGTTGACCTCTGCGAGTATCTCTAATGCAGATACCTCGGGTGTGTAATTTTTGGTAGTCGGGCTAGCGTTCGCGCTGGCCCGGACAAGAGCCCCCTCACTCATCCTCCCTGCCCCGTCCACCGCACTGCAAGCACGCCTGCTCCGGTCCCGTTCCCAACACGGGCCGGTCGCTCCGTCTCCCTCGCACCCCGAAGACACGCCCCACGAGTGCGAGAGAGACGGAGTGGTCGGCCCGTCTTGGGAATGAGTGCCTAAGTGGAGCGCGGCGCAGGTGCGCGGCCACCTCAGACACTCGGTCTCACATGTCGGCCCGTTGGTCTAGGGGTATGATTCTCGCTTTGGGTGCGAGAGGTCCCGGGTTCAAATCCCGGACGGGCCCGGCGTCGGGAGCGCCGACAGTCAGTCTGTCGCGCGCCCCCTGTTGTTGTTTTTTGATCGGTTGCGACAGCTGCGCTGGCTGGAGACAGAGAGGGTGACGATTGCGCGCACCGGCCGCGGTGAGACACCGAGACAGGCGGAAAGAAGAGGAAGAAGGAGGAGAGAAAAGAGAAGAGAAGAGAAGAGAAGAGAAGAGAAGAGAAGAGAAGAGAAGAGAAGAGAAGAGAAGAGAAGAGAAGAGAAGAGAAGAGTTGAGGAGAGGAGAGGTGAGGAGAGGAGACGCTTCGGTCAGGCTTTTGCAGTAATTGGCCCCGCTCCAGAGCAGGGCGCTTCAAAAATACGGTTCGAGACCCCTCGAGTGCACCACCCCCACGGAGCTCTTTAGTAAAAGGCGAAAGGGCTTTTCGTTCTGAGGGTGGCGCGGAGTGGCACAGTGGCGCGCGGTCATCCGGCCTGGGGCTGGCTCCACGCGGGGTCGCCCGCGCGAGCGAGGAGGTCTCCGGCCGGCAGGCCGCATCGCCAGCGCCCCCCCAGTGGCCGGTGTGCGTACTATGCCGCGCCGCGGGCCACGCCGAGGTTTGCCTCCCGTCGCGCGGTCCGGCCTGGATCCCCGGAGCCTGCGCGCTCCTCTTTTTGGTGCGCCCGTCGCTCGCAGCGCCTGCCTGCTTGCTCAGCGGGGCTGTCTCCCAGCGCAGCGCGTTCGGCAATGACAACGAGATGGAACGAGAGTAGTGGTAGTGGCGGAGGGGTACCGCTCAGACAGCCCACTTCCCATCCCATCGCCGCGAGGGCGAGGGGAACGATCATCGATGCTGCGCGGTCCCAGGGTATACAACTCGGGACACAACAGCGGCCTCACGCTCAGGGAAGAGGACCAGAACCTCATCATCGCGGTTTGTTTCTATTCCACTATAAAGTAGAGAGAAAGGAAGACTTACTACAGAAAGGATTCTGTGAAGTATGTGTCTTGGAGTGCCGTTGTCGCGCGCCGACCGTACACCGCGGATGGACAGCCGACAAGGGCGGCGAGCTTGGCGTCCAGCGGGAACGCGCGCACGCCATCTGTGTGACCGAGTGCGGACCGAGCAGGCGGGGCGGAGCCATTTCTCATACCGGGGAGAAGGCGGGTGCGAAGCCGCCAGCAGACTGATTCGGAGGGTCGTTTCCGTCGCCCTGTTCGTCTGTCTGTCTGTCTGTCTGTCTGTAAGCCATGAACGAAACTCTCATTTTAAGCCGAAGAGCTCAAGTACTCTGTGTTTACCCCTTCAAACGCCCCTCGCGTCCAGAGTATAGAAGCTAGAATGCTCCTCTATGGCTCAAAAGAAAGGCCTCTTAATGTACTAGGCCCTTGCGTGTGGACAGGGTGTTCGATTAATAGAAGTTCAGTGGAGGGGTGGAGACTTGTCCATGCGGGTCGTTTGGTCCAAAGCTCCGAAACGGCTCCTTAACACGGCCATTCACTGGTCGAGGTTCCAGCCGTGAATGTCAGCCAACCAGTCCAACCCCTCCGATGGGCAGAGGAAAAAAAAAAAAAAAAAAAAAAAAACAATTAGGTTAGGTTAGGCGCTGTCCCGGAGAAGAAAGGAAAGGGAAGGAAAAGAAGGTGGTGTGGCCGCGAGAGACGAGCCGGGCCGCCGAGAGGGCGCCACTCTCGGACGCGATCCCACCTGCCGCTCGCCACGGGGACTTTTGGCTGCTGGGCGAGACGCCCCCTGACCCGGTCCGCCCCTCCTTAGCGAAACCTGGCCCCCAAGGCCGGACTCCTCCGGGAGGGCCATGTTGATGGCGAGCCCAGTGCGGACGTCCAGGTCACCATGGAGCCCAAGCCGCGGTTGCGCCCCGGCCCGCCGCCATCCTCACCTTCCAGCCTCCGGGTCGCCGGATTACAGGGGTGCGCCACCAGCCCCCAGCCCCCAGCTGGGCGACGCCGCGTCCCGGATCCCTCATGATCGCCTTCGCTCCACCGCCGCACCGCGCCGCGCCTCATTTTTCTCTCTTTCTCTCTCCATCTCTTTATTTTCATTCATCATTTCACTGCCCCCGTCGAGGCAGCGTGGCCGAGTGGTCTAAGGCGCCGGTTTTAGGCACCGGTCTCATCGAGGCGTGGGTTCGAATCTCACCGCTGTCATTTAATAACCCCAAGAAGAAACAACTTTTTTTTTTTTTCCAAATTATTATTTCATTTTATTTTCCCCACCCCCACCCCCACCCATCAATTCATGCCAAGGACAGGCCACAAGGGTGCTCTGCAAACGGAAGTGCGTCCTTGGTACACTCATATTGCAGCATGCCACTGTTATTTACAGCATACCTGCTGGGGAGACGTTTAATAAGAATGTGCCTCCGAGTACACTTAAACTGGCCCATGCTTTAAGATAGGACCAATCGAGTGAATTTTAGCGTTTGCTTGGAAGCATGCTGTAATAAGAGTGTACTATGTACACACTTCAGTTCGCAGAGTGCCTTTAGTGCTTTCAGCGCCTGCAGTGCCTAAGTGCATGAGTGCACTCGACGCACTTGAGGGACTGAACGCTCTATACGTTCCTAAGCAGGGCCTGGCTAGCTCAGCCGGTAGAGCATTGGACTTTTAATCCAAGGGTCGTGGGTTCGAGTCCCCCGTCAGGCGTCTGTTTTTTCGTCTTTTTGTCACTTTCCACGTCACCTACTTCCATCCTGTCCCCTCCCCGTCCCCCGCACACATCACCTGGCCTCTCTCGCAACCCAGAGGGCACGCCTCATGAGTGCCATGAGTGCGAGAGAGTCAGAGGGACGAAAGCCCTGTTGGGAATCAGCCTCCAGGCCTGCCAGCATGCGAGTTTGTAGGGGCGGGGGGTGTAGCTCAAATGGTAGAGCGCTCGCTTCGCATGTGAGAGGCACGGGGATCGATGCCCCGCACCTCCACTCCACCATTTGTTTTGGTTCCTTTTTTGACGAGGCTGTAAAACTCCTCACGACGTGGTCGGCCACACTCAGACGGCTTCGAGTCGGCCCGTTGGTCTAGGGGTATGATTCTCGCTTCGGGTGCGAGAGGTCCCGGGTTCAAATCCCGGACGGGCCCTCCCTTACGCAGCGATTCCAGCAAGAGGCTCCTCTTTGTTATTTTTGACGTCCTACTGCTCGAAAAGACGTGTTCGCGTGCACTCTCTGACCAACGCGTCGCCCGATCGGTCCCATGGTGTAATGGTGAGCACTCTGGACTTTGAATCCAGCGATCCGAGTTCGAGTCTCGGTGGGACCTGGCTCCCGATAGTCTCTTTTTGTGCTTGAGTGTGGCGCGCGTCACGCGGAGCCGAGCGCTTACCCACTCTGGGCATCGTGTGTACACTCAACCTGGGAATCATTCTTAATTTTTCCAAAACTTTATTGAAAATCGTTATAATTTCGTCGTCATCTTGCAACACACTAAGAAACGAGGAAATTTCATTAAATATCCCCCACCTTTTTCATGGGATTTGTTCTGGAATCGTGTGTAAACCGGACAAAGAAGCGGGTAAACCCTCGCGCGGAGCGCCTGCGATTGGCAGGGTGGGCCAGCCCGCCACGCAGCGCAGCGGTGCAGACCGTGCGGGCGCGCCGGGGACGACATGCGGCCGAGAGAGGAAAAACAGTATTTGGGAGAATAAGAAGAAGAAGAAGAAGAACTGTCAGGTGTGGGGTTCGAATCCACGACCCCAGACGGGGATCAGAGCTTAAATCTGACGCCTTAGACCACTCGGCCAACCTGACGGGGACAGCAGGCCCCGTCGCGAGAGTGCTGGAGGAGCAATCGTTTCGGGGGGGGGGGGGTCCAGCCTTTGCGGTCGCCCATCCGCCATACACTCGGATGGAGCGGAGCGGCGCAGCTGGCCATCGCAACAAGCTTGGCTTGCGGCAGGAGTGCGCGAGCGCCACCTTTTTTTGTGGGGCCGGCGGCACGTGCATTCGGGGGTATAGCTCAGTGGTAGAGCATTCGACTGCAGATCGAGAGGTCCCCGGTTCAAACCCGGGTGCCCCCTGGCCCAGAGACTACGCAACTCTCACTTTCGTTCTTTTCCCCCTTCTCCCTCTCTCTCTCTCTTCTCCTTTTCTTTCTTAGATAATTTATTTAAAATATTTTTGACAGATGCGACGCTGTGCGCGCCCAACTGTCCGGTGGCGGCTGCGCTCCCCGGCGGTCTCGTCGGTCTGGTCCGGGCCCCGGAAGGAATTCGTCGCAAGGTCCCTGTAGCGCAGAGGATAGCGTGTCGGACTTCTAATCCGAAGGTCGCGGGTTCGATCCCCGCCAGGGATGAGCGGTCGTGGTGCGTCGCAGGAACGCGCACCGGATTTTTTTTGGTGTGACCTCACCACTGCTCACTGTCGTGCCAAGAGCCCTATTCAATCCACGATGGCCTCGCTTAACCCTACGATCGCCGGCTGCCTTCATCGGCGGTCCTTTGTGTGTGGGCGGTCCTACATGGCGTACACGATTCCGTTGTTTGAACCATGTGTTGTTGTGCCGAGGGCGCGACCACGCACCGTTCACCCAGGTCGGTCCTGGAAACGGGCACTGGGGCGCCAAAATGGACCCAGCTCCCGGACCGTCCTGGAAGCGGGTCCGCTGACCCAAACCGAGACGTTGCAGACCTGGGAAAACCGAGACCCGAGAAAAAAATGCAAGCTGCACGTAGCAGAGCAAGGTTTCGATCCTCGGACCTCTGGGTTATGGGCCCAGCACGCTTCCACTGCGCCACTCTGCTTCGTTGTTGAATCGAAGGAGAGACAGTGGGCTGCACCGGACAATGGAAGCGCTCAGTGGGCGCACAGTGGGCCGCTTGTTTTGAGCTGGTGGGGTCACACGTTCGGTTCGAGTCTGGCTCTGGCGTCTTACTGGCCCACTGTGCGGCCAAGCTCTCGAGTGACCAGACAGAGACAGACAGACAGACAGACAGACAGACAGACAGACAGACAGACAGACAGAGCGAGCTGCGGGCCGAGGAGGCGAGACGACCAAATCCATAAATCCATTTTCTCCATGCCTGCACTGCTTTTCTGCCTGCAGTGCCAAAGTGCATAAGTGCACCAAAAGTGCACTTGACGCACTTCACGCTCTTTACGCCCCATTTACGGCCCCCCCGACCCCCCCGGGACCGCAACATCTTGTTCGGGACGCGGGACGCCGGATGCCGTGCGACGGACGTCGCACGCACGCAAGCCCCTGCCTCGCCCCCCGAGCAGCCCGATTAGCTCAGAAAAAAAAGAGAAGTCGGTAGAGCATTCGGCTTTTAATCGAAGGGTCTTGGGTTCGAGCCCCAAATCGGGCGTCTTTTCCTTTGACTTTTTTTCCCACATTTCGCACACCTGCTGCACCACACCTGTCGCACGCCACGCCAGACGAGCAGCCGTGGCCGAGCGGTTAAGGCGATTGACTCGAAATCAATTCCCCTCTGGGAGCGTAGGTTCGATTCCTACCGGCTGCGCGTCTCTTTTCACCTATTTTCCTCCCCCCTCCCCCCTCCCCCTCCCCTCTGCTCACGACGCTACCGCTCCTCGGCCGCTGTCGTCATGTCTCGTCCTGTTTCGGGGCTCTCCCGACAGATGGCCCCGCGGGGGGCCCCGGCAGGCCCCCGGCGCCCGGGGCAAGCTCCGGTCGACCCGAGCACGTCCTGCCCGCCGACCCGGAGGGCCTCATACTTACCTGGCACAGGGGCTAACCGTGATCACGAAGGCGGTTCCCCCAGGGCGAGGCTGCGCCATTGCACTTCGGCGCGGTTGACCTCTGCGAGTATCTCTAATGCAGATACCTCGGGTGTGTAATTTTTGGTAGTCGGGCTAGCGTTCGCGCTGGCCCGGACAAGAGCCCCCTCACTCATCCTCCCTGCCCCGTCCACCGCACTGCAAGCACGCCTGCTCCGGTCCCGTTCCCAACACGGGCCGGTCGCTCCGTCTCCCTCGCACCCCGAAGACACGCCCCACGAGTGCGAGAGAGACGGAGTGGTCGGCCCGTCTTGGGAATGAGTGCCTAAGTGGAGCGCGGCGCAGGTGCGCGGCCACCTCAGACACTCGGTCTCACATGTCGGCCCGTTGGTCTAGGGGTATGATTCTCGCTTTGGGTGCGAGAGGTCCCGGGTTCAAATCCCGGACGGGCCCGGCGTCGGGAGCGCCGACAGTCAGTCTGTCGCGCGCCCCCTGTTGTTGTTTTTGATCGGTTGCGACAGCTGCGCTGGCTGGAGACAGAGAGGGTGACGATTGCGCGCACCGGCCGCGGTGAGACACCGAGACAGGCGGAAAGAAGAGGAAGAAGGAGGAGAAAAGAGAAGAGAAGAGAAGAGAAGAGAAGAGAAGAGAAGAGAAGAGAAGAGAAGAGAAGAGAAGAGAAGAGAAGAGAAGAGAAGAGAAGAGTTGAGGAGAGGAGAGGTGAGGAGAGGAGACGCTTCGGTCAGGCTTTTGCAGTAATTGGCCCCGCTCCAGAGCAGGGCGCTTCAAAAATACGGTTCGAGACCCCTCGAGTGCACCACCCCCACGGAGCTCTTTAGTAAAAGGCGAAAGGGCTTTTCGTTCTGAGGGTGGCGCGGAGTGGCACAGTGGCGCGCGGTCATCCGGCCTGGGGCTGGCTCCACGCGGGGTCGCCCGCGCGAGCGAGGAGGTCTCCGGCCGGCAGGCCGCATCGCCAGCGCCCCCCCAGTGGCCGGTGTGCGTACTATGCCGCGCCGCGGGCCACGCCGAGGTTTGCCTCCCGTCGCGCGGTCCGGCCTGGATCCCCGGAGCCTGCGCGCTCCTCTTTTTGGTGCGCCCGTCGCTCGCAGCGCCTGCCTGCTTGCTCAGCGGGGCTGTCTCCCAGCGCAGCGCGTTCGGCAATGACAACGAGATGGAACGAGAGTAGTGGTAGTGGCGGAGGGGTACCGCTCAGACAGCCCACTTCCCATCCCATCGCCGCGAGGGCGAGGGGAACGATCATCGATGCTGCGCGGTCCCAGGGTATACAACTCGGGACACAACAGCGGCCTCACGCTCAGGGAAGAGGACCAGAACCTCATCATCGCGGTTTGTTTCTATTCCACTATAAAGTAGAGAGAAAGGAAGACTTACTACAGAAAGGATTCTGTGAAGTATGTGTCTTGGAGTGCCGTTGTCGCGCGCCGACCGTACACCGCGGATGGACAGCCGACAAGGGCGGCGAGCTTGGCGTCCAGCGGGAACGCGCGCACGCCATCTGTGTGACCGAGTGCGGACCGAGCAGGCGGGGCGGAGCCATTTCTCATACCGGGGAGAAGGCGGGTGCGAAGCCGCCAGCAGACTGATTCGGAGGGTCGTTTCCGTCGCCCTGTTCGTCTGTCTGTCTGTCTGTCTGTCTGTAAGCCATGAACGAAACTCTCATTTTAAGCCGAAGAGCTCAAGTACTCTGTGTTTACCCCTTCAAACGCCCCTCGCGTCCAGAGTATAGAAGCTAGAATGCTCCTCTATGGCTCAAAAGAAAGGCCTCTTAATGTACTAGGCCCTTGCGTGTGGACAGGGTGTTCGATTAATAGAAGTTCAGTGGAGGGGTGGAGACTTGTCCATGCGGGTCGTTTGGTCCAAAGCTCCGAAACGGCTCCTTAACACGGCCATTCACTGGTCGAGGTTCCAGCCGTGAATGTCAGCCAACCAGTCCAACCCCTCCGATGGGCAGAGGAAAAAAAAAAAAAAAAAAAAAAACAATTAGGTTAGGTTAGGCGCTGTCCCGGAGAAGAAAGGAAAGGGAAGGAAAAGAAGGTGGTGTGGCCGCGAGAGACGAGCCGGGCCGCCGAGAGGGCGCCACTCTCGGACGCGATCCCACCTGCCGCTCGCCACGGGGACTTTTGGCTGCTGGGCGAGACGCCCCCTGACCCGGTCCGCCCCTCCTTACAAGGGAACGTTTTCAGGTGTCAGGAGCCGATTCCTCTCATACTTTGGGATTTTGAAGACCATCATAACAGAAAATTTTTGGCGCAAACAGATTGTGCTTTGAGTCATTATTACGCCTTAAAAAAATTGTCAAAGTTACTAAAATTTGACAATTTTTCCAAAAATTAACAAAATATTGGTTTTGACCAAAAAGTTGCCAAATGGCCTGAAACGTCCAGAAAAATGTTTTTTTTCGATTTTGGAAGAATTTTTTTTTTGCCCTCTCAGAAGTCATCAAACTTCAAAAAAATTCAAAGTTCCGATTTTGACCAAAAAGTTGCCAAATGGCCTGAAACGTCCAGAAAAATTGTTTTTTTCGATTTTGGAAGAAATTTTTTTCCCCTCTCAAAAGTCATCAAACTTCAAAAAAATTTAAAGTTCCGATTTTGACCAAAAAGTTGCCAAATAGCCTGAAACGTCCAGAAAAATAGTTTTTTTCGATTTCGGAAGAAATTTTTTTTGTCCTCTCAAAAGTCATTAAGCTCATTAAATTCAAAGTTTTAATTTTGTCCAAAAAGTTGCCAAATGGTCTTTAACGTCCAGAAAACAGTTTTTTTTTTTTAATTTTGGGGAAAAAAATTTGTCCTCTTCAGAATTAATGAACTTACCGTGAAACGGGGTAATTTCGGACACACGGGGTAATTTCGGACACCTCTGCCCGAAAGCATTGCGGTGATGCTGCCATCTAGCGGCGTCCTCGGAGGCTTGTCCCGTTGCGCGCATCGCATCAGCCACACTAAAAACCGTCTTATCATTCACCAGGAGGTCAAAAGAGGGGCAAACTTCAGGAGATAAAGGAATTTTTGTATTTGACACTTTTTACCTAAATACTCTATAAACGTAAAAACTTTGGCTGGCGAGCCGAAACTGTTCACGGACGGTTCATGTGGTAATTTTTTTTCGATTCGAACATGTTTTGAGCATGCTGTGTCAAATTTTCAATCACCTCGGTCAAATAGTATGGTTTATGAGGGCTCAAAACTAAAAAGTTGTTACTTTAGGAGTAATTTCGGACATTCAAACGCTCGTTCAAACGGCACGCGAGGGACAGTGGGGTTGTTCTGAACACTTGAATTTCGCAGGGTAAGAGTGGTGAAAGCTAAAGAGCTCTTCCAGCTCTCTTAAAAGATGAAGGTAATACATTAACAACGATAATAACCCAACTGCAGCAGCGGTCGCTTTGTGAATTTTGACTGTCATGAAAATAGGTCAAAGCTACATCTTTACTCCTTATTTCTAAATACATACATATCCTACCTTAACATCAATGATAAAATTTTATCATGCTAAATGGTAGTTTTACTTTGCGAAAGGCCGCATGGCTCGCCGGGTTGCTACTGTTGGAATGGAAAGTTTTACAGATAGCCCCTGTATCTTTCTAGTGGATGGACTTGCCTTTTAGCCCATGCATGTAATTTTGAAGAGGAAGGTTCGCGTCATAAAATGTGGCCAGAGTTGGATCTGAAAACTCATCGGTCAAAAACCAAACAAGGTTCGAGGTTCAAGGTTTGGACTTCCAACAAGAATCGTCCTAAATAGCTCCACCCACCCTCCCAAAAATCAAACTATTAATGTATGACTGACCTCCAGTACCATCCCTCTACATCTATATCCTAAAGAATTTCACATTTTATCATATAAGCACTAAAGGAAGAGACAATGATTGATTTTGAGACCAAAGTCAGGTTGAAATGTTGTTTTTTCCAGAGGTGTCCGAAATTACCCCAAAACACGGGGTAATTTCGGACACTGCTTTGGACCCTCCACTGTAAAAACGGTGTGGCAGAGCTATTTGAAATTAGCGCTAAATTAAAGCTAAAGGTTGGTAGATGATAAATTTTAACCCTCAAGTCCATGGCAACACTACAACTTTCACAATTTCAAAAAAAACTCTCAAAAGTGTCCGAAATTACCCCGCTTTACGGTAGTAAATAAGTCAAATAAGTGATTTGGACCAAGAAGTTGCCGAAGGTTCTTAAACGTCCGGAAATGGTTTCCCCTTTTCTGATGGTTAAATAAAACATGGTCCTCCCAAAAATTTAAGGGTTACCAAGAAAAAAGGATCCGCTCTAGATTTAATGGAGTTCCAAAAGAGTAAAAAAATCAGTTTGGCCAAAAAAATGCCAAATTGTGGTTTCTGTGCTGAAATGTCGATTTTTCTGTTGTGCCCGCAAAAAATATTTCTTCTTGTTCAATATGAAAGGTGCGTGCTAATCGAAATATTTTATTTTTCTGTGTCCGGATAAAATGCAAATCTTCTTTACAACGCCAGCCCTACCTTTGATTGTTTAGGACATGGAAGAGAGTGAGCGGCACAAGCACGTTTAGTTTGATTGATCTTTCCAGTTCAAGTTCATGTAGATTTGATCAAGATGCCTTTTTGTTTGCAGCTGTCCTAAATGATCAAATTTGAGGACATTAGTATCCATTCCAGATAAGATTCTCTTCCCACAAACAACCGGATAAGAGCTCTGGAACGGAAAGATATGATCGTTTGAATAGGACCCGTCGAAGAATCAAAGACTTCCCTAAAGAGTCGAAATACCGATTTTATATAGAGTCTGCAGTGTCCAGAAATATCTTTTTTCGATTTTGGAACAAAATAATTGGGCTTTCGTCGGAATAATTTTCCGAAGGTCTCCAAACTTTTTAACACAAACATGCAATTGAACTGTTCTTATTTTGTTGTTCAAGTATTTGGTCTTTGTTTGTTTTATTGCAAATTCTGTGCCTCAATGTTCGCTAGATATTAAAAACTTTTTCACAATGAGTAAAATTCAATTTTTATTCACGTCAAATTCATAATTTACGGTAAAAGCTTGTAAAAAATCATGCTATTGTTTGAAATAAAGCAGGCATACTTGAATTTGTTTGCTTTATGTTGTTAAATTAAGGTCCTATAAAGGTTCCATAAAAGTAAGCACTTTTTACCTACACTCTAAATCCAAAGGCGATACTTTAAGTATCTTTTTTAGCGATACAATTGATTATTGCCAACAAGCGGCCTTCACCAAAATTGGGCGATACTTCAGAGTATTGCCAACAAGCGGCCTCACCGAAGAATCTTGCCTTCAAAACGGCAATACACAAAAGTATCGCCAAAATTTGGCGATACTTTAAAGTATTGCCAAGATTTGGCAATAAACTTTGAACAAATCAAGGGGACTAGTTCGTTGTTTATTGCCAGATTTTGGCGATACTTCTGTGTATCGCCGTTTTGAAGGCAAGGTTTTTCGGTAAGGCCATTTGTTGGCGATACTCAATTGTATCGCCAAAAGAAGATTCTTGAGTATCGCCTTAGGATTTTCAGTATATGCATACTAACAACGCGAAAATGAGAAATAGGCTCATTCACTCGTAACATATCACACAAGGCTGACTTCTGAAAAAGTTTCTTTCCTCGGCATTCCATTCGGGAAAGCTCCATTTGCTTGGGCTAGTATGGCTGTGTTCTTGAAAACACATAACGGAGCATTGAATCCAGAAGTCAGAAAATTTCTCAAACGTAAGCTTAACATTTTTGTAGTTAAAAGAATGATTGGGCTTAAACCTGGACAGTTCTTGAAAAGCAGACTGCTGGCATAAAAAAAAAGTCAAAACTACTCAACGAAGGCATTGCACACGTGATGGTCAACAAAGAAGTGGCTGAAGCATAAGGATTCTCGACACCAGCTGCACTGAAGGAGACTGTTTTCATTGCACCTGTTACATGTGAAAGAACAGTCTCTGAATGCGAAACGCACTGGGTTGTCAAAGGAATCAGGCCTTTCTGCAATCAGACCAGCCTTGTACCAGCTATACTTAAAGACGTTTCGATATCTCGGAGAACAAAGCTGATTAAACACCAATGACTGTATCTTGAGAAGATTGTTCCTTTGATGCAGGGTGATGTCAATTTTAAACAGAACAACAAAGTCTTCAATGTGCCGCACAAAGTTCTTCCAAATTCGAAATCCGTATACATCCCACGGCTGCACTAAACCTGTCGCACCAGGAGGAATTTGAAGAATGACTAGTTCGACATTTTCAGGAACACCTTGCCGTATGTTTTCTTCCGTGAAAGTTGACCACGAATCCACTACAAGCACAGTCTTTTCTACGATTCCTGGAAGAAACACCTCGCATCCACTCACGCAAGTGTTCTTTGCCCATCTTTCCTGAAGAGGAACATGAAACTTTCAAGTTAGGAAGCTGCACCATTGTGTTTTTTACTTGAGGCCGAAATTTTCCGCCGGGCTCGTGCAAAACAACATACAAGGGTTCCTTAAGTTCTCCCGCGGCCGACATGGAGGGCATTACAGTAAAGCTGTGAGTCATTGCATTCTTGGACTGAACGATTCGTTCTACTTTCCTTTCCCCGCGGATATCCAAGGTCCGTCCCGAGTGCAGCTCCATTTGAAATCCAGATTGGTCAGCATTGTAGCAGTTGGCTGGGCCAGTAGCTTCAATTGTTGGAGCGTGTTCCAGCTGGAAGGCAACTGCGTTATTCTCTATCTCTTCTCTATCCTAAATGATAATAAAAACATGTTTCAGACATAACATAAGATGTAAGAATCAAAGAATTTACGGTCTAAATCGAATCGAATTAGCCCCCACATTTCCAATTTGAATCAGAAAAACAAAAAATTAGCATCGAATCGAATATTTAATTTATGCAGAAACAATATGTAGTTTAAAAACAAAAAATTAGACAACAAACTTGACTGATTGGAAGTGCCCGAATCTTTCGAACCTGATTTCCCGAATTCCAGTCAATCAGAGCAGATTCAATTAGATTTCCAACGATCGGCATGCCTCTTGATATCCCGTAAGAGGTTTATCCTGGTAAACGACATTTCGAAAACCATTGTTCTACATGGTGATTGAACAGATTGACCACGACCTAACTCGTCCATAAGTTTTTTGGAATTAATATTGAATTTTCAGTCGTTTCTTTCCTTATTTAAATGTTTTCCCCGAATCAGAAGACGAGTCGCAAATTAAAGTTGCAGTCTTGCTATTACGTAATAGCAAGAATGCACTCTGAATCCAAACGCTACACTGCAAATCCAAAGGCGATACTTGAGTGTTTTTTTGGCGATACAATTGAGTACCGCCAACAAATGGCCTTACCGAATAACCTTGCCTTAAAAACGGCGATACACAAAAGTATCGCCAAAATCTGGCAATAAACAACGAACTAGTCCCCTTGATTTGTTCAAAGTTTATTGCCAAATCTTGGCAATACTTTTGTGTATTGCCGTTTTGAAGGCAAGATTCTTCGGTGAGGCCGCTTGTTGGCGATACTCAATTGTATCGACAACGAAGACACTAAAAGTATCGCCTTTGGATTTGAGTGTATGAAAACAGGCCATGTGCTGTTAAATCATCATTGCACATGCGTAGACGTCTCATCGCATCGCATTGCGATATGTACCAAATTGTGCTGAGTTAGACGCAGAGGCAATGATAATCCTCTCACCGCTGGTGCAACAAAAACGGATCTTTATGCATTGAACCAATTTGAAGCGTTTGGATTCGCAGTGTAGAAGTTTAAATAAGCAAGGATACAGTTGCGAAACCATTAGAATAGTTCCGCAAACGTTTTTGGATTACATCTTTCAAATTTCCAATCGGTTGGAGCGATAATTGCATTTCATGTGGCATTCTTTTCCACATACATTTTCACGGTCGCATCAGTATTTTACTAACGTAAATCGGTTTGGACTAGGCGGCTATAAAACTCTTTGTGCGGTGCGTCAAAAATAATGTGAATTTTCTTTTGAAAAACAAAACGCATTGAATCGCATATTGAAATGTTGAATATAGTGCGTTCTATTCGCGGTTATTTCGTGAACATGTACTCCTTGGATCACAATAATTAATTCGGTAACTATTTTAAGGGTAAAGGTATTCCTACGCACACGACAAATAACTTATATTGCAATACCGTCGTGAATAAGTACGTACCCTGACATCAGTGCGGGATACAAACTTTGTAATCTTCCTTGATACAATGTTGTGGGCCTTTTTGAAACTGAGCACCCATGATGGCGAAGCCTTAAAATGATCACAATTCAGCTCTCTGGCTACGGCAAGAGCCCAGCGCCGTATATCAATGTCATGGAGAGTCATGTGATTCCTTTTGGCTTGCATGAACTTTTCAAGAGTACGGGCGCTTATTTTAGCCAGCTTCTCTCTGTGAGTTCCACCTGCCTGTACCTGCTTTTCCCACCTGTAATAGCAAGAATGCATTTCTAAGCGTGCAACGAATTTAAAGGTTACTGAACTTGTGCTCCCATTCAGTTACTGTAGACTATATTTGCGAGTGGACCACACAATTTTGAGCATGCATGCTTTTCTTGCGAATTTGTACGAAATTTCGCATGAATTTGTGCAATTTTGCTTAAAAATTTGTACGCCAAAGTTTCGCATGCGCAAAATTGTGAGGCCTGCCACAAACAAATATGTACAAATCCATGTACTGTGAATGAAACGTACCTATACAAGTACCGTTCATGAGTAAGTCTCCTGAATCTTCGTTTTACATTTCCAAAGGTGGCTTGTTTTCCACTAGAGCACGACGTGCGCCAGAACTTAACAGCAGCTTCTTTGTAAGCAAGAGGTATATCCCGGTGAAGCGCTGTTGTGCATTCTGGCGCGACACGGAAGTCTTCATCCTCTACTTCGGGATCGTACACAGGCAAAGAACTTTCTTCACTCTGTCCCAACACTAAATCATAAATGATGTCGATGTGAGTTTCTTTTTGGGTACACTGTAGTAATATATCTGAAATAAATATAATTCTATATGATTCGCAAGTAAACCTTAAGTTGGACACCTATCAGTGGGCGGCTACAAATTTTAAAACCAACCAAAGTATATTTTATTTGTATTCCATTGATAAAATGTTTGAGAAATAAGCTGTGAATGTTGAATCTAATATAAAAATCGCCGAATTGAGAATCACATTAATCAGTGTTTGCAAATGCAGGGTGGGCAAGTGAAACCGAAATTCATTTCCAAATTTTCTCAAATAATTTCAAAATGCGCTGTCCGATCGGGGTCTTGTTTTCTGCTTAAGGTAGATCAGCTCTTGTCCAACAATCGGTATAATTAGGTTGTCTACAAATTTCGACCTCTTTGCCACTTTTTTCAAATTTTCAATTGAGTAATGAAAGTCTATCAAAAACGTTACAGTTCAGATGAATTTTTTTTAAAAAATGGTGAAGGGAGCCACATCGAAACAGGACCTGATCGGATCACTCGTTCAGGAAATAAAAAGAAATTTTGAAAATGGATTTCATTTTCGGTTGCCAACCCTGGGCACATGTCGAATAGCGCTGCTAATGATATAGCAGTTCTCTTGGAAGCAACCTACCTCGCATGTACGAAGCTACTTCTTGTTCCTTGTCGTTTATGGGGGTCAGCATGGTCTCATCCATACTTTCTTTAAGCAGATAAATCACGTTGTGGACATTCATGTTTACGCCACAATTAATATAGCATAGTAAAAATAGTAGTTACGACGACGCTATCAAAGAAAAAGCAGAAATAAGGAAGAGATTAACAGATCAGCGTGTTTTCTAGGAGCAAACTGAAGGACACAATAGAGCATTCCTTTATCCTCCCACGGAAGGTTGAAGGAACTAACGAACTTTAATATCTGTACCTACGCAACGCATGCTCGGAAGTTCTGAGAAAAAGCCGCGTGCACTGATATTCCACTTGCGATACAGACCGCACTTATAGCGCAATGCAAATTTAATCGCACTTTTCTGTAATGATCATTTCAAAAACGTGTGATGAGCTGCTGTATCGCAGAATTTTGCAATGATCATCGCAGAAAACTGCAATGATATATTGGGATTTCAGTTTTTTGCAGTCATCATCGCAGTTTTTTTTGTAATAATTTCGATTTTCATGGCAGAAATGTGTGATGATCATTGCAGAATTTTGTGATACAAAATTCATTCCTTCTGAGGAGCAATGATTCGTCAGAATCACATTCTGGATATCATCACACGTTTTTGTGTTGAAACGATCGCAACTTGGATATCAGTGTGGTGTAGGGGGACGTTTGCCTACGCATTAATGGAGTTCTGGGACGCCTTTAGTTTTGCTTATTTCCTCTCCAGTATGAAGTGAAATACCCAATTGTTAGGCTACAACTCACGTCGAACAAATGTGGAGATGAAATCCATGAAGGTTTAAGTACGTCTTGCGTAACAAACTTACCCAATTGATCCGGGTTGAGTGGTAAACTGCCAAACACCAAGTGTTCTCACGGTCACCTCGATAACAGTCACAAACTACCAGACAGAAGTATCAGAACTTTCTCACGATTAAAACTTTTCAAATGTTTTTAATACTGTAATGGTTTCACATGCCAAGCAAACTATCGTGTTTAAAATAAAAGGTATTTCGCGGTATAACAGATGTTCTACTTATTGACTTCCGGAGTGCCCAAAGAATTTCATTTCTTCCAAAGTCGAGAAACGACGGTACTTCTGGACGTTCAAATTTGTTCAGAAAAATTCGCTCTTGACACTTCCATTATTTCAACGCCAAAAAGAATCGAACACGAACGACCAAAAAGTCGTAACAAAACATTTTTTAAGACCTTATAGTGCATTTTAGACCTTTCCCCGATCGGAAAAGAGATAACACTTTTGAACGTTTACGACTTTTGGCAGTTTCTTGGTCAAAATCACTACATAGGCGTGTTTTGTGAATTCATTAATTCTTGAAAGGACAATTTTTTTTCTTCCCAAAATTGAAAAAAACTATTTTTCTGGATGTTTCAGGCCATTTGGCAACTTTTTGGTCAAAATCGGAACTTTGAATTTTTTTGAAGTTTGATGACTTTTGAGAGGGGAAAAAAATTTCTTCCAAAATCGAAAAAAACAATTTTTCTGGACGTTTCAGGCCATTTGGCAACTTTTTGGTCAAAATCGGAACTTTGAATTTTTTTGAAGTTTGATGACTTCTGAGAGGGCAAAAAAAAAATTCTTCCAAAATCGAAAAAAAACATTTTTCTGGACGTTTCAGGCCATTTGGCAACTTTTTGGTCAAAACCAATATTTTGTTAATTTTTGGAAAAATTGTCAAATTTTAGTAACTTTGACAATTTTTTTAAGGCGTAATAATGACTCAAAGCACAATCTGTTTGCGCCAAAAATTTTCTGTTATGATGGTCTTCAAAATCCCAAAGTATGAGAGGAATCGGCTCCTGACACCTGAAAACGTTCCCTTGTAAGGTAAAGTTAATGAGAGCTTACACAAGTGGGAAAGAGTGGCAGTTCAGAATGTGTGACAACTGAGGAACACAAACCAAATAATCAACAAGATTTACAAAATATGTGGCTCTAGGCAACGCTTCATGCCAAAACAGACCTAACTAATGTCCAACATTGAATGAAAATCCTCTAGCATTTAAAAACTAATCAATCTGGCATGAAAAGGACTCCAACATGGAGACCACTAAGACCCATCTCTTCTTCACAGAACTTTACTTGAACAAGAAATTTAAGACCGATGATTTATGCACTCTGATTGCAAAGGAGGAGTCAACATTAGTAGGAGGACCATTAAACCTCGATGAAACGGCCACAACAACAAAGCAGAGGTCCTGAAATAAAGAAGCAAGGAACAATAATGATAATAATAATAAAAATAAAAATAATAATAATTATTATTATTATTTAAAAACAGGAAAAACAACTTGAAAATGAGTGGTGTTCGAGATTCAAACTTACTCGAGGTTACCAATTAAGTATGGGCAGCGTTGTTCCTTCACGTAGGGAACAGGGTGCAGTAGGATGCAGAGAGGAATGCACCATGTGGAGCCCGCAACAAAACTGAACAGCCAGCATCCCACTGTCCATGACGAATCCGACCTCCACATGCGCCTCACTGGCCTGGAAAACAATTTGCATACATTTGACAACTCACTAGAAAAGCAAAGGCATCTCAACACTAGAGCTAAGATGGAGCATATACTATCAGTCACATTACAACACATAAATGCGCAGTGAAACTTCTTATTAATTATGAAGCTCGGTGGCACACTTCAATGAAAAATAAATCTTGAATTTCATGACGATATTCAATCGACAAACACTACAGAATCTACCTCTTCATTTACCAATATGTAATATCAACATTCAAACCATAACAATACTTTTAAAACCAGGAAAAAAAAGTGACTCCTGACCTCTACACAGTCGCCTTGCTGAATATCTGCAACTAGTCGCTGTATGCAGATCTGTCAGCCATTGTTGCTGCTTCTCCACTCACAGCTCGCTCAACTAGGGATGTAAAGGCCGGTAATATTACCGGTAAAAAACGGTAAAATACGGTAAAATACCGTATTTTACGCAGACCCCAGTAAAATTGGTATTTTTCGGTATTTTTGAGATATTGGCATATTTGAACAATTAAATCACGGAAACGGGTATTATTCAAGATACAACGACTTTTAATTGGGTTTTTGAGGTGCTCTTGGTTCGAATTTGCCGCTCGCACTTGTTTTCTTCCTTCCCATTGGGCTACGGCTACAGCCGTGCGCATGCGCCTGTGCCTCGGCCGTGGGGAACACACCGGCGCGGCGCAGCGACGCGACCTCGCCATCGCCACTGCTCCCAGGCAGTGGCACTACTGGTGGTAATAGGCCTTCAAAAAGAGTGAGGCGTAATTAGGAATTGGGTTTTTTTAAACTTTAATTTGACTGATTTTGTACCCGATCTGGGCTTCCTGTGGAACTTTTCCGTTCTTAATTGTAATTATTGTTCCTTTTTTGTACTCGTGATTGACATATTGTGACCGTCAACAAATAATTCATGACGATACCCTTATAATTTTGTGTAGTTTCCTCACAAATCACCTCCCAACGACGAATATTTACAGGGAAATACACGCAAACATCGTTAAAACAAAAAATAGTCAATTTTACCGAATTTTACCGTAAAATACGGTAAAATACCGTATTTTACCGTATTTTACGTAACTTTGAATCTTACCGGTATTTTTGCATCCCTACGCTCAACACTGAATCCGCCTCCAATCCTTTAACAACAAACAATGCAGCAAATTAGGAAAAAGTAACAATTTGAGCAAAACATTCAGCAGCAAGCTTCCTAAACTATGAAGACAGGGTTATGTCCCTCACACTGGCCAAACAAATCAAGGAAGCAGAGTGAAAGCAAACGTGACGCAAAGAAACAAAGGCACGGCGTGCATGCAAGGTCAATAAAACGTTCAGGCAGAGGATTAAACAGGAGTAAAGTGGCTTAAAATGTAGGGAAAAAATGCAATCCACGACTCACGTAAGAGGCTTGTACACAGCTGGGCTGCGTTCGAATCGTCCCTCTGCTTTACAAAGCGCGCCGCTCGAGAGGCGTTAGCGGCGCGATGTGGGACGTTGCGCCGTGATAAAGTTAAAGTTTCCCCTTTCAGACGGCCTTCTTGGTTTTTCGAAAACGGACCGTCGCGAGGAGCAGAAAACCTTGGTCGTCTCCGAAATCCACCAAACAACACAGTTGAGCACAGTCCTCCCTACCCCACCCCACCTCCCGCGGCCGCCCGGCCCCTTCGACGATCAATGGATTTCTCATATCTCACTTGTCATGCATGAGAAATTTTAAGAGCACATATGACAAAACAAACAGGCAGACGATGCCAACGAAGTTTTCCTGATCTGCTAAGGGAATTTTTCTCGTCTTAGGTTTCGTTGCGCGGTTTCATTTCTTGTTTTGTGTTTCTAGTTAGTCGTTTAGTATGGCTCATAAGATTTTCCTGATGTGTCATGCGCAACAAGGAGTTGACAAGTTCAACGTAAAGCGCCTCGGGCGTCAACCTATGAACTGCCATGGCCCATAGCGGTGATGTATTTTATAATCCTTTGGGTAAGTTGTCATCGAGGAACAAAGAATTCTCGTCGGATTGGTCAAATCATGTCACCGCCCCATTGCAATAGTAACACATATTATGATTAAGAAAGATAGTTTATAGCAGATGTCATAGGACTTGCAAAAGAATGAGTGTAAATTCAGTGGCGCAACTGAGGGTTCTTCCTCGCTTGGAGTGGATTGCTAATGGCATGTGTTGTTGATGTTTGTCTATTTTGTTGCATTCTTTTAATACAAGACTCGTTATGCACTGCATGAAACATTGAGTGGTTTGTTTAAGTCTTTTACGTAATCTACATCTGAAAAGCACCAACTGTATCGTAATGTCAAGAAATATTTCTTGGAAATCCTCTTCGTATATCTATGAAATACACCATGAACTTAAAAAACACTTTGTAAACACTGTTTACAACATCTGTTCATACAAAAACCAAATTTGTGTCGTGATTCTAGCGAATAATTTCTGTTTTTATGAGAAATGTTTCTTGGATTATGGACAACATTTCATATAGTAGATTTTACGAAATGGTTTGTGACACAATATTTCGTAATTTCACAATAATTTCTAACAGTGAAGGCATATGCCAAGTCCTGCGATAGGGTATTTCAGCGAATCTAGAAACGGAAGTAAGTAGAAACCAAGTACATTTTCCTTCGTCGTTAAAGAATAAAAGTTAACTTACAATCGAACAAGGTGGGTGCAAGTACGCCAGACCGTGTCTTGTAACGGGCTTCGCGCTGAAGCGCCAGTTCCAACAAAAGACCTTTTTTGACGTGGCAACGCTGTAAACTGCATCAGGAGTGAGCTGCAACCGCTGAGTCTCCATTTCAATTCGTTCCTTATTTTGAAGTTTTTGATTCGGAAAATATTATTTGACAGATCGTGTAGGAAGGTTGTGGGAACGTTAAGTATGTAACTGTCACTCCGATTGTCAAGGTGGGTGTAAAGGCCAGCGTGTTCAGACCATTTTTACACGGCTTCAGCTCACGACGTGGCAACGCTGTAACAACCTTGCACCTCCCTCCAGCAGAAACGAGCCACAGGCGCGGCGTGTGTATTTTGGTTCTTTTATCATTCTCAAGTTATTGATTTGAAAAATAGGCTTCGTAATGTCGTGAAGGGAGGTTTTTTGAACGTTTTTGTGCAACTGTCACTCCGATTACTGGCGTTATTAGAGAGGAAGGTCACACTCTAAAAAAAAATGCTTTTTTTGTGATTGTGATTGAATTTTAAACCTCAAAAGGAATTTTCTTTCACAAGTCTTTCTAGGACATCGAAATCTCACAAGCCAAATACCTTTTTGATCAAGGAAATGTTGCGATTTGAACACCTTCGACCGGTACAAGGTATATTTTTGTTGAACTCCCGGATATCTTTGTGCTTTGAACCACAGCGGGTGGCCGTCAACTCACTGTAAAGACATTCCATGCGGGTTCGGACGGGGTCTGCACTGCAGGTGACCATTGCCGATTTCCGCGCCGCTTAGGCACTTTTTAGTACTAGTGGAGAGAGAGCGATTGCCAAATTTTTAGGTCCCTGGGTCCATTTTTCCAGGCAGGGTAGGCATTTTTAGATTTCTCTGAACTTTCTTAGTCGTTTTTGTTGAAATTGCGACACTAACTTCTTTCCTTGGCTCTCCACGACACCATTTCTACGCTAGCTCAATGATTTAGTGTTCAAACCTTTGCTGAGCCCAAAGATGGACCCAGCAAAATAAAATATTAAAGCCTACACTCACTCCACTACTAAAACCATGCTAACTGAATTTATTAGTGCCAAAATGATAATGAAAAGATGAAGCAGAGCTTCAATAAAAATAACTTCAATAAAATTTCAGAGTGACAGATATGTTCATTTTGATAGAAGTAAAAGTTGAAAATGAGTCAGTCTACTGATGAAAACATCCAAAATACCTGACATAGTGGTGACTGAAGGCTGACTTAAAAAAAATTAAAATCAAGAAAAATGAAACCATGCATGCATACTTACTCAAACTACAACAGCAGCTGCCGCACCTGATGGGGGTGGAGGCGGCGGCCCGCTGTGCCGTTCCCACGGTGCCTTTGGGTTGGCACAACATGGCCTCCTTCTTCCTCTGTTGTTCGCCTTGGCTCTCTGAGGCCCGAGTCTGACCCCGTGAGATGCAGGAGGGCCACCCTTGAAAACTGAAGGGACCGCAGCGCGAGGACACACACCCGCCAAAACAAACTGATGATGAAGACCTCGACGTCCACGGGGCCTTGCTTCAAACCCTGGTACGTAAGGGTGCGGTGGCCGCGCCTCCCATTGAGGGTTGTAGAACGCAGGTCTGAGTGACATCAGAGGAACGGGAGGGGTTTGGTTTTGGTGGGGGCGGGGCCCCAGGCGGCTAAAGACAGATGGAGAGGATTCCTGAATGGGTGGTAGAGGGGGTTGGTGAGTGGTGAACGATTCCTGAATGGGTGAAGAGGGTGGTGAAGTGAGTTGGTGAGTGTTGGAGGTTGGCGGCACTGATCCTACTTTGGAGTCCTGTAACGGGAAAATAAGTTGACATCTATGTCTCATACTAAACCGAAGAAGAAATAATGAAATGAGTAACTTACACGAGTAGAGCATTCAACTGGCAGTGGTGCCCTCAAATCGACTGCATTATCAGTCTCAAACGACGCGTTGTAAATCGCCTAGAAAAAATATTTTATTATTAAATAAATCCAGAAAAATACAACATAATTTATTCGTTTTACATTTAGTGTTCTCACCTGCATAGCATCGTACGCTCTATCCTCGATAGATGTCGTCCCCCAACTCCAATCTAAGCCATCCATAAGTTCGTCTATTGGTATTGGAGACATTGGAGGAGTGAGTGTTGGAGAGTTGACTTGGGCGTGGTCACCCATTCCATCTTCCACAGGTGTAGAACATCTTGGCTGAAAAAACACAATATAATCTTAGTTGAGTGTACAGAAATTTTTTAAATGACTAACCTTCCTCACTTATCGTATTGCTTTTTTTATTCTTCAATAAAAAGAAGACTTGATAAATGAGCAAGGTTTTGAATGGTGAGATATTCACAAAATATTCTGTTGTTAAGTATTTTACGAGAACAAAACAACACCAATACAGTGTGATTACCTCTAGTTCGATGATTGTACAACTAAGTATTTTTTCTCTCTCCCGCTTGACTTACTCAAAATAAATACCCGGCTTAGTTGGTTGGAAACCCATCATATAGTTGACACTTGGATCACCTGGGGATGTCTCAACCTGATAAATGGTGTGCGAGAAAGACTGCACGCCAAGCAGCAGGCATAGAGTGCAAAGATAAAGCACTAAGCAATTTTGAAGCAAAGACCTCACGAGTGTGAGAATGATAGACGAAAGAAGGAGATGTAAGCAACAAGACTTTTCAAGGGCAAGGCAAAGTGGGCCAGACAGGCAGAGTAGCCAAGGGGAATATACCCCAAGCCGGCAAACCATGCTAAAATCGGAACATACTCACTTAGTATCGATCCACTAAGTCACACTGTACTTAGCCATCGATAATTAAGTCGCAAAATATAATTCTGAAACGGAAATGGATGAAATGTGAGATGAAATAATGACTCAATAGTGACATCAGTGAGGTTAGAACGGCCGGCGCCCGGCCCACCATCGACACACCGCACCGCTCATCGCACACCGAAAATAGGATTTCGATGTGAAAATCACAGCGCGGACATTAAATAATTGCTCCAGTTCAGATGGAAAGGAGAACAAAGCGCGGGAAAGTGTCATGGCGGACTGGCTAGGCCTAGGCTGTCAGGATTTTCCAGCCGATAATTTACTCACCATCTCCTCTTCCTCCACCTCAAATCCCTCATAGAGGGCACTTGAAACATCTAGGGAGATGGTGTCTCCCGACACATTTATCACGTCAATAAAAGATTCGTCAGACATGGTGCGTGACGATCACGATGAACACTGAAGACGAAATGACGCTTCGAGAACCTTCTCGCCCCCGTCCAGCGTCCAGCGCAGCGGAAGGCGGAAGAAGGGAGGGGGCGCAGCGGAAGGGATGCGCGCCACTTCCTCGCGCTAATTTTGAATTAGATCAATTGATTTAAACTTGCGCTGCAGTGCAGGGGGTTCCCGCAGCAGGGCAAGGTCGTCGACGACGTCGTGGTGGGAGCCTCGCTCGCCCGCCGGCACCAAGGTGACCCACTTGTTGATGTCAAAGGCCTTTCCCCACTAGAAAACCAGTTGGCATGGTGGTTCCATGGCTTGCCGCTAGGTGGCGCGCTCGGCGATCTGCGTGCGCAGTAGGCGATGCGCGGCACACCTATGCGTGGCCCGGCTCACTAAGGCGCGGCACTCCCGGCGCGGCGCGAAAATTCAAACGCGGCGCGGTACGGCGGTGTGACCTTAGGTTAGACTCGTTCAAGGCGGCGGCGCGGCCCGGCGCGTTCCCGGACTCGGCGCGGCGGAAGACAAGTACAGACCTGCGTAGGTAAGGCTCGCTCAAGATGCAAGAATGTCCCATCCAGAGGGGGCGGATCCAGGCATGTTAGGATGTCCCATCCCGAGGGGCGGATCCAGGTTCAGACCTGCGTAGGTTACACTCGCTCAAGATGTTACAATGCCCCACCAAGGGGCGGATCCAGGCATGTCTGGATGTCCCCCCAAGGGGCGGATCCATGTTTAGGTTGGGTTAGGTTAGGCTCTGGAAAGTTGGCGGACTGCAAGAATGTCCCATCCTTAGGTTGGGTTAGACCCGCCCAAGAAGACGACCAAAAAAAATTTCAAAAAAAATTCCCCAAAAATTCCCTCAAAATTAGGTGTTGGGTTACCCCCCTCCAAGATGACGGACTGCAAGAATGTCCTACAAAAATGGCGCCTGCAAGAATACCCTGCTTATACTACTCTGCATCCCAACGGAATCCTCAAAGGCAACGTTGGCGAAGCCTACCGCTGAGTCGGGCGTGGCGGGTGCCTGAGTCGGGCGTGGTGGGGGTGGCATAGCGGCTCGCTCGCTCGGGACGCGAAAACGCCTGAGGGTAGGCACCCGCCACGCACGGCTGTGTAAGGGAGAGTGGGGCACTTACTGACGCTTTTTTTCGGTGCCTCTCAGATGCGTGGAAAATTGAGTTATAGAAATCCGGTTCAGCCTTAAAGTTAGTTTGAACCCTCTACTTAAAGAAGGCCCTGGCGGATTTTCGCCCGGAAGTCAAAATATACCCTAGATCTGCGGTCTAAAAAAGGTCTGCAATTGTCAGGAAGTGCCCCACCCAGGGGCAGTTACTGACAGTCGTTAAAACTCGACCGTAGGTTTAGTCTCGATGTTGTGAGTTTCTTTGCGGCCTAGGCCATCACCTGGGTCAGTTCTGAAACTTTCAGGAACGGGTTTTACCGCGAAAGAACTTTTTAAACGGTTTTAACAGTTTTTAAATTTTTTATATTTTTACCTATTTTTGCGCCCCATATTCATATCAATACTTCTCAAGGTATTTTGTTGATGTTAAAAACTTAGATTATGACTCGCATATGACCTAAAATATTCTATGTCGAAATTTATATGTATTTGTCATTAAGTGCCCCAGGCACTCATTTTTCATTTGATTAAGTACAGTGTGAAGTAGAATTGATATACTTCAAATGTTTTGTTGCGAAAATAAAGTAAAATCATTGAGTAATCAACTGCAATGATCGTTTTTGACAAAGCCACTACATAGGCAAAGTTGTAGAGCTCTGAAATCGAACACGAGTTCTAGGTTTTGGTCCGTTTTGGGGGGCATCAAACTTTGACCCTCAGTAGAGAGCACAGCTTTCTTAAACCTCGAATTTTTTTCTTTGCAGTCCAACTTAGATGCTTATTGACTATATATGTGCAACGGGACATCTCAGGGGCGCGACGGAATCTAGGAGAATTTTCAAGTGTCAGTAACTGCCCCGTGTCAGTAACTGCCCCACCCTCCCTTGGCGGGCTTGCATCCACGCCCCTGCAGCCACAGAGGTTTTTCGCGAATTCGACCCCCTTTCCGACCTCCGAACGCAACGAGATATTCGCCATTCGACGCGGCGCACTCACATTGTTCAGGAGACGTTAAGTTTTGTGTGAAATATGGGGCCGATTTACTGAGAAAAGTAAGAAAAGCAACAAAAGAGCCCCCACAAGTAGGCAGGCCCGCCATGCACCGCTGCGTTGCGGGCTTGCATCTAGCGGCGCGCACGATAAACGCTTCGTATGCGTAAACGGCTGAAATTATCGAAAAACGTATTAAAGTTGTAGGAAATCCAAAGGAGAATGAAAGCCACCCTATCCGATTGATATGCGAAATCGGAATTTGTCGACAACGAGGTAATACGTTTTCTGCAACTTCGGGACGTTTTTTTTAATGAAGGAGAAGCGTTTTTTACAAGCTTTCACCCAGAGAAAACCGCTTGTTGATATCTTACTTAGTTTGGCCGGGAGGAAGGTTTGAGTTGCGAGGTGTCGGTGCCTTCCGCGAGCGCGGTCTTAGTGTCTGGCGCGGCCGTGCGGGCGAGCGGGTCAGGGGGGAAGGTGAATGCGGGTGCAAAGAGGACGGAAGGGAGAGGGGAAGGAAACGAGGGGGCGGGATAACTTAACGTAACTCTTAACATAACGGAAATTCAATAGTTACCGAAATTTTTGTTGCAAATTTTTGGGAAGTTATTTTTTTTTACCGAAAATATTACGTTACTACCATGTAACGGTAAAAAAATACCAAGTTAATTTTTGTGACGGAGATAACGTTAAATGTGAGTCTTCTAAATATCTGTGTCACAAAATTAAAGGTAATCCTATATACGGGGAAAAAGAAATGACGTTAATTTCAATAACTTAAATTGCTCGGTCTGGAACCAACGTTTATGTTTTACACCACTATCTCGCGGTAATGCCGAAAACTATAACTGTATCAGTGATAATAAAGAAATAAGGTTATTTTTAACAGAATATATCGCTCGGCGGTTTGGAATTAACCTTAATGTTTTACATCTTGATTTCGCGCTGATGCCGCAACCCATTAACTTGAAGACAACTTATAAAAAAAGATTTAGGTACGGCACGGCATGTCAACTGCCCCTACAACCTATACCCCGTCCACCCGCACCACCAGGTCCCCCCCCCCCCTTTCTCCATTTTCGCTCGCCCACGCCGGGGTAGAGCGATGCAGCAGTAGCACGAAGCAGACGGCTGCCAGCCCAGATCCTCCGTCCCACAGTGGGCCAGAAGACCGGTGAAGGCGGTCAAAATTCTGGATGCGTTTTAGCTCTAGTGTCGCTAAATAGGATTTGAACCGAACGTGTGACCCCCACCAATGAATTCCTCGTTCGGAGAGCCATCCATCGGTGGGGTCACACGTTCGGTTTAAGTCCTATTTAGCGACACTAGAGCTAAAACGCATCCAGAATTTTGACCGCCTTCACCGGTCTTCTGGCCCACTGTGCGTCTTCTCCTCCCACACCGGCACTAGTAATCTCAGGGGTTGAGGTGAGGAGGCATACTAAGAAAGGGCGGGCAACTGGCGGGGCCGCTTCAACGCCGGGGTTTGTTCTTGGCCGGGCGAAGGTTCTTCAGTCAAACCTTTTCATACCTAACAGGCCTTTTTTGGAGCCGTCATCTTTTCGAATATTCACATTGGAGTAGATGAGTGCAGGGAGCGAGGCACAGTGGGATGAAACCCGAAAAAAGCGATGATAATTCTACAAGGCCCTGATCATTACCAAATTTCTTACTCGGGGGTTTTCGAGGAAGCTAAGCTCATTTCTGACAAAGTCAGAACGAAAAGTCGAACGCCAGGGGCAGATCCAGCATGTGCAAAGGGGGGTGAACGGTCTGCAGTGCCCCGCTGATTACCAGAATAGGCACCCGGGGGTTTCCGAGGGCGCTAAGCTCATTTCTGACAAAATCAGAACGAAAAGTCGAACGCCAGGGGCAGACCCAGCATGTGCAAAGGG
Source organism: Stenchaetothrips biformis (assembly GCA_030522485.1). NCBI lineage: Eukaryota > Metazoa > Arthropoda > Insecta > Thysanoptera > Thripidae > Stenchaetothrips > Stenchaetothrips biformis. The sequence continues at coordinate 11,653,338 of CM060102.1, forward strand.
GGGTGAACGGTCTGCAGTGCCCCGCTTATTATCAAAATGGGTACCCGGGGGTTTTGGGGGGCGCTAAGCTCATTGCTGACAAAATCAGAACGAAAATTCGAACGCCAGGGGCAGATCCAGCAGGAGTGTAAATACACTGCCGTTAAAAATTAGCGGCCCCTTTTTTGCCCACGGCGCTGTTTCTATGTTTTTCGAGGTAGGATGCTGAAATTTGGCAGGTAGGTGCCCCCGTTGCTCTTCTTGAGCCCTACCAAGTGTGCAGTCCGTGCGTCCCCCTCAACGGCCTGTGCAACCCCTTCATTGCTTAAGGGTGTAAAAACTGAGAGAAACGTGGCGAAATTTTTGACTTTTAATGATCGGAAACGTGAAATGTGTCGTGTACCGACTCAAATGAGTCTCCCCTTCACAACCGTGCAAGCGGAATCGCAATCGGACAAACCCACCCCTGTCCACAGTCACCCCCACCCCCTCGAGGGGGTTGTTTTCAAAAATGTTTAAAACCGGCAGCAAACGATTCAGTGGCCTCTCCTGTGCACGGCGCAAGTTTTGTTTTTCGATTCCGACCACCCGGGGCTGTACCAACCCCTCGGAGGACCCACCCCTTTTTGAATTTGTGTCGTTTGAGTCCCAAAGAGGTTGAATTTTGGCGCTAGTTTTCATTGGGACTCACCTTGGGTGGGCACTAACACATCCCCGTCAAAAAATCAGGTGCCGGAAATTTGCATCCACCGTTGTAGGGGTGGCCACCCCCTATCGCCATCTGCTCGCCCGGGAGGGGAAGGAAAGACGCTCAAGGGTTGTCTCGGTCGAAAAGACACGGCTGAACCATTCCTGAAATTTTGGAGTCGATCCGGTGCATCGTTCACCCCCCAGGACGACAAAACTGTCGAAACCAGCGAAAACAGCCCCTAAGTTCATCCCTCGTCAACGCCGAACTCAGGTGGGGTAGCGGCCAAACTCCAAGTGTCCCATCTCGGCACATCCCTTCCCTGCAAGCCCCTTAACTTTCAGACTGCTGCGGCAACGCCCGCGCCCATGCGAACGACGCAAAGGCAGTGATGCATTCGGGCCTCTCGCCTTGACATCGCCTCGCGCCGGCGAGTCAGGCAACCCATCACACAGGCCGCGCAGGTGTGCCAACAACCTGGAGTCGTGCTCGCGCGCCAGGTCGGTGTTTATTCAACGCAGGCAGTCCAGCAGCTCCGGGCAGATGACGCCTGCGCTCCGCATGCATTTTTGCGGTGCAGCTAGACTGCCCGCGTTGAAAAAACACCGACCTGGTGCGTGCGCACGACTCCAGTGCCTTGGCGCACCTGCGCGGCCTGTGTGATGGGTTGCCTGACTCGCCGGCGCGAGGCGATGTCAAGGCGAGAGGCCCGAATGCATCACTGCCTTTGCGTCGTTCGCATGGGCGCGGGCGTTGCCGCAACAGTCTGAAAGTTAAGGGGCTTGCAGGGAAGGGATGTGCCGAGATGGGACACTTGGAGTTTGGCCGCTACCCCACCTGAGTTCGGCGTTGACGAGGGATGAACTTAGGGGCTGTTTTCGCTGGTTTCGACAGTTTTGTCGTCCTGGGGGGTGAACGATGCACCGGATCGACTCCAAAATTTCAGGAATGGTTCAGCCGTGTCTTTTCGACCGAGACAACCCTTGAGCGCCTTTCCTTCCCCTCCCGGGCGAGCAGATGGCGATAGGGGGTGGCCACCCCTACAACGGTGGATGCAAATTTCCGGCACCTGATTTTTTGACGGGGATGTGTTAGTGCCCACCCAAGGTGAGTCCCAATGAAAACTAGCGCCAAAATTCAACCTCTTTGGGACTCAAACGACACAAATTCAAAAAGGGGTGGGTCCTCCGAGGGGTTGGTACAGCCCCGGGTGGTCGGAATCGAAAAACAAAACTTGCGCCGTGTACAGGAGAGGCCACTGAATCGTTTGCTGCCGGTTTTAAACATTTTTGAAAACAACCCCCTCGAGGGGGTGGGGGTGACTGTGGACAGGGGTGGGTTTGTCCGATTGCGATTCCGCTTGCACGGTTGTGAAGGGAAGACTCCTTTGAGTCGGTACACGACACATTTCACGTACCGATCATTAAAAGTCAAAAATTTCGCCACGTTTCTCTTAGTTTTTACACCCTTAAGCAATGAAGGGGTTGCACAGGCCGTTGAGGGGGACGCACGGACTGCACACTTGGTAGGGCTCAAAAAGAGCAACGGGGGCACCTACCTGCCAAATTTCAGCATGCTACCTTGAAAAACATAGAAACAGCGCCGTGGGCAAAAAAGGGGCCGCTAATTTTGAACGGCAGTGTAAAAATCATAGTCTGCGAGGCACTTTTGACCCCTTTTTTCTCCGAAGGGGCGGCGATGGGCGGCGATTGGCGATACGGACCCGAAAGGGGGGCAGCCACACTACCACGGGCTTGTCTCAGAACCGTTCGCAAATGTTCGCAACTCAACTTATTTCATGTTGGAAATCTAAAAAACGTCGATTGTGCAAGACTTTTAGCAACGTGTAACTGTTAGCCGTGAGACCCAAGAGTAAATCAAAAGAGTGCGCCACAATTGTCAGGTCGTGAGCTTTCCAAAAACATATAATATAATGGCCTTATCTTGTAAAAAACGGCCGCCAGAAGTAAAATTATATACCCATTGCAATAAATGTGCGGAAAGCTGAAAATGTGTCAAGTTTGAAGCTCTGCAGGGGCTCCCCTGTGCGTTGTATTGTTTAACAAATTAGTGTCCCGGATAGACCAGACCTTCCTTGCCAATATCCAATAGTTTGTACGACCCCACCGCCCAATTTTAAAAAATCCACTTTTCATCGCTTTTTCCGGGTTTCATCCCACTGTGCGAGGGTTCGTCCTTCGGGGTGTGAGTGTTCCCGTTCCCATGGCAACGAACGGTAAAGCTACTGTCACTCTCCAAGAGACGATGAAGTGGTTTGCTAATCTTTCAACGGTGAGAGTGATGAGTGCCTCGTGAAGTACGACAAATTATTAAGGTAAGTTAAGTCCGTGCCATCAAAATTCTAAGTGATTCTGAAAGTAACTTTGCAGTGGATTAACAGACTTGATAATTTAAGTACATAGTGTCCAGTAGGCAAATAGTTGAGTGGGCGAGAGTAACAATTATTTGTTCAATAAAAATGAGTGGTATTTTTTTTTTGTTGGGAACTTATTTATTCTAATCAGTCAAAACTTACTTGCTTGACCTTCTAAATTTGTAACCAAAAATATTAGTCATTTATCACACATTTGATATTCCAGTAACTAATATAAAAAATGTTTTTTTAACTTTCAACGAAGACAACTCATTAAGTTCATTCAACTTAAATTTGAATTGCAACAAAAAGGATGACGCATAATGTTACTTATTTATTCTGATCAGTCAAAACTTATTTAAAACACTTGCTTAACCATAATATTTTGTAACCAAAAATATAAGTCATTATAAAATCAAACATTTGACTCTCCATCCAGTAACTAACATAAAATATATGGTTCAACTAAGACAACTCAACAAGTTCATTCAACTTACATTTGAATTTCAACAAAAAGGGTAATGCTTAATGTTACTTATTTTGTTACGCGAGTGTTTCTCCGGGGGAAAATGAATGATTTTGAGATCTTCATGTATCTGTTGACCGAATTCTAATACTGGTCCTGCAATCCGTGGCTCAATTTGAAACATAGGCTGCACGTACCCCTGAAGGGCAGGCAATTTTACATCCCCTCTACCCCGGGAAAACCACTCAGATAACTTATATTCAAAGAGAAAGCAACTCAAGAGCTACGTAATTTTAACGACTTGGTTTATTGGATTTGACATTAGAAACAGGTTGACATTGATTCATACACACTCGATTACACGACTCAGATGGTATTTAACTAGTAATGGTGGTTACAAACATTGACCCCGCACCGGCGGTACTACAAGTTCCCCAGTACTGCGTTTTCAGTGAGATTTTGCAACAATTTACACACATTAAGGAGCAATGAAATCAGATGCACATATTTCACAATATTAGTTCCTAATTCTCAATCACGCGGAATTACAACCCTGAAGAGGGTTTGCTATTTCACTGTTAGAACAAGTAATCATATCAAGTTTACACGTATTTTAAATTACGAGTTCAATCATTCACACACGTTCACACGTTCATTCACACTGGCCACTGATCGCTCGGCTTAATATATGGCTGAAGGTTACACTGATATTTTGTCTGAGCTTTGAGATAACCGCTAGGCACACGGCGTATCCTAACTGGTTGGGACGGCCGCTTAGCACACGGCTTATAAGCAATAATTCACAATATCACTGGATATTCGATATACAGATTATAGTATGTAACCGTCGCTTGGCACACGACTGATTAGCATTAATTATAATGGCCGCTGGGCACACGGCGTACAGGTTAGAAAATAATAGCCGAGGATTCGGAGCGTCCCTAACTCACAAAACAGGCCTGCATACACACATGCACAGGTGACAATACTCAGAGGTCAAAGGACAAACACTGATCGCTAGAGATTAATACAACGGTCATTCATACACGCACCTTCATACATACACAATACAGCCGGTTATACTCACACATTCATACAAGTGATCCTCAACACCGAGGTCCGTACAGCGGGAGGAGCCAGAGGGAAGTGACTGCTCTGGTCCTCTGCCGGGCGTTATATGTAAAAGTTCGGGGGTGAAGCGGGGGAAGGTGACGCCGCGGACCTCCGCGGTGTCATTCCTCCGCGCAGCTGTGCCCGGTGCAAGTCGTTAATTCTAAAATTATGGTATCCACATCGGGCCCTATCCGTGATGGGCCCGGCGGTTCCCCATTCCTCTATTCGTATTGTTTCAAGATGTCGCCGGAGTGCGGTGGCGGCACCTCACAGCTACCCCTCCCCCTTTGTCATAGCGGGGGCCGATATGGCGTGCTCGGCATGTGTCGGGCAGCCGGGACCAGCCGGGCCGCCCCCTCACAGCCGTTGAAATTTCGGTTCCACCAATCGGAGCGCGGCAATTATTCAAGCCAGGGGGACAAGCGCGCGCTAAGCCGGGACCGGCTTATCCTGGTGACCCGGTGCGCTACGCCCTCCTCTTCCCCACCTCCTCTCTGGGGACGCCAGTCGGTGCAGCTCGGGACCCCGCGTGAGGAGGCCTCCCAAGGCCCCTCCTCACGCGGCACGCTTGCTCTCCCCCTCCCCTTTTGCTTTCGTTTTGGGCGGGCGTTGGGGGCGGCGGCGTGGCCGGGTCGGGGCATCTGGCCATCATACAGTTTTTAAGTCTGAGGCCTCACTTGTTGGCCATACGGCCAGGGCGTTCGCAGCCGCTGCCCCGACGCGACATCCACTAACTTGCACGCTAAGTGCACAAACCGCTTCTAAGGGTAAAGGGGGTGCCATCATGCACCGCTCGGGGCCCCACGCGCATCAGGGACTAGCATGTGAGAACGCAGGGGGACGCGATTTTACGACTTGCAGGTGCACCGTGGCGATGCTCCAGTCACATGGCTGGAGTGCTGCACCGGCCGCGGAGTCAGTTTGTTCGCCCTTCTGGTTGTTTACCTCTTTTTCTTGTCGAGGCGCTACTTGTCGCTCCTCCCCCTTCCCCTCTCTTTCCTCACGGGACTTGGCCGGCTGGGGACACTTGGTCCCCTATATTTTGTTTTAGCCGTTCTACTTTTCTTATGACGAGAGGAGCGGGATGCAACACCTGCATGTCGTATTGATGTCAACTATCGCGTTTTAATGATGTTCCTTCTGCTTTTTCCCTCCGTCTGGCCGGCGCCTCGGCCCGTCGCGACACTCCTGCGCTCCCACGTTTTGACGCTTGTCGGAGACGGAGTCACGGGTGCGGCCAGCCCTACGAGTCTAGTCCTGCACAAGTTTTTCTCTGTGGGTTTATTTAACACTGTGCCGACTCCGGCCGTGCATCCGAGCGTGTCCTAAAGAGCATCTTCGCAAGGTGCGCCGAGTGGACTGCGAAGTACTCGGCTTCGACACCACATGACTCAGTCTCCGTGGTTATTGCATGAGCATTTTGTTGCTAACAATTTATTCTAATCAGTCAAAACTTACTTGCTTAACCATATCAATTTATAAACAAAAATATGTCATTATAAACTCAAACATTTGACTCTCCAGTAACTTACATAAAAAATATGTTTTCACTTTCAACTAAGACAACTCATTAAGTTTATTCAACTTACATTTTAATTGCAACAAAAAGGATAATGAATATTGATGTCAACAGGAGAAAATGGCCATACCATCACAAACATAGTGACTAGTAGCAAAGTGAGCAGCATGGAACACTTAAGGAGATGAAGCCTCGCGTGGAGCCTTCCGGAGGAGGTCCTGCACTACGCTTTGGACTACATCCTTGTTTGCATTGAGGAACATGACGTCATCAACGTGGGCGCTGGAAAGCCCGAAGCGCTGCGGCCTGAGGATGAAGCGCAGTCCCGAGACAAGGCGCTCCACGGACACACGCCGGGATGGTGAGTACGACCATAGCAAGGGCGTGGAGCTCGGGGTTGGCGAATTTCTTCTCCTTCCAGTACGCGAAGATGTTTGCTGTGGCGGACAAGGGAGGCGTGGCCCTGTCGTGCTCATCTAGCAGAATCCGGAGGGCGGCTCTTCGGCTGGTCTTGCTTCGGCTCCTTGTTCCAGCAGCAGACTCCATCGCTCCCGTGGCGACGAGCCTCTCCTTGTTCTTTCTTTCTAGAAGGCCAAGGAAGAGGGAGGCCCCCTCGTCTTTGTCGGACAGCACCTGGGCATCCTCGGGACTGTCGGTATCTTCTTCTGACTCTGGCTCCGGAGGACTGTTGGGATCTTGTAGCAACTGCATTCTATCCCACAAGTCCAGCAGGTAGGTCTTGGCCTCTTGCACCTGGTCCGGAGTGAGCAAGGACATGAAGCGGGGGTCCATGAATACGGCAGCGCTGAAGCTCGCGTAGTCGAACAAGGGCTCATGCTTGTTGCCCTTGCTCTTCTCCTTGTAAGGGACTGCCTTTGCTCTTGCTGCCATCGCCTTGAGGAGACTCTGGGCCAAAGATGATGTCTCCTTGCGCGCCTCAAGGGCCATAACCACGCCACTCCAGACGGCGAAAAACTCGCCTAGAGTGATGTCCTCCCTCTGGAGCTGCTTGGTGGCGAGGCGTACGGGCTTGAGGTCACTGAGGATGCTGTCAACCTTGTCCCAAGTTTCCTCACTCAATTCGAACTTTATTTGGTCCGCCCGGTTTGGCCATTCAAAAGTGTAGGAGAGGTAGTTTTTCAGCCTGGCGACACTTTGGAGCATGTCGCACCCACTTCCCTAGCGGGTGACGACATCGAGCATGGGCAGGGCCATCTTGTCTGCGCGCAGCTTGCGGGCGTTGGATTGTCGAAGTAGATACTTGACCAGGTTCCTTACCTCGGCAAATACTTGTTTCAGGGCCTTCTCCACCTTGAGAGCATCCCCCACGGCCAGCTGCAAAGTGTGACACGCACACCGCACACCTTGCATACAGAAGTCGTCGTGGCGCAGCTCGATGTCCGACTCCAGCCAGTCGGCCTCGGATTCGTCCTCGGGTCCGTCCTCGGGTCCGTCCTCGGATCCAGCACCGTCTCCTGCACTGCCTACATCTGCATCAGCGGCCTCTTCATCCTCGTCCTCGTCGATTTGGAGGTCGGCGAGCAGCTTGCCGGCCAGTACATACACTGGGGGCCAAAATTAGCGCACCACTTTTTTCTCCGCGCATAGATTTTGTTATAATTAAGGTAGAAACTTGAAATTTGTAGGAGAGATGGTCAAATGTGTTGTGAAAACGCCCCTAAAGTTGCAACAATCCATCCCACCCCTTTGTGCCGTTTTCCACCCCTTGCGTAAAACACTGTCAAATTTTAACACTTTGGCCGCCCTCAAAGTGTCCTTTCGGATGTCACAGAGGTTTGAAACTTGCAGAGCCGACTCATTTTGACCTCCTCTTTCGATTGAGACCAGAACCACCCCCGTACGACTCACCGTTTCGGAGCCACAGAAAAAACCACCCCTATGAAGGGGTGATTTTTTCGGATTTTTTCCAGGGGGTGAGCGCGGTAGCAGGAGGTCCCCCGGACATGACAAAAGTGTTTTCATGTCCGTAGCACCCTCCAGAGGGTGTCCAGCCTCTAACGACTGACACCCCAAATCTTGTTTTCTCGCTAAAACCACCAAAAATGTCAGAAAATGGCACAAAAAGCACGTTGCGCGGTTGATCTTGACCACCTGGATCGACTTCAGGTGAAAAATCCCCACAACGTCCGTAGACAAGGTTGTGGTAAGGGTATGCAACCCCTAACGCCCCCCACCCCCTTCGAAGGGGATGAAGGGCCGCCAGCGGGTCACCGCGGCCGCACCGCGAAAGGGAAGCCCCTCGGGCACCTCGACACCAATTTTGAAGTAGATCGGCCAATGCGTTACCTTCCGGAGCCCGAAAAACGCAAAACCGTGTCACTTTCATCCCCTAAGTTTGCACCCCTGGTTCTCCGTAACCAGGAGGGGCAAAACATCCGTTCAGGCGCGCCAAGAAGCGCACAACCTTCCCTGACCAGGGTGCAATGGCCCAATCCCCTGCGATCAACCTGTCAGCCTCCAGCGTCCTGACAAAACGGGTCGCACTCAGAGCCCACCCGGAGATCGGTCGGATCGCCGCCTGGGAGGCAGGCAGCCACTCAGCCTCGCGTTGCGAGCAGAGAGCGACATCGGATGCTCCCTGCCGACAACGCCGCGCAGTTCAAACGCCGGCCGGCCACCGGAACGGGCCATGGCAATGCCGCGCCGCAATCAAACATCGTCTCCAAAAAGACACAATCCCACTCAAAAGGCGTCAAATTTTCACCACAACAGTGGCCACCGGGCCATTCATGAGACTCATTCAAAACCACAGAAACGACAACAATGAAAACCGTGAGAAAATTGACGCGTCAAGACGCGCGGCCACCGGAACGGGCTATGGCCATGCCGCGCGTCTTGACGCGTCAATTTTCTCACGGTTTTTATTGTTGTCGTTTCTGTGGTTTTAAATGAGTCTCATGAATGGCCCGGTGGCCACTGTTGTGGTGAAAATTTGACGCCTTTTGAGTGGGACTGTGTCTTTTTGGAGACGATGTTTGATTGCGGCGCGGCATTGCCATAGCCCGTTCCGGTGGCCGGCCGGCGTTTGAACTGCGCGGCGTTGTCGGCAGGGAGCATCCGATGTCGCTCTCTGCTCGCAACGCGAGGCTGAGTGGCTGCCTGCCTCCCAGGCGGCGATCCGACCGATCTCCGGGTGGGCTCTGAGTGCGACCCGTTTTGTCAGGACGCTGGAGGCTGACAGGTTGATCGCAGGGGATTGGGCCATTGCACCCTGGTCAGGGAAGGTTGTGCGCTTCTTGGCGCGCCTGAACGGATGTTTTGCCCCTCCTGGTTACGGAGAACCAGGGGTGCAAACTTAGGGGATGAAAGTGACACGGTTTTGCGTTTTTCGGGCTCCGGAAGGTAACGCATTGGCCGATCTACTTCAAAATTGGTGTCGAGGTGCCCGAGGGGCTTCCCTTTCGCAGTGCGGCCGCGGTGACCCGCTGGCGGCCCTTCATCCCCTTCGAAGGGGGTGGGGGGCGTTAGGGGTTGCATACCCTTACCACAACCTTGTCTACGGACGTTGTGGGGATTTTTCACCTGAAGTCGATCCAGGTGGTCAAGATCAACCGCGCAACGTGCTTTTTGTGCCATTTTCTGACATTTTTGGTGGTTTTAGCGAGAAAACAAGATTTGGGGTGTCAGTCGTTAGAGGCTGGACACCCTCTGGAGGGTGCTACGGACATGGAAACACTTTTGTCATGTCCGGGGGACCTCCTGCTACCGCGCTCACCCCCTGGAAAAAATCCGAAAAAATCACCCCTTCATAGGGGTGGTTTTTTCTGTGGCTCCGAAACGGTGAGTCGTACGGGGGTGGTTCTGGTCTCAATCGAAAGAGGAGGTCAAAATGAGTCGGCTCTGCAAGTTTCAAACCTCTGTGACATCCGAAAGGACACTTTGAGGGCGGCCAAAGTGTTAAAATTTGACAGTGTTTTACGCAAGGGGTGGAAAACGGCACAAAGGGGTGGGATGGATTGTTGCAACTTTAGGGGCGTTTTCACAACACATTGGACCATCTCTCCTACAAATTTCAAGTTTCTACCTTAATTATAACAAAATCTATGCGCGGAGAAAAAAGTGGTGCGCTAATTTTGGCCCCCAGTGTAATTTGCCCCGCTGTCCACAGTCAAGGCGACGAGCTGGAGGCGGGGCTCAATCCTAAAGTTCTTGAGGACTATCCCGAGAAGAATTCTGAGATTGTTGGACGTGGCTGCCTGCAACAAGTTAAAACAGATATAAAATTTTGGCACTCTGCGACAGTCACGAATAGTTTTGAATATCATCCTCAGTTTTTAAGGGAGTAACCTTGACAATTTTTTCTGATAATTTTTTATTTTTATTATTATTTTCTATTATGCATGCATTTGAGGTAATCGTAACATGTAGGTGTACTTTACAGCCGAGGAAACCTATTTTTACCTACTCTGAGCTCAGCCACAAAGCGTTGCATTTTGGTCTGTATAAACTCCTCTCTAACTTGTCCGTAACTTTGAGCAAACTGCTCGCTGGATTGATCTCAAAACTTTATTTGGTATCCTAAGTTGATATTATTCCTATCTTTTAATGGAGGATTTTTTCATATTGAACTTGAATTTGGAAATTTATTTTGTTTAATCATTTAATGTCTTTTTTAATTTCAACTAACCAATAATATTGATTAAAAAAATGGAAACGAAGTCTCTTTTAAAAGACAGTATCATCTAAGAATATACCTAAATAAAATTTGAGATCAATCAAGCCGGTTAGATCGGTTAGATCAAAAAGTTTAAGACAAGTTGGAAATGAGCTTTCACAGACTAAATTGATGGCACGCTTGGTGGCTGGGCTTCGATAGAGAAGGTCTAGATGGGTTTCCTTGGCTGCAAAGGACTCCTTAAATGTTCACGCTCCAGAAATTATAGGTCTTTTTTTTTCCAATAGATGCTGGAGAGAATCAATGACAAAAATATAGCTTAAGCTTGCTAAAAAAAGTTTTTCTTTTTTAAATTGTCAGGGTTGACAAGCCCCTTCAAAAAGTGAGGGGACTCGTAACATAAATTTTGAGCATATTATTTAGGGTTTAGGTTTATTAAAGTAATAACTTGATTAAAACAACTGAATTGTGGTATATTAATATAGACACTTTAAAACCAAGAGTTCATTTTTCTATACCAATTAAACTGTTGCAAAATAATGTCCCACAATTAGAGAGAGAGAGAGAGAGAGAGAGAAGGCCAACCCTTTCCTCTAAGTCTAAATGGAATGAAGTTACTCATTCCCCTCACCTGTAACATCTCTTCAACTGCTAGAGTGCGTACAACATGTTCACCATCAAGTTCAAATTGTATGTTGATCCCGACAAAATATCTGTGCTTCTTGGTGCACCCATCAACTTTCAATGATACCATTTTGCCTTTGACCTCAGATCTGATCCTCTCCCGGACCATCTCAGCAAACTCAGGTATCCGATCTGGGATGGTTTTGGAAGATATAGTGAATCTGGAACAAAAGAAAAGAAAAGTGAAAAAATTTAGTGAGAGAAAACAGAAGACACAAAACTCCAGAAACGTATCATAAATCATGGCAAGGGACAACCTGTTAAAGTTACTGGAAAGTGAAAAAATGTGAGATGTAATTTTATAAAATACTTGTGGCAGCAGGTTTGTTTTCTGGCCTGAAGTTGCACAGTATTAGATGAACTTAACCCTAAAGTTAGGGCCCACATCTCCCATTAGTTTCTGACGTATTGAGGTTTACATTCCAAATTCAGTCGTTCACTGGTAAAACTAAAGCGTAACTCTATGCTTGAGTCAAGCATAGAGTTACGCTTGAAGACGTTACGCTTGAAATGAAGCATACTCTGGAAATTCCCCTATGCATTTAGATAGGGGGAATCTTGGCGGATGAGCCTGTTACGCTTGATTTCAAGCGTAAACTGATTACGCTTGAAAACAGAGGGTAATACTACGCTTTAGTTTTACCTGTGTTTGTCTCAAAGTCTCCTCACAAATGCCAAAAAAGGTTTTCAACCTTCAGCTCCTGGCAGATTGATCCTAAATGACACATGAAAAAGATAGCAGCATAGGCTCTTTGCAATATCTTTGTAAGTTTTTGAACTGGAGAAAAAAGTTGTTAAAAAATTGCTGAAATATATGATTTTAGTCAAATTAGAAATTATTGCATATTAAATCCCTTCTGGTCAAAAACCTAATTGACATATTGCAAAAAGCTTATGCTATCTTTTTTATATGTCCTTTAAGATTGATTTGCCAGCAGCTGAGGGCTGGGAACATGTTTGGTATTCGTGAGAAGAATTTGGGAGAAATAACTATATTTGTTACGTAAAGCCCAACAACTCTGAAACTATTGGAGGTTGCTGGTCCTAACTGTGGGATCAAGTTCATCTTACAGTGAGCTTCTTTAGACCATAAAACAAAACTGCTGGTACAAATATTTTTTAAAGTAAGATTTTCACCTTCCAGTAACCTTAAGAAAAAGCATATGATAGTGTTAATTTAAACACCAGTTCAACGTAATTTTAACACAGAGGTCAATACATATTTTTTTCAAATTCCATGAAATTACTATAAAAAGAATGGTTTGATTTTTTTGGAGGAAAGGGTCTGGTTTATCGATATGTATTTCTCAGTAAATGTCACCCAAAATAATAAAGCAGTCGCTTTTGATGCAATTAGTCTCTGATGTTTTAATTTTCAGTCATATGAAAATTTTACGATATTCCAGGAGCCCCTTTATATCTCACTGGAGACTAGTAAAATTGCCGTGAGACTAAAAATAAAATGTCTGACAAAAATTAAAATGGTTCATAGTTTAATGATTGTGGCTGTTGTATTCTCAGTGTTGAATAGACCAGATTTAGCCAATAAATATACCAGAGGTTTTGGTAAAAAAGAATTCAATACAGAATTACATTAAAAACAAATTCTGTGTTAACTATAGAAATTATTTTTTTAATCAATTAAAAGTATTCTGACCGTGAGGCGGGCAGGGAAGAGTGTATCAACAGTGCTGAAGGCTAATCCATTTGGACTGAAACTGAAAGGTAAATGGGAATATTATTGGGCTATTCTTACCTGTCTGCACTAGGCATGGCATTGATAAGAGGCCGTATGATGTCTTGCAGTGCTGGATAGTCTAAGACCTTAAATGAAAGCCCACCCTCAGTGACAAGCCTAAGGCAATGGAGCTGCAGTGCAGGTTTGGACATCTGCACCCCATTCAGAGTGCTGGTGCAGAGCTTTGGCTTCTTGGTGCAACTCCTGAAGTTCTCAGCCTCCGCCAAGACTGCCTTATGGGAGCTGGGACGATGAGCCTTCAAATGCTTCAGCCGATTATGAGCATGTGGATCTCCCTGCAAAAAAAAGAAAGAAAATAAATAATTGCCCGTGACAGCGACGAGGCCAAGATCACCGGGACCAGGTGCGCGTCCACGCCGTCGGCGGCCGTGGCGGGCACGAGCGTGGCATGGCGGCGGCGGCATGCACAGCCCAGGACGGCGGCGAGGCCAAGATCACCGGGACCAGGTGCGCGACCACCCTCCCTGCACGTGCTCAAAGTACTCACCAATATTTCGGGCCTGGAACACCCCTTTAGCGTACACCGCGACAGATTCTCTTCTTTTGCGTAGATGAAGAGCTTGTGTACGGGATGCGGAGCATTTCCGGGTGGACGACCCCGCTTCTTTCGCCCAAACACTTCTTCGACGTCAGGGGAAGAGGCCGATGATGACGACGTCGACGCCGACATGTCCATGTCCGTCTCTCCAGTCAGTAGTCGAGTCAGTGTCAAATTGCTGTGTAAATTGCGGCTTCCAGTCCCGAGCCCAGCACTAACTCAGGTGAACTGAACTGGCGAAGTGCGTTTGCCGTCGGCTCGGCTGTCGTTCCCGCTGCCCAGCAACGATAGCGTCCCAGCCCTCAGCCAGCCAAACACAACAAACCTACTCAACTTGACTTGAGTTGACGGGTGCTCGCTCGCGTGCTGCCCTGGCCGGCCGTTCGCTGGGCGACAGGCACGCTGCAAGCTGCGCTCTACGCTGCAGCTCGATTCTGGTCAGTGGCGCGTAGCGTCGTCGCTCTGTCTCACTTGCACTCTCATGGACGCGCCGGGAGTGCGAGAGAGAGAGAGACGACGGAGAGAGACAGACGAGAGAGAGAGAGAGAGACGGAGACGAGAGAGAGAGAATAGAATAGAATAGGTTTTTATTAGGGCAAAGTAAGAGGACTTGTCGTCCCATTGAAACCTTGCCCGCTCTCAGATTTACAAGATTACAGAGTAAATATCACAATTTTTAGAGATACACTAGAAGAGATAACAAACAGCCGATAAAGTAGTAAATTAACAACGAAGTAACAAGAGATTAGCAGAGTTAGTATAAGTAGCGTTTCAATAGTATATTTTTTACAACTTTCTTTAGAGTTGTAGGGGTACTATAGTGGAGGTATTTAGATCCATTAAAGCAGTTCCATGCTCTAGCAGATGAGACTGATACAGATTTACTGAAATATTCTGTTCTATGTTTTGGAATTACAACCATATTACTATCAGATCTTGTTTTTTTTTTTTTTTTGTTATTAAAATAGATTGATTTATAAAGATATATTGGCTCTTTGTATTTGACCACTTTCCACATGTTTGTGACAAGTGTCAATTGAAGTCTATCAATAACTTTCAGCCAGCCAAATTCTCCATAGTATTTAGTAATATGCTCTCTATCTGACAATTTGGTATTGGATATAAGACGGACAGCTGCATTTTGAGCCTTCTGTAGTATACCGCATGTTTCCTTGCTCATGTTACAGCAAATAAATAATCCATAGTCAATTTTAGAAAAAACAAGGGCTTGAATAACATTTTTCTTTACATTCATTGGCATACAATGTGCATTTCTTCTAATTTGAGCTAAGACACCAAAAGTCTTATTGCTGATGTTCCTTGCATGCTCTTTCCATGAAAGGGTATTATCAAATATGATGCCTAAATTTAAGACTGTATCACGGTACTCAATTTTCTCACCAACAACTTCAATCAATTTCACATTATTGAGAGTATTCAAATGCTTTCTGGTACCAATGACAATAGGTTGAGTTTTACTAGCGTTAACAGACAAGTTATGGTTCTGCAGGAAATTTACAACTAGAGCAATGTCCTTATTCATTGAATCTACAGTTTGGTTTACATGCATCGGGACACAGTGAGAGTACAACTGCACATCGTCAGCATAGAAGTGAAATTTATAGAATTTAAGGACATCAGGTAAATCATTTAAGTACAATGCAAACAATAGCGGTCCTTACACACTTCCCTGTGGGACCCCATACTTATTTAGTTCCCAGTGGGAGAAACAATTATCACTGACAAACACTCTTTGAAATCTGTTGTCAAGGTAGTTAGAGACCCACTGTACTGCACACTTTGAGAAACCAATCCATTTAAGCTTGGCAAGCAACACTGTGTGTTGAACGCAATCAAATGCTTTGCTCAAGTCAAGCAAAACCATAACTGTGATCAGCCTGTCATCAATTCCTTTCCTAATGTCATCGCTAACCTTCTGCAGAGCTGTTTCTGTGCTATGATGTTTTCTGAAGCCCGATTGTAGGGGGTTCAAGAAGTCATTTGCAGTAACATACTGAAGGATTTGAGAGTGCACAATTTTTTCTAATCCTTTACCAAGTACACTTAGTATGCTGACTGGTCTATAATCTTTAAAGGTAGTAGGTTGCTTAGTTTTAGGGAATGGTTTGACATTTGCCATTTTCCAGGCTACTGGGAATACACTAGACTGCAAACAGAAGTTATACAGATGTTCAATCACAGGGGTTACAACCTCAATAATGTTTTAGGAATATTACGGAGAGAGAGAGAGAGAGAGAGAGAGAGAGAGAGAGAGAGACGGAGACGAGAGAGATAGAGAGAGAGAGTGACAGAGACAAGAGCAATGCTCGGAATCAGCATCGATCAACCTGCTGTCCATTGTCCATGGCCGGCCTTCCCTCTGGGTTTGTGAGGTGGGGTCGGGGTTCAGGGTTCAGGTCCAGGGTTCAGACGCTCTGTCTCCTGGTCGTCTACGTCTAGGGGAGGTTCTGCGTCTTCCGCTGGACCTTTCGGGATGCGGCGGCGGCAGGCTAAATATCGATCGACGGGGAATCCGGAATACATTGAGCACCGGGAAATGCAATGGATCTCCCGTATCGACCGGGTCGGGTTAGCATGGATGGTATTGTGATTGTGTTGGGCGATGTTGACTCGGGCGCGGGGGTGGGGGAATTCCGTCTCCTATTCTATGCACTGACGATTATCATGTTTACTTTGCAGAAGGAAATCTAATCGCTCATGTTAAAATACGTAAACCGAAGACCAAGGCGCAGTCAAGCAGCAGCACACGTCAGACTGACGACGGACATAGTGTCGCTGGCGGAGAGAACTTTATTTTATTTTCGCGTATTTGTGCCTTATTGTGTGAAGTATGAATAAAATATTCTGATTTCAAACAAAATGAAACTTAATTATTTAGAAAATTTGTCAATTCGCGCATCACAACAGGACAATATTTTTTGTTTAAAAGTAAGCCACAGTGTTGAAAATTATATGAGATTTCCCGAGATTACCTCCCATGCTATGCCAGGCAGAGCAAACGACATTGGCTACCCTCGGCGTTCTGTCCATGTCCTGCCTCAACCCTCGTCGACCACGCCTCGCTCTCGCAGCCTTCCGTTTCACTCACGCACCTTGCATACGCATTGTTGTTACCCCGGCGGCAGGATAGAGGCAGGGTCCCGGCCGACGGCCAACTTTGTAACAGAAATACCATTATCACGAATGTCTAGGTCTAGGGGCTAGTGACGAGAGGGAGCCCTCCCTCGAGCCCCTTCTTGCGATCAGCACAAGGCTGGCGTTGGGCGGGGGAAGGGGGTCCTGACCCCCCCCCCCCTTTCTATCCACTTCCACCTTGAAAGAGCTTCATACACCGCCTGATTGGTAGGCTACCCGCCTGTATGCAGGAAATAAGCGTGAGTACCGCGACTTGACCCTGACCCCCTCCGAACCAAACTCCAAGCTACGCCCCTGCGTGGCACGTACGGCAACGACGTATAGAAGTCTCACAGGGCGCGCAACCTTCTACGTCATTTCATCATACGAATTTCCCTCCCTTCAATACTAGCGTGGACGGAGAAAATAACGTTTTTGTTAGCAGTTATGTTATTTAACTTATATCTATTGGTGCAAGCATTAACGTGATTTTTCATAGCACGAATTTAAATAAAAAACATAACTGTTAAATGGTAAAACGTTATTGTATTTAACGTGAATTTATTACAACTGATATTAACGTTATCGTCTTGCCCCAAAAGGATTTGTTATAACTAAATTGTTTCCATCCTAGAAACGGTAAAAACATATCACAGAATTTCCGTTATCAAAGAAATAACGTGAAATGTCCCGTCTGAGTTAAAGTTACCGGTTACAACGTGTACCAAATAACGTAACTTTAATTACTGCAGTTATGTTAAGTTATCCCGCCCTGATGCTAGCCCAGTCAATGCAAAAATAAGTGTGAATTATGTGAGAACCAGCGACTCACATCAAGGATTGCATGTCACTTAACCTCAAAACAATTCAACGGCCAAACCTCTCACCGGGGGATTAATTCGGATTCTTGTATCTCAATCATCGTGACGGGCGCTGCATTTTCTGTTTGAAGGGGCCGGGAACACCCGAAAAGCTAATTTAATCCTAAAATTTTAATTTATGTATTGTAGTTAGTTTAGATCTCAAAACCGTCTTCAAGGTCTGAATGCATATATAATTTCAGATGAAATTCTGAGAGTAATACAACTACATACATCTCTATTTGTTGGCAAGAATATTTCAACGCTTACTTTTCGCGCAACAGAATTTTCACATGTAACGTAACTGGTCTGGAAGTCAGTGCGGGGTATATTTACAGGTACATCAATGGGACAACAGCTTAAAACCATCACTTAACATATATGTGATAAGTGACAGAAGCTTTTCTTAATATCTAATTTATTTTAGTAACTGCCTGGGATAACATTATAAAAAAATACCCAAAATTTTCATGGTTTTCAAAACTTGAAAATGTAGACTGTCTTCAACTTGACTGGTGAACCGTGCACATGAAAAGCTTCTGTCACTGATTAGAATAGAGTATAAGGATTGAAACAAATTTCATCCCACCGCTCTAACTTGAAAGGTAGGGTAAAGTGCCGAACATGGATCAGGGTACCAATCATGGATCATTTTTGTTAGCGAGCCCGTACCGCCAAACCAAGTGACCAATTTTGTTTTTGAAAATTTTTCCAAGTAGTCAGCACGTTTGAGTGCTAGAATCACGTGCGGGAGAGCTGATCATGCTTACCGTAACCCTCACAATAATTAAATGAAAAAGTTTCTCTCAAAACGGGTCCGAAAACGGCCTGGTTTCAGGTTAGGTTAGGAGTCAAAGTTCTATGCCTTATTCTGAAGAATCTTTTCATCAAAAATGTCTCAAAAAATTTTTGTGGCAGCTTCAGACAGTACCCTTTTACAATTCAGGTGACCGGAAGTTATCGGGCGGTCCCTGGCAAAACGCGAGGGGGGGTGATCCATGTTTGGGTCAGACCCAAACATGGATCATTAAAATCAGTGAAATTTCAAATCCGTCTAAATTTCAAAGTATTTGTTCTCAAGTGTTCAATTCTTGAGAAAAGGTTGTCCTTGTGAGCATCTCGAAGTGTATCGAAAAAAATTTAGATCACCGCTCTGTTGAGTTGAAATACGGGGGATTTCTAAAAAGTGATCCATGTTTGGTAACCTTACCCTACCCCGCACTGACTCAATTTTAGAAATGTCTGTAATATCGTAAGTAAGAGAGGAAAGAAGTCTCCTCGAAAGAAGATGAACTAAACCTGCCACACGTCACCCAAAAAATTTCTATTAATTGAATTTTATCTTTTGACTGGTCTATTTTACTTTTTGTATCTTAACTGCATATGCATATGTGACCAATCAAAACCCGTAATTTTTCTGAATGGTCCTGGATGGCTTCTGGAGAGCAAAAGCAGCGAGCGAGCCGGAAGAGCGAGTGAACTAGCCGCGAGCGATCTGATGGACGAGCGAACTAGCCGCGACCACGACGCGAGCGACCGGGTCAGCGAACGCGAGCAGCGAGCGAACCGGACCGGGCGAGCGAGCTGGCGGCGAGCGGGAAGCGAGCGAGTGCACGAACGAGCGAGCGGGAAGCGAGCTAGCGGAGTCGCGGCGAGCGAGGAGAGAAGGCGATAGCGCGGTGAGCGAACTTTAATTTATTTAAGTTTATTGTGTCCTTGTTGGTCCTTGTATTGTTGGAGTGTTACCAAAGGAGTGTGGTGTAAGGAATCATATAAAAATCCCCTTTTCTTAATCAGCTTAGAAACGAATGTGAACAATTTTTCGAGTGTTCGTCCGCCTTTGCAGGTTAGCGTCTCCCGTTTAATATGACGTTTTTCGCCACTTTACTGTCTGCTGATGTTAAAACGAATTCTGTAGTTTATTGTTACCAATATTTCTCTTCAAAAGGTTCGGTTAGGTGATTAGGATGGGGGCGGTGGGCGGGTCACCGGTAGTAAACAAACAAGATGGAGTCGCGGAGGCTTCTCTTTGAGCCATGAAATGCTCAGGAATCATTGAATAATGATAATAAACAACAATAATACTCTGCTTCGGGAACGAAACAATACTAAAGGAAGTCTTTTAATTACATGTCGTATAATCCTGCCCGTGCACAATGGTTGCTAATGTAGCTTCTTTCCTGTATACCAAAAACTAACCTACACATGTCTCCAAACACTTTTGATATTTTGAATTTTTGAAAGTTCACTTTAATAACAAACTTGGGCAATGGAGCACTCAAATCATGGTTCACATCAGTTTATTAAGCATTACCAAATAAAACGTAAATCTCTGTAGTGTACTAAGTTATTTTTTCTTCCAGGTACTTAAATACCTGGAAATTCCAGAGGCAGAAATCATGGGTAAATAAACATATGACTTCTCTCATGGAAGGGCTTTGTCTGTATTGCCTGTGTGTTTTATGTATTGTTTTTAGTGTTTCTAGTGAAAGGGAAAAAAAGGCCGAACCAAGGAGAGGCAGGGACGAGCGAGGAGGGAAGGCGATAGCGCGGTGAGCGAATGAACAACGGAAAGGATCGAGCTAGAGCTAATATAAAAGCTGCCCTTGGTGAATTAAATTATTTAATTGAATTATTAAATTATTTTAAATTTTGATATATTTTTTTATTGTCATTTATTGTCAATTCTTCAATGGCTGAAAATAATGGTGAGTAACTCAAAATTTGAACACTTGCCGCATAAAAGATGCCTCCTACAGGTTTTGAATAACTATTTCACTAACATCTTTCTACATGCTTGTCACAAAATTAGAGCACCACCAAGCTCTGCAGTATGTCAGAAATTTGAGGAGGCAAATTAGGAATTTGGTGAACCCAATGCAAATTCCTGATGACATGTTCCGAGGGGCGTTTCGTCTGACCAAGCCACTGTTCCAGATTCTTTTGAGGGAGCTGACGCCACACCTCCCCCAATATGATAGCCCTCTGGCGATTCCCAATAACATCAAGGTAATTTTAGTTGACTTTCTCAATTAAAACATTTCTTTTCTGGTTCTTTACAATGCAAACACATCAGTAGCTTGACTTTTTGACAGGTTTTGAGCGTTCTCAATTTTTACGCAACTGGAAGTTATCAAGCCCCAGTTAGCTTAAACTAGCTCAATTGTCTCGGCCGGTCAACTGTGGGCCACTTCATTGAAGAGGTGACCAATGCCTTGCATGAGAGGAGAGTCCAGCGTAGGTGGATTAAGTTTCCATCAACACTGCAACAAAGGGAGTTGCTCAGAACAAGGTTTGAAATTGTTCTACCACTACTAAAAATAGAAAAGGGGAACCACTATCTGTATGTGCACATACATAAAGGCCTTTTAAACAGAAGGAGGTATGTTTCACAACATGTGCGCCATCTAGCGGACAAACGAAATCTTAGGTTGGTCTGAATTTTTAGACTTAACCGTCTAAATTTTCAGACTGCACAGGTCTAAATTCAAGTTGTAAGACGCTCAGGTCACAATTTTCATACCAAAAGACTGAATTTTCAGACAAGCAGTCTGAAACAAGTCTGAAGAATAGATTCAGACCACCATGTCCGAAAAAAGTGGTCTGAATTTTCAGATTTTTTTTAACAGTGTGCTGAAATGGTGTCAGAATTATTGAATAGATTAGGATTTTAATTGATTTCCTTGAGATTTTATAGTGATATCATGGTACACAGGGTTTTATGAGTGGTTGCCCCCTTTGTAAATTGTCATTGATGGCACTTACCTGTGTTATTTAAAAATAAATCTTTGGTTTGTAGACATGAAGAACTGTTTGGTGTTCCTGGCGTAGTTGGCTTTGTGGACTGTACCGAAGTTGCAATATACACTCCACCAGAGGATATGAATCCTCAAGGATTTTGGACGCGGAAGCACCAGTACTACGAGAAATTGTTTAAACTTTTACTTTTTCTTTGATAATTACTTTGTTTTAAATTTTGTGTGAAGAATCTTCACACATTTTCCCCACTGTTACAAATAAATTGGAAAATCCTGAAAAGTGAACGATCAGAATTCTCCTGGAATTTCCAAGATTTTTCAACAGTGGCCTCAAATGCACTCTTAACCCTTTTATGTTATTTTACTGATGTAGGGGCAGCACAGAAATCTCTTTACATTTGGAAGGTAAATACGGCTTTGATGGCAGCTCAGGTCATTCTGTATACAAACAGAAATCTTCCACTGAAAGTGTCAACGATACTTCCTTATTTCTGACCTGCATGGTTCCTCTCCAGCTGCAGTCTTCCACGGTAATTTTCTGACACGCTTGCTCGGAGAGAAGGGAAGTTCGTCATTTATGTGGTTTGGTTTTCTTTATTTTAGGGAGCAACTATATGGGAAAACCCATGCCCTGCATCAACACGTTACTGCAGGCCTATCCGTGTGGATTTCAAGAGCGAGACTGTAGAGTTAACTCAAAAAACTTATGAAGAACTGGAAAGATCTATAAGCTCTCTGAAACCCACCGAAATAAAAGTGGGGAATATTACTGTTAAAATCAGTCACTCTCTTTCGCCATGCATGGTCGATGGCAAGATTTGTTCTGTACTAGCTGGAACATCATCATCACAATGCCACGTTTGTGGAGCTATGCCTTCAGCCATGAACGACATTGAAAAAATTTTGAAAAGAGGGCCAAATAAGCAGGTCTATAAATTTGGGATCTCTCCTCTCCACTGCCGCATAAGGTGCGTATAACGGGTTTGTAGAATAATTTCAATTGCAAGTTTTTAACATAAATAAATTTGTCTCTGCAGGTGCTTGGGAATGATACTCCACTTATCTTACAAACTTGACGTAAAGAAATGGCGAGTTACGTCTAAAGAGGATAAGCAAAGCGTGCAAGATCAAAAACAGCGGATTCAAGAAGAGAGCTAAGCTGAAATGGGACTGATGCTCGATTTTGTGAAACAGGGCCACGGAACCACAAACGATTGTAATACTGCGCGCAGGTTTTTTCGCGACCCGGAAAAGGCCGCGAAAATCACTGGTGTGGATTATGATCTAATTTCTAGATTGGGTCTCATCTTAGAGGTACTAAAAATTAATTAATTTTTAATTTGAGTACCCACTATCTATATTTTGCAATCAAAAACGTATTACAATTTTTTGCAATGATGCAGGTAGTATCCTGTGGCCATGCTATCGACATCGCAGCATTCAGAGTGTACTGCCTGGAGACTGCCCACTTGTACGTTAGTAAGTACAAGTGGTATTACATGCCGCAGGCAGTGCACAAATTGCTCATACACGGAGCAGATATAATTGAGTCATTGCCTCTTCCTGTGGGCTCTTTATCAGAAGAGGCTCAGGAGAGCCGCAATAAAGACCTCAGAAATTTCCGGGAATGCCACACCCGGAAATGTTGAAGGTGAGTTATTGACTTCCCTATGTAACTCTGCGATTCATTGCTGTGAGTAAAATAAACTCTTAATATTATTTTGTTTATCTTTATAGAATTGCTGCTTTGTGGGATTTATTCAAAAGGTTGCTAACGACATCGGATCCGTTGATCTCTTCACTTCGGCTTCCCAAGAGCAAGTCCATGGAGCCAACGGCCAAGATGAAGCAGTTACTGCTTTAGTCACCCGAGTCTATTTTTGCCTCTTAGTACAATGATTTTTTTTTTGACAACTCAGAAAACTTTAATTTTGTTAAAGGAACTGCTTATTTTTTCTTAATGTTTGTAAAAGCAATTCAGAATCTTTATTGTTGTTAAACTTATAATTTTTATTTTTGTTAAAGCAACTTACGATGTTTAAGTATTGTTAAACTATTTTTGTTTTGCAACTGAAAATGTTTAATTGTTTCTTAACTGAGAATTTTGACCTTGTGACCAACCTTTCCTCAATTATGAGCTTATTTTCAAAATAAGATGATTGAGAAAATATTAATTTTAATAATAAATTAATAATTGTTATTTGCAACCCCGCCAATCCATCACCTGGCGTTCGATGGTTTTAATTTTGTCAAAAGTGAGTTTCTCATCCTCAAAAAACCCCGGGTACAGTTTTTGGCATCGATCGGGGCACTCCACGAGTTTTACCCCTATTCCGAATGCTGGATCCGCCCCTGGCGTTCGTTTTCGGCTTTTGAATTTGTCAAAAATGAGTTTCTCGCCCTCAAAAACCCCCGGGTACCAATTTTGGCATTGATCGGGACATCCTGGAATTATCGGCACTTTTTTCGCGTTTCGTCCCACTGTGCGGCGGGCCCCATGTCCACGCCTGTTGGCTAAATCAGGAACTTGACAGACCAATTGTAATAATTTAACAATTTTTTTCTGGGTTCTGTCTGGTATGTTATCTTGCGTTTCGAATGACACCTGATGCTTCCTTCGAGTGTCTTGGCCGCTTGTTGCGCCGACTGGTGGTGGTGGCTAAAAGCTCCATTAGTACCAACTTGTAGCCTCGATCTTCCATTAGCCGTGCCTTTTCTCTCTTGCTGTCTTGTTGTGGACCTTGGAACTTTTATTGTTTTGTATTCGTCTCCTTTGAGCGTTTCTTTTGACATAACCCTTGACTTTGAATCTGCTTTCCGAATTAAACGCGCGCTGTATTTGAACACTTCCTGTAGAGTTCATAAGTTGGACAAGCTGGTCTAGCTCTTTCGCGTCTCTTGCATGCTTCGTCGCCATATTGCCTTCTCTGTTTTCTGAAGAAACGCTCTGTTTACCAGCACTCATCTTTGTGTTTATTTGTTTTTGCGTTCAACCCACTCTTCCCAGCAACGCGACATTACCATGAATGGTCCACGTCGATGTGTTGTGGGATCATTCGCCAGAATGAAACTGGCTGGGTGTAATAATATCTTCAACGTGAGTAATTTCCGCATGGACGCCGTTGCGTTCGTCGTGAATGTGTTTTACATGGACTTTTTTCATTCCGCCAGGCTCATTATGACTGCGCATTGTGGGCTTTGAGCCGACCAGAGCATGCAGGATGGTCAGTAGTAGTTGGCCCTGGAGGAGACAGCAGCTGGTCTGTCCACGTCCCTGCGTTACAGGGTCGGTGCATCCCTCACGATGCGTGGGGTTGCCCTTTTGTAGGTGTGCGCCCCCAATGCCCTCGATACGTCCTACGTGTCGTGGACTGTCCAGTGGACCGTTGTCCGGCATACATTCCTGTGCCTCCTCGTCGGCCTGAGACGCCACCGCCGTCCCCTGGTCCTGATGGGGATTTTCTGGTTGACATAGAACCTTATTAACTGTTTTTATTTTCCTTTGTGTATGGTGCTTCCTTGAATGGTCAGATTAGTTCCTCTCGATACCCCGGTTTTCATTAAACCTTGCATTGAAACTATTGTTGTACATTACTTTTTCATATCTTTAACCTGCGCGTGTTCATCATAATAATTGGGTGTAGGGTCGTCACACTCGTCTGTTTCCTTTTAGTTTCGCCTTCTTTTGTCTTGTCCTTGTTGTCTTTCTTGTTGTTGACTCTGTAGACGCCACTTGATCACTTACTCCTTTTAGTCTTGTCTCATTAATTCTGTTCCTGTCATGGCTAACTCTCACATCTTCATTCGTAACCAATGTTTCGTAGGGGATTTTGGACAAGTTAAACTTCCAGGGCCTCGGGCCACTTACAACGTAAGTAATTAATAAGCTGAGAGGGAAGGACCGGGGCCCCATTCCGTGTTCGTGAGCCCCCATCTTGTTTGATTTAGGCTCATATTGCATGCTGCCAATGGGCTATAAACAAGCCTAATGCCCTTCCTGGCATCAACCAGTGGGAGATGGTGACCGGCGGGCCTTGCAGTGTCCACGAAGTAGGAGAGCTGGCATTCAATATACCATCAGCCGTTCTGCAGTGCCGGTTCTCGGGAATTAACCCTTCATGTCCAGGCCGTGCACTGGGCCAAATGAAGACATGTGTGAATTGTCCTCTCCGTGCTGCTCGTATGCGCGGCGATTTTGCCTCCAACTTTGGACCTTCTGTCCTTTGCTCTACGTATTTTTGATACATTTTTCCTTTTTACACTTTTTAAACTTATTAAACCCATGATTTTGTTTCTCAAAATTGTCGTTCTGTGACAGTTGGTATCATTCACCGCCTTTGTAGATTTCATTTTGCCCAGCTTTAAATTCTATCTGGATTTTACTCTGGATTTCTAGGTTTCCATCTGGAATATGTGAATAAGAACTTTCTACCTACTTTAAAAAGTAGAATGTATTGTATGGATCTTGGCATTGACAGTGAGAACAGGCCTCCGGTAATTAAAAGTGATAGACTGAGCAAAGATAAGCTGAAAATGACAGGGGCAGAAATGTACACTTTCATTCGTATTTTTGGTGTTCTAGTCAAGGATATGGTACCAGAAGGTGACCCATATTACAAACTGTACCTTCTGTTGCATGACATCACCAATGTCACTCTTGATACGGATTACATAAAGCTCCTTAAGAGTAGTTACCAGGAAGACCAAAAAAGTAGGATCCGGGATGGAGACACTGAGACCAACAGTTCTTTCAGGGACTTTTTCCAAGACCTGATAGGCAAAACTGGAAAAGGTGAAATCCCAGCCAGGCTTACTTTATGTAACATTGTGGCATTTTCTGCGGCCGTCACCCTTAGAGCTATGGCCAAAGACAGAAACCAAATGGCGGCTAGCTATTTGAAGAAGAATTACCAGGAGAATATTAGAAAAGTCTCTCATGCATCAATTCCGTTCACAATGCCTGGACCTTGCCAAACTTTCATCACTAAGGTCAACACTAGCATAACCAAGGGCCATCGTTACGCCCAAACTCTACTGTGCCATTGCCTGGCTGTCTTTGCTGACCCTACGCAAGTAGACACTCAAGGTTCCAGCTATGAAGACGCTCAGACCTTTGTGAAAGCTTCTAATCTGACACACTTAGAGCACAACGGGCTAGCAGTGGCGTCTTTGTTTTCGAGATGCATGAAAGAACTCCCGGCCACAGCAGCCCAACTAGCCGGGCATCTCACTTGTGATGCACTGGTCCCTTCACTGACCTGCATAGGGAACGCCTTCACCAAATACATCATCAAAGACAAAAGCAAGACCTGGTGGTGGGCTCGGGCATACGATGATGCTTACTTGCCAGAGTTTGCCAAAGGAACTCATAGTCTGATGGTGGCGGTGTTGAGTCACCTATTGTACAAAAGAGCCCTGCTACAAATGTTGGGATCCTCAGTAGTTACGCAATCCTCAATTTATCTGAAGAAGATAAATTAGAAGCTCAGTACTTTGCTGAAGCAATTTACGAGGCTAAGTACAGCTTCAAAGTAGTGATTGAGGATCAAGAAATCAGAGAATCATACAACAGAATAAAGAGGGAGACTAAATCCTCCACCAAGGATGTGATCAGCCAAAACATCACCCAATCTCAGGTTGATGACCTTATCGCCCAGTTTAAGAACAATAGTTGGCTGAGCGATTAGCGAAGCCAGTTACTCCACTGGGGCTGGAAAGTTTTGTCTGTGTGTGTGTGTGTGTGTGTGTGTGTGTGTGTGTCCGCACTCCTCCTGAACGGCTCGGCTGATCTGGCTGAGATTTTGCAGGGTTATTAGGTATGTCCTTGGCTCGCCACACGCCAAATGCAGCTTTCTATCGCAATCCATTCAGTCGTATCGACGAAAAAACACTGAAAAAAGGCGCTTCGGCGTCTCGCCGATGAACATCAGCCGCGTGGTCCGCCGTCACCGGGAAGACGGCCGTCTCCACCGGCGCACCGGCCAAGGGAGCACAATTTAACAAAATTGCATTAAATTTGGTAAAACAGCATTTATTGCAACAATTTCTACTAGTGCCCTTATTCTCCTAGAGGATTAAATATTGCACATAAGCATTCATCATAGCAATAACTTTCACTAGTACAATTTTTTTAGAAAATCGAAACTCACAAAACAAATTCTTTTCGACGATTTAAACTGAACTACTTTGCCGAAAAACTGAATCCACCACCGAGGGCTAGTGATGGCGCCCACATCACCCCCCTCCCCCCTGGAGCCGCCACTGGCTGTATTGGCATTCCCCCCGCCGTGTCCTGAGTTTCAACCGCTTCTGGTTCCGGATTCTCCTGTGCTCTCTCTCTCTCTCTCTCTCTCTCTCTCTCTCTCTCTCTCTCTCTCTCTCTCTCTCTCTCTAATCTTTTCTTTGACCACATTTGCTGCAGTTAAAAAGTAAAGTTAGGAATATTATAATTTGATAGTAAAACATAACGCAGCGCGGTTTACACACTCACAAACTAGGGAGAGTGCATTGGCGACACGGCGGGGCTTGGCTTCCTGTTCACACGGACTTCATGACTGAATCTCGGCTCGCGCATGGACTCAATGCTTCGACGCAATACAGCACATCGTAATGCTTTATACTCCTGTGAAAGAGTGTCCGGCAGAAACTTGTGATCAACCAAGGAAGTGCACGCTACAACTCTGGAAACTTAAATGTTCCAGACAAGATTTCGCGTGACACTCTGCATGTGCCCCCTAATTGACAGTGCTGTTCCAAACTCTTGCAGAGCGCCG
This sequence comes from Stenchaetothrips biformis, assembly GCA_030522485.1. Taxonomy (NCBI): domain Eukaryota; kingdom Metazoa; phylum Arthropoda; class Insecta; order Thysanoptera; family Thripidae; genus Stenchaetothrips; species Stenchaetothrips biformis. The sequence continues at coordinate 11,681,620 of CM060102.1, forward strand.
GCAGGCCGCCGATAGGCTGTTCGCTGTCAGCAAGCGGTGGTCAGTCCGGGGTCCGGTAGCTGAGGTCGCGCAGCGGCTGCGCCTGGAGCCAGGCCGCCTCCTGTATCGCGGGACATGCCCACACTGCTTCCTCCCTGTCGCCGTGTCCCGGCCGGTGAAGGGAGGCAAAAACAACTTCGCGACGGCGTGCAGGGAGCTGGAATACTGCTGCCGACTGAAGGAGCCGACCCAGCTCCTCGCCACCAAGCTGGCATCAGCCGGCTGCCCGTTGAATCGACTTGAAGCGTGGGTCAAGCATCGTGGCGATGGCATACACCGGCGCCGACTCGATGAGGCCAAACTCATCCTTAAAGAGCAACAAGGTGCTCCTTGAGTTTGAAACTCACTCCAGTCACTACATTAAATTGTCATACTGCTAGATAAAAAGTTTGTCTGGCTTGACGGCAAGCTCAGGGTAGAGGGCAGCACCGATCTATATGCCACGATTTAGCCAGGGGAGCCCCTAGGAGCCTTCTAATTTCGCCCATAACTTCTTCGAAGTAATTATAGACTTGCAGCGTTTAGATGATAAAAATGGACCTTATATACACGCTGCGTGAAAATAACACATATATTTATTGTATACGCGCAGAAAATCATTTTTCTGCCTCTTATTGAAACGCAGCGTGCACCCAAGGCATCAAATACTTATTGGCACGCAGAGCTGAACTAAGTCGTTCCACTCGGTATCGAGTCAAGCATGTCGTCCTGGTGGGTCGAGTGCCAGCATGCATGTCTGCCAAGTTTTCGGCTCGGGTTCAAAACCTCGCCTTAATATAATTTGTTTCTGCGGGTCTTTAATGAAAACTAGCGTTGTTTGTACGCTGCGTGTCTATAATAAAAACTGGTGTTGTTTTCACGCAGCCTGCCTGCAAGGTTCTTTTTTGGCTGAGCGATAGCGAGGCCAGTTAGTCTAGTGGGGTTGAAAAACTTTTCCTGTCTGCCTGTCTGTGTGTTTAAATGTTTTAATGAACTCTGTTATTTTTTTCCAGCGAGGGGTCGCCCCCGTCTCCCACAGAGGCATGACGTTGTAAAATCTTTTGTGGCGGAAATGCGAGGGATTTCTGGCCCTCTGGTCGTCGTCTGGGATCGCAGCTGGGGGCAGTCGGTACGGTACACTGTTAGAAAAAAAGTCTGAAAATTCAGACAAAATTAGTCAGAAGTTATTAACAGACTTGAGGTCTTAAAATTCAGACCACTTAGATAGTCTTAAAATTCAGAACTGGAGAGTCTCACATTTAAGAGTTGGTGGTCTAAAAATTCAGACCTGTATGAAGATTGCAAACATCAAGGTCCGTGTCATGTAAAATACAACATTGGAACCATCTTGTGTGTGTGTAGTCCTCAAGAGAGGACAACTCGAGTAAAAATTGTGATGAGGGAGAAGATTCTTGGGACTTCTCCCTGACTAACGAGGAGCCGGCCTGCGGCACCCAAGGAAATGGCGACACGGAGCCACCCGCGAGAGGTAAATTAAAATGTGAATTGTTCAACTCCCACACATATTACGGAGATAAATCTTGCAACAGAGCATGGTTCTCATATGACCGATTAAGTGTTGCCAATTTTAAAATTTTCAATTAGTATATTTTTGCATTAAAGGCCTTTTAAACAGAAAGAGGTATGTTTCACAACATGTGCGCCATCTAGCGGACAAACGAAATCTTAGGTTGGTCTGAATTTTTAGACTTAACCGTCTAAATTTTCAGACTGCACAGGTCTAAATTCAAGTTGTAAGACGCTCAGGTCACAATTTTCATACCAAAAGACTGAATTTTCAGACAAGCAGTCTGAAACAAGTCTGAAGAATAGATTCAGACCACCAAGTCCGAAAAAAGTGGTCTGAATTTTCAGATTTTTTTTAACAGTGTAAAACAAGCAGCATCTGTAAGGTGTCCCACAATATTTCCAAAATGCCTTTTTTGATGAGTGCCAGGGTGGATTTTAAAGATGACACAAAATGAAGAAGATCTGTGTAAAGCAATTAAATTTCGGACAGTTAAAAGTGCCCGCGCAACGCGGTAGAAGTTTGTGACAGAGTAGGGTGGGACAAGGCGTTACGAAAACAGCCGTAGGTAAGCCATTTTTCAACGGATTTCCCTTCCGAGAACGGCACTGTGTTTGTAAAGAAAAGGCCATTCTTTAATGTAAAAGCGTATATTCTGTAAAACTCAATGTCTATCTTCCAGGGGCACGATTCTTTGCAAAACTTGCTAATTTTAAAGTTTAAAACCGTTTTTGACCCACTTTAAGTCATCGGATTTCAACGAGGGGGGAATATTTGGATTCTGCAGGACAAATTTCCAAGAAAAGTGAAGCATTCAAATTTTAATATGCAGTTGCCTACCTCTCACGGGCCAAAAATATGACATTTAAGTGATTTTTCGTGTTTTTCGCACACCAAAAGTGCTTCCATTTTTTTTAACGGTCATATATAGGTTCCTTGGACCAACGTACATTGGATAATGTATTTTTCTGTTTTCAAGATTCAGTTGCCCAACTCTTAGAAAATATATAAGTAATCATCAAGCTTACACCTACCTTGTAGTCATCGGTGAGTGAACAAAAAAAATTAACACAGCCCGAGAAATAGCGCCAGAAGAAAAGCGTATTTTTTCAAAACTAATGAAGCCTGACACGTTTTTGCAAGTGCATTTGTTTCCACGGGGGATAGAGGTGGATCCAGCAACACTCTGCAAACCAAAGTGTGTACATAGTACACCTTCATAAGAGCATGCAACCAAGCACACTATTGTTTACAGCATACTTTCCAGCATACTTGCAAGGCACACGCCAAGAGTCTTATCTAAAAGCCTGCGCCAGTTAAAGAGTATTTGTAGGTACACTCTTGTTTAGCGTGTACATGCCAGGCACAATCTATTTTGGCGATTTGAGCGTGTGTCTAGCAAGTATGATGTAAATAAGAGTGTGCTTGGTAGCATTCTCCTATAAGAGTGTACTATGTACACACTTTCGTTTGCAGAGCATGCATCGTGGCTCTCACACGGCACGGTGTGCCTGGCACACTTCAGCGTCCCTGCCTGCACACCCCAACGAGCAGTGTTCCTGGGGGCATGGGCATAGCTTGACAGGCACACTGACGCCAGCAGCGTGACTAGCCGGGACTGCATGCTGCGAGGCACTTCCACAGTGTGCATGCAGGAACGTGGCACGCTGTTGCAGTTCAGGTTGTGGAGCAGGGTTGGCCATGCCTGGGTGCGTGCCGCGGCACGGCGATCACAGGCCAGGCTGCCGGCACGCCGCTGCTGCCGCGCAGGTCAACGCCCGCCTACCGGCCGCAACAATGGAACGCCCACCCCTCACCGCCTGTAAACAATGCGCCTAGGCAGGAAGCTCCGTGAGGGGCCGTCCGTTAATTGCGTTACGCTTTTTTGACGATTCTTGACTCCCCCTCCCTCTATGTAACTCAGCGTTACGCTAGCCCGGACACCCCGCCCCCTCGCCTTTTCATGCGTAACGTTACGTTAAAAATATTTAGAAAGCCCGGTTTTTACCCAATTTAACTTTTAAAAATTGCATATTTCTGCTCCAAAATTAATGTGGTGAGCGTAACGTTACGCTGGCTCTGACCCCCCGTCCCCCCGGTAACGCAGCGTTACGCTGACCCATGCCCCCCTCACCCCAAGTGCGTCACGTAACACTACAAATCTAAAGGTCAGACTTTTAGCCACGCAAGAGGCGAGTCAAAAAACTTTGCTTAGATTTGGTCAGACCTAAAGGTCTCACCAAAATTTGGTCAGACACAAATATCTCGCCACAAAATGGTGAGACTTTCATATCTGACCACAACATGATCAGACCTTACAACCCATCCATTAGGTTCTATGCGGCCTGTTCCGTGGTCAGACAGAAAAGTCTCACCATTTTGTGGCGAGACATTTTTGTCTGACCAAATTTCGGTGAGACTATCAGGTCTGACCAAAATATGGCGAGACTTTTTGTCTCGCCGTATTTTGGCGCAATGTCTTTCCATTCAATTTTCAGTGTAATGTGTGGACGGCTCCTAAATGTGATGCATGTCTGACTCTTGGGGTGTCTGAATCAAGAATTTTGGTTTTGAATCCAAATCGAATCTTAAAATGTTTTTTCAAATCGCATCAGAAAGATGTTGCCGAATCGAATTTGTTTTGAAGCCATAGTATGATGCGAAAAACATTTAAAACACAGAGCAATTACGTCAATTTCTACGTTAATTTGACTTCGTAGGTCACAAAGCCAGCGCAGTAGCCAAAATACGAAGGTTTTGCATGTAAGTACGAAGATTTGTCTCCATAGTACGAAGACTCGCCTTTGTAAGCAATAAAGCGAGTACGATTCGATGCCGACTCTGACTTTTTGGTCATTTGATGTTTTTCTCCTATTTGTGCACTTCAGTTCGAAGACAAACCACCAACGAATCGAAATGTGGAATTAGTCGAGATAGCACACTGCAAATGTCTTACAATGAAATCTGAGCTACGTAACAGCAAATTCGGCGGAAGCATTATACGAAGCTAACTTTCTTCAAATTATTGATCTTTTCTGGGTTTTCATCGAAAGGTACCAAGAAAACCTCTGAAATATGAAGAAAAGCTACCTCCGTAATATGCTTGCGCCATTTTCTTCGTAATATGGGATACTTAGATTGTACTCTACAAATTCGTCTCCGATTTGAATCTTGCCTGATCCGATGCGGTAGCGAACTATTCGCATACCCCTACCTCAGACTGCAGTAGACAACGAACTATCTGCTTCGAAACTACGAAGAAAGTTAAAGTGCAGTAGGATTGCTTCGTATTCCGAAGGATTTTCTTATGATACGAAGCATTTCTTTGTTGTTTTCACAATGGCTTCGAATTTCGAGCTGTGTTACGGAGTGATGCTTTGCGGACTTTCACTGTGCATGGACGAGGTTAGGAGCCTTTTTCGGACCAACGAATGATGTTATTTCAGCGCATCCGTCGGAGATACCATTTGGTGTTCGCAAGGTGGTTCAAATGGGGGTTTTCCACGAATCTCTGGACCTGGACCGGAAGTCGAAGACCTAAGTAAGAAATGAACAGCTTCTGTGCATGCATTGTGAAAATTTGAGTCGTCACTTAACAATTTCAAGTCTAATGTTCGAAAAAGTCATCAAAACAATTGGTGACATGGTTGTCAAAACCATGCAACAAGTATAGGAGCTTTGATTAAAATTTCATTATTTGATAGTGATGAAAATATCATTCACGATTTTGTCATTAAATGACAACAAATTTTCAGTTTGTGTAGAGGCTGAATGCACAGAAAAATTCTTGCAAAGAACTGCTCTTTGTAACACAGCCGATTTTGTTTCGTTATAGTGTATTCCAATGCAACCCGACCGGAACCCCGAGCAGTACATATATCTGGGTCCAGTGTGAGGAATCGTGTGTACAGGTAATTTACACACCTGATTTTGCATAATATAGCGCTTTCGCACACATGTTTTTTCATAACGAACCCAGATACCTCTACTGCTTGGGTTCCAGTCCAGTTGCGTTGGAATATCCTACTCAAAGGGAAGATCCTCTGCGCCCTTCGAAGAATTTCTAGGCAGCCTACAAAGCATTTTTTTTTTCTTTCAACTAAGCAAAATCGTGTGTAATACAAACGAGGCAGCGAAGCCACCGTTCTCTTATACCAAGAGCAGTTCTTTGTAGGGTTCTTCTATGCGTTGGAGTGGAAGGGGGACGTTTCTGCAGAAGCGGTTTTGTTTCTTACTTTTGATCGCTGACTTCTGGTTCGGGGGTTTGTTGCAATACCCTTAAGTCCAATGTCTATCAGACGATTCCGTTTTACAATTGTTTGATAGACCATTCTAGTCGTCAGCAACTGAAGAACATGAAGAATCTCAAAACAGAAAATGGCGCCGGCAACTTAACGCCACACACCCGTTTAAGTGCGTTTTCCGCAGCGTCACTCTTTAAGAAGCAATTTTGCCCGAATGCTTAAAGACGAAGGAAATGAATGTATTTCTTAACACTGCTCACACCGGGACCGCTGCCTACTCCCGATCCAGTCTATTTCCGGTTTTGTTATTCTTATTGTTCTTCAGTCACCGACTACTTGGATGGTCTATTGACAAAATACGTCGTATAGACAAGGTAGGTGTACGCCAGACCGTGTCTCGTCGTAACAGGCTCCGCGAGGCTGCGCCAGTTACGACAACCCACGCCTGGCATTACACCTACCTTGGCCTGCGGTGCGGCGCTCCCTGCTTGCCTTCGGCGTGATGAAGGATTGAAGAAAATTATGTAAGAAAATTGTAATCGAGTTAGCGCCTTTATGGTTAAAACTTTGGTCGGGGGTCGAAATTAAATTTAGTTTCGTCATCAGCACCTTCGAAAACACGAAACTATGAAAAAAGTCTTTAAAATGTGAAATCGCCAAAAAACTGCACTTCCGCCGTTATTTTTTTTTTTGTGTGTTTTTTTCGCTGGCACGACTGTATGCATTGTGATAGAAAGCTGTATTTAGGCGTGTGGCGACCCAAGGACATACTTAACAACCCTGCAAAATCTCCCCCCATCGGCCGAGCCGTTTGAGAGTAGTGCGGACACACACACGCACGCGGAGACAGACAAAGCTTTTCAACCCCAGTGGAGCAACTGGCTTCCCTAATCGCTCAGCCAATTTCGAAAGCTGGCCAGATGTTGAGCTTTGAAGGCCCTTGCAGATCAAGTTGTCAGTTACGGACCACCCAAGTGGAGCAGTGGCAGATAGGCTGCCAGTGACTCAGCAAGTCGAGCTGTTACGTTAGCGCCTTATCTGTGCAGTCAGCCTCCACGCATGCACAGACCCTGTTTCTTTCTTTCTTTAGTGCTTCTACTTCCGGTCCAGAGATTCGTGGAAATACCTCATGGTCTGAAAAGGCCCGCGACATCGCTCATGCGCAGGGATAGGTTCTAAAAGCATCATTTCGTTATACACAGAGCACGAACGCATTGAAAAATTTACGAAGAAATGCTTCGTTTATTGCGTGTGAGGCAAAATCCTTCGAAATAGGAAGCAATCCTACAATGTCTTGCTGTTTTTCTGTAGTTTTGGAGCAGATAGTCCGAGCGCTTTTCTGAGTGTGAGGCAGGCAGCCGGAGCTGCCATCCTGGGCGCATTGTTTACGGGCGGCGGGGCGGGCGTTCCATTGTTGCGGCCGGCAGGCGGGCGTTGACCTGCGCGGCAGCAGCGGCGTGCCGGCAGCCAGGCCTGCTGGCTGCGCAGTGGTCGCCGTGCCGCGGCACGCACCCAGGCATGTGCACCTCTGCTCCACAATCTGAACAGCGCGCTCGGCACACTCCACTTGCCACGCATTTGCATGCACAGTTCGTAAGTGTGTCACAGCATGCAGTCCCAGCGTCACTGCATTTCGATTGGTAAGTTTGCTTGCCACTCCAGCGGCGCTCCGTTTTGAATGCCAAAATTTGGCCTTCTGGCCCGGATTGGCCTCTTCGGATGCCAAAATTTGGCATCCCGGTGAACCTGGACGCCAAAACTTGGCATTTTAAAAGGCCAATGCGGCCCAGAATGCCAAATTTTGGAATTCAAAACGGAGCGCCACTGGAGTGGCAAGCAAACTTACCAGTCGAATTGCAGTGGTGTCGCGCTGCTGGCTGACGTGTGCCTGTCAAGCCATGCTTTCGTAATACAATGTACTTGTATGCCAGACCGTGTCTTGCCCTAACAGGCTTCGCGCTGCTGCGCTAGTTTCGACAAATCGAGTAATTCTTTGTAGGACTTTATTTTTGCAGTCATCCTCTACGCATGCTCAGAAGTTTTGACTTCCGATCGAGGGATTCGTGAAAATACCCAATTTGATTTACGTAGGGAACACCAAAAGTCTCACGAATGTGCTGGAAATAACACCATTAGTTGGTCCGAAAAGGCCTATGACCACGCACATGCGCAGTGACAGGTCCATAAAGCATCACTTCGTTATACAAAGATCACAATTGCATTGTAAAATCTACGAAAAAATGCTTCGCATCGTGTGTGAAGCTAAATTCTACGAAATAGGGTACTTGAACGAATCTCTGGGCCGGAAGTCAAAGAACAAAAATAAAAACCATAACAGCTTCTGCGCATGCACGGACGCCAACTCAATCTTCTCATCAGGGTCCGCGTGTTGGAGTAACCGGTCGAAGAACTCGCGTCGGATGATGGACCACTGTTTCCCCACGATCCTTAATTCGCGTCCGCGCACTCGTTCTCTGTCCGTGAACGCGCAGCAGCGAATAAGATGCGGGGAAGGTGTGGAGTGGAAGGGGAGTGGAGAAGTCTGCGGATGCGCAGAGGCAGTTTTAGTTCTTACGTTGGTACTTGACTTCCGGCCCAGGGATTGGTTCAAGTACCCTATAAGAAGCAATCCTACAATGCCTTTATGTTTTTTTAGTTTTTCAAAGCTTATCTGAGCACTTTTCTGAGAAGTAAGCAGGCAACACAGGTAAGGAGCTGCCATCCTGGGCGCATTGTTTACAGACGGCGAGGGGGAGGGGGTTCCATTGTTGCGGCCGGCAGGCGGGCGTTGACCTGCGCGGCAGCAGCGGAGTGCCGGCAGCCAGGCCTGCTGGCTGCGCAGTGGTCGCCGTGCCGCGGCACGCACCCAGGCATGAACACCTCTGCTCTACAATCTGAACAGCGCGCTCGGCACACTCCACTTGCCACGCATCTGCATGCACACGTCAACGAGAAGTGCGCCTGCATGCACAGTTCTAAAGTGTGTGACTCACAGCGTGCAGTCCCAGTAAGTCGCGCAGCCTGTGAAGCCATGCCTTCGTATTATACAAGGTAAATTTACGCCAGACCGTGTCTTGTGACAGGCTTCGCGATGCTGCGCCAGTTTCGACAATCCACGCCTGGCGTTACATGACATGTATGCACTTATTAAAGCGTGCCTGGCAGGCATGCGCTACCTAGAGCATGCTTGCAGGCATGCTCCAGGTAGAGCATACAATGTACGCTTTTCGATTAGTAGAGCGGCTGTCCTGGGGTAGCCAACCAAAGCTTGGTGGAAGCACAATGCTCAGCTGTATGGACCGATGGGACATTGTTCTCATTGATGTCCTCTCCCATCGTGGCGCTCAAACGTTCTTCACATACCCCAACAGCTTGGCCCGGTCGCTCCCAGTGTGGTGGTTCGTTCTACACCAATCGATCTTAGTGGACATCACAAGAGTGGCGGCTCTACCCACTTCAGAGGGCTCCACTGCTGCACTAGTAATGACAGCCGAAGCTCTCTGTGCTCCCGGGTACAACAGTTGGATGAACTCATTTGCTCCCAGCTTGGTGTTCCCTCAGACTGCTGTTATTGCCATGAATAATTTTCTTGAATCTGGCACACTCGATGGCCGGACATGTATAGGAGTTGCCCTTCTTCAGCTCCTGCTGAGTCCTCTCATATATCTTCTTGGCTTCCTCAATGACTTCGTCAGCTAATTCTGGACTGTGACACCTACTGACATGGGCCTTGATACGATCAAGAGCATCGGATCTACACCTCTTTGGGCAGTACGAACACAGGGTGCACTTCGGATAAGGTGCATCAGCATCCGACTCAGAGGTTGCCAATTTTGCTTTGACATACCCAGACGCCTCAAGATCATCATCCAAATCGTACTCAAAGGCGTCGTGGTCGGTGTGGCAGTGGAGGATCGCGGCCGGCCAAGGCGAGGCTGTCTTGGCGGAGCAGCGTCAGCGCGGCCGGGCGCCGGACGTAGTGCGCCTCGACGGCGCGGACGAGCGCACCGTGGCAGAGGCACGACGGGTTGGCGCAGTCCACATGACCAGGGACGGCCAGGCCGCCGCCGTGATCCGGAGGCACGAACGCTCCGTGCTGGTGCGCCCTCCGGAACGCCTCTGGAGCCGGCGTCAGGGCCCTCGGCGGGGGGGCGGGGCGGCGGGGGTGGGAGCACGGCGTTGGCGGCGGCGTGGGACTCTGCAGCCTTCGCGGCGCGGGCCCGCAGGGTCTCCCCCGCCGCTGCAGCAGCTCCATCACCTCCCTGGCCGCCTGGGTGCTTAGGCGGAGGGTGGTGCCGCCACTGTAACACGTCAACAAGAAGGCTGTCAGAGAGAGGGAGAGAGTGTTTTGTCATAGGCATTCTTGGCCCGGATTGATGTACACTAACACTTTGGCATGTTGCACTCATTTTACGCAACCAGCCTACACTCCACTCCCAGTCACTTAGATTTAACTCGAAAAATGCCCGTAGGTAGGCAGCTTGTGAGACGAAAGCCTGCATTGCAGGGCCGAATTCACTGGGAAACCCACTACCCTCACCGAAACTCCCACTCGATTGCACTCGATTACTGGCAGATTCCTGGTGTTGCGCATTGTACTTACTTGGAGAGGCTCCAACGTTCCTCCTCTATACGCAGGAGAGCTACCTCTGCCACCTCGGCGTGGAGAACTCCGCTGAACACGTCCTGGGCTTCGCTGGTCATGGTCTGCCTGACAGGAGAGCTCGTGACCGAATGCAGTGCGGGCCAGTGAAACAGTTTGGCGTCGCTACGTTACGACCCCCACGCGATGCGCGGCGTATCGACAATAGCTCCTAGAAGAGGGACGGACTGGACTCTGGGTGAACGATCCATCCTGAATTTCACCCTCGCGGACTGGTCATCCCGCGACACACACACACACACGTGCGCCCCGCAGCGCGGGCTAAAGAGCGGGCGGGGCGCGACGATGTGTGGTTGTCCGTCCTCGGCGCGCAAGCAGCAGAGTGGAGGCTGGAGATGCCCGCGACTCGTGCGTGGCGCCTGCCGTCTGTAGGGCGGGCAGGCCCGCCGCGCCGTCCTGGGGATCAGGACCATCAAGCCCTCCTTGTGGGAGGGGCGACGGCCCGGCACTGCAGCATGGCGTTGGCCACGGCCAGGAAGTCGTCGCCGACGATGTGCCACGCCGCCAGGCACAGCTCCGCTGTCCGCGGACCGATCGTGCCCCTCCCCCCCTTTCCCCACTCACCAATGAATTCCTCGTTCGGAGAGCAATTCATTGCTCGTTTCACACGTTTGGTTCGAGTCCCATTCAGCGACTCTGGTGTTCAAAGCGCATTGTGATGTTACATTTAGTTAGCGAGTCGCGACGGCGAAGGCGAGTCGCCCTCGAGGGGAGGGGAAGCGGGGTGGAGCGGATCCTAACCTCACCGTGCGGCATGGCCCATGAGTGCGAGAGAGACAGAGCGACGAGAGCACTGTTCGGTTTCAGCCCGCGGGGTAAGTGTGTGTGGGTGTGTGTGTGTGCGCGGGCGCGCGTGTGTGTGAGAGAGTAGGTGCGCTCACGGAGAGTGAAGGGGGAGGGGGGGGGGGGTTGTCTTTGGAAAAGTCATTCTCTCGGGAGAAGAATGGTGGCCTTGAAAAAGGCCGTTCTCATGTTGGTCCTAGAACCAACGACGCGCTGCAGGTTGCTGCTGCTACTCCTGGTCCTGGAGTGCCTCGGCCACACGGCGAGCCTCCACGGCGCCTCAGCAGCTCCAGGACCTCCCTGGCTGCCTGGCTGCTCAGGACTATTTTTTCCTTCCCACTGGAACAACAACAAAAAAAAAAAAAAAAAAAGGGAAGTTAGAGAGGGAGAGAGAGAGAGGGACAGAGAGAGACTCAAACGGGGTCTGCGGCATCTTGCAGTCATTGTACGCGCACAGCCTACACTCCCTCCCAGTCAATAAAATTAAGCCCCAAAAAACGGCTCGGCAATGGATGAGATGAACGCCAAGCAAATATAGCAAGGCCGAAAGAAAGACACAACCCCATCGACACTCCCACTCAGAGTAGCACTCGATTACTGACAGACTTGTATTGTACTTACTTAGACAGCGTCCAGCGGCACTCCTCGACGCGGAGGAGGGCGTGCTCCGCCACCTCGGCGTGGAGGGCGCCGCTGAAGGTATCCTGGGCTTGGCTGGTCATGGTCTGCCTGACAGGAGAGCTCGTGACCGAATGCAGTCGGGCCATGCCGCTGGGCTGCGAGAGAGACAGAGAGATGAAAGCACTGTTCGAAATCAGTCCGCGGCGTGAGTGTGTGTGTGTGAGTGTAGGTGTGTGTGTGTGTGAGAGAGTAGGTGCGCTCACGGAGAGCGAAGGGGGAGGGGGGGGTTGTCTTTGAGAAAGTCATTCTCTCGGGAGAGGAATGGTGGCCTTGAAAAAGGCCGTTTCTCATGTCGGTCCTAGAACCAACGACGCGCTGCAGGGTGCTGCTGCGCAGCTCACTCCTGTTCCTGGGGCGCCTCGGCCACACGGCGAGCCTCCGCGGCGCTGGCGCGCTGCTCGGCTCCGCGTCGCCTCAGCAGCTCCAGGACCTCCCTGGCTGCCTGGCTGCTCAGAACCATTTGAACCTTCCCACTGGAACAACACAAAAAAAAAGGAAGTTAGAGAGGGAGAGACAGAGAGAGGGACAGAGAGAGACTCAAAAGGGGTCTGTGGCATTTGTACAGTATGCGCACAGCCTACACTCCCTCCCAGTCAATAAAATTAAACCCCCCCAAAAAAAACGGCTAGGCAATGGATGAGATGAACGCCAAGCAAATATAGCAAAGCCGAAAGAAAGCCACAACACCATCGACACTCCCACTCAGAGTAGCACTCGATTACTGACAGACTTGTATTGTACTTACTTGGACAGCGTCCAGCGGCACTCCTCGACGCGGAGGAGGGCGTGCTCCGCCACCTCGGCGTGGAGGGCGCCGCTGAAGGTATCCTGGGCTTGGCTGGTTTTTGTGGTGTAACCACTTCCATGGCTCAGCATGACGCCCTTTGACACAATCAGCATAAGCCGTAGTGCCCAGGTGAACCTTGAGAGACTCAACCTGCATCGTGACTCCACGTTCCAGCTCAAGAGTGAAGTCCACATTCACAGGTCCGGCTGAAAGGCCCCATTCACAAGGGCGAAGCACCAATGTAGCATCGACAGCCAGGGCATTACCTTGTGAAGGCACATGCATGTCAAACAGATGCCGAAAGCTGAGGGAGTTGACCGCATTCGGCTGCTGGGTACGATGATTATTCCAAACCCTAGTTCCGAAACATCCAGAAGGTAACGTGCTACCAGTAGTGCGCTCCACCAAGGCCTTGAGCCGCAAGAAAAAGGCAGAGCAGGTCAGGTTGCTACCACTGCTTGAATGACCACCAAACTCGTCTCCTGATTCAATGATGAGCAAGGAGTGGGTCATGTCCACAGAGCGTAGAAGCAGAGCCGCAATGTCCCGGCCGGTCAGATTCATACTGCGCAAGAGGGTTGAAGCCATGGATGAAATGACCGCAGAGAAGACGATCAACAGCCGGTCCCAATCCACAAATGTAGGCAGCGACCTCATCTTCATAGAGTCAGCAGGATCATTCTTGGGGATCAAGCCCAGTAGCAGTTGAAACGCGGACACCTCTCCTGGCTCTGGCACGTGGAGCACGCTGATCACTTCCATAGAAGGCAGGAGAGGCACAGCGCGCATTCTGACAGGCCGACCATCCATGGTGTAGAACCGCAGCCCGATGCGCGCTTGTGGGTGCACAGGCCAAGGATCTTCTTCACGCACGAACTGATCTTCATCGCCAGCATAATTCCTGATGCCATCAAATTCATGGCGCCGCGCACCTTGCTGGTAAGGGATGTTCTCATTGGCGAAGGGAGCATTCGGTGTCAGAAGCCATGTGGCACCGACAATGGCAGCAGCTTCACCGGCCCCTGAATGGAAGGCATCCACAGCGCCGTGCCGGTTGGCCAGTCTACATAGAAAGTCAAGCAGGGCTGCAGCAGATGGCAAATTATCACCAACTTGAGGCACGTTCCCATATCCAGATGTGCCAATGACCATTATAGGCACAGCAGGCCATTGCATAGCATCAACATCTGTTAATGGTGTGTCCTCAGGAGGAGCCAACACGTTACCACCAACAGCTAATAGAGCCGCACAAGTCATGTCAGTCGTACTGACAACGTCACCAGGGTATGTCAAGACAATCTCTTCATTGGTGGATTGAGTCAGCAGTTCACCTAGGCCTTGTGCATTTAAAGGCATGTCGACCACATTGAGCACCCCCGCAACAAGACCTTACATTTCCAAAACAACATTGGCCCTCACTGCACGACGCAGTTGAAATATCAAGATATGGCCAATTAGAAACAGGCCATGTAAGGTCCTCCTGTGGGTCCTAAAGTTGAGGAGAAACGCATAATTGTCGAGCTTAAGATTACCCTCAACTGAAACTTAGGTGCCAAGTTGGGTGGCCAGTTTCTTGCCATCTATGGAATCGCCAGTCTTGACCTGGGTAACAGCTGCTTGATCTGTGCACACTTGCATGGCACCATGGCCCCATTGCACAACCAATTCCACATGGTCCAATTCAGGGATGATACAAGTGCACTGCTCTAAATTAGGAAAAGCCGTTTCCCGATTTGTATCAGCTTCTTGAGTGGGCGCAAACAATGAGCTAACAGAGTAAAAGTTTGCTCCTGCATCATATTCACACTGGACATAACCGGCCCGTCCTAGATGCATGCCGATCCTTTCAAAGAGGGTGAGGCTGGGAGTTGAACCAGATGGGCTAAGATCAGCAGCACGTTGGGCGACCACTCCCATCACTTCCACACTCCTTTTCCCAGTGCGCACAGCACCAAGACCGAGCGGTGCTCGATACGCGGCCACATTTGCAGCACGCGGCCGGTCCACCACGTCCTGAGCGATTTCCCGGCTGAAAGGCCGCACGCGTTCAACAGGAGCAGCAGCAGTCAACAAGGCGGATCTTACTTCAGAAACTGGAACGCCTTGGCGCCGCAGAGCAGCTCCATTGGGTAAGGAAGCATATTTGCGCAGCCTGAAGCTGTGCCAATTCCTAGCATTAATGTGATCGGCTGGTACCACATGTTTTGCCCTGACTTCTGGCGAAGAGTGCTCTTGAAGCCATGCCACGCATTTGCTATAAAAAGCGTCAAGTTCAGGCCAATTCAGCACCTCACGACGCTTAAGGGCCTGGCTGATCACATGTGCATGCTCATATAGCAGAGGCAACTGGTAAATCACAGGCGACGGCAGCCATTCTGGGTCAAACTAACCACTTTGGTGTTGGAAAAACATTGGCAACATTAAAACGTTACTTCTGGTGGCCAGAAATGTACAATGATGTGGCGGAAATGGTTGCCAGTTGTACCACATGTTTAAAAGCTAAAGGACCGCTTCAAAAAGTGAAGGTCCCTCTCAAAATATTCCACGATGGAGTGCTGCATGGAAGGTGGCATGTCGACACAGCTGGACCATACCCTGTAACAAAAGACGGGTTTAAGTATGTATTGGTAGCAGTGGAGGCACTGTCTGGATGGCCAGTGCTAGTCCCATTAAAAACACAACAAGCACAAGAAGTAGCGAGAGCCCTGATCACTCATATCTTCTCAGTGTATGGAGCGCCTTTGTCCCTCCTGACAGACAAAGCTCAAATATTCGAGTCCGAGCTGTTTCATGAAATTATGGCGTTGTATCATATCAGGAAAACCAGAACAACAGCTTATCATCCATCGGCCAATGGAAAAGCTGAGAGATGGGTGAGGACACTGAAACAAAATTTAAAACTGTTGTGTGACGGAGCACATCACGCTTGGGCAGAATATCTCCCATTTATTGCACAAGCATACAGAAGCTTACCCCATTCCGCACACAATGACAACTTCAAGGAACAAAATAATGAATTTAATAAAAAGTTATAAAAAGGAAAAAGAATTAAAAATTAGAAGAACAAATGACAGAAGGCTCAAAATTAGAAGTGAAATCGCCGCGCATACGAGTGGCGCGGATGGGACAGCTGATGCACGACGAAACTTCACCAAGTTCACGACGAGGGCATGTGGGGTTAACTCCCCAGAATCGGCACCGCAGCGGTACAGATGGGATGTTGAACGCCAGTTCAACCACTTCATAGACACTGGAAGCGCCACAGGTCACCATCTCCCACTGATTGATGCCGGGAAGGGCACCAGGCTTGTTGATGGCCCAGTGGCAGCATGCAACATGAGCCTAAACCAAACAAGACTGGGGGCTCACGGACGCAAAATGGGGCCCAGGTCCTTCCCTCTGAGCTTATTAATTACTCACGTTATAAGTGGCCCGAGGCCCTGGAAGCTTGACCTGACCAAAGTCCCCCACAAAACATTGGTCCCGAGTAACGATGTGGGAATGAGACATGTCAGTAATAGAATTATTCAGATAAGATTCAGAAGAAGAAAACAGTCGAGTTTGGTGTCTAAGGATGAGCAAGACAACAACAAGTAAAGACAACAAAGGCAAGACAAAAGAAGGTGAAACTAAGAGGAAACAGACGAGTGTGACTAACCTACACCCAATTAATATGATCAATATGAACAGGTTAAAATGTATAAAAGGGCAATCAAGGGATGAACATGGTTTATTGGCATTGTGAGTAACAACAGAGAAAGGAGAGATCCGGGAAGTTAAACGATTCAAGAGGAAGGTTAAGGAAGGTTTAGGAAGAGAATCTAAAAAAAAAAAACCCAAAGAAGGATAAAATGAGAAGTGACATGGAACAATGAATGAAACCAGAACATCAAAACTAAACTTTACCCAAAGGAAATTGGACCAGCATATCCAACAAATCACGTTAAGGTGTAGCAGGGGGGCTGTCCGGAATGACGGGTGCAGCAACAGGGACCGGCACCGGAGCTGGGGGAACAGGAATCCCCACAAAACCTAGCCGGACAGGGCAGGTAGTTGGAGCACAGGGCACCACTCGGAGCACATAGCGATTTGGACAGCTGGGACATATGGCTGAGAAGGCACAGCGCCATTCGTCATGACCAATCAAGTTGCCAGATGAGGCCGGGGTGTGCGTACTCCATGAGGCACTGCCGTTACCACCCACAATAATACCCCAATTGATGCCGTTTGGATCCCAAGGGCGATTAGTAGCCCAAAGGGCACAGTTAAAATGAGCCTTTTTAAAAAAAAAAAAAAAAAAAGAGATAACTAGTTGAGGTATACTATCAAAAGAACCGAGTCGCTACGCAGAAAAATACTCACATTAAAGCTTTGGACAAAGCCATAAGGGCGAACGCGGGCGCAAGACCCAACAACACAGGATGGTGTACTCATAGTAAGTCCAAAGACGAAATTAGAACACCAAAGTAAATGGAAAACACGAATGGCTTGTCGGCGAGAAGCGGAAAGACAAGGCAAGATGGCGATGTGCACAAGAGCGACAAGGAAAAACAAAATCAGCTTGACTAACTTATGAATTCTACAGGAAGTGTTCGAATACTGCGCGCGTTTATTTCAGAAAGCAGAATCAAAGTCAAAGGTTATGTCAAAAGAGAGATTCAAGGGTGACAAATACAAAACAATAAGGGTTTTAAAGTCCACAACAAGACAGCAAGAGAGAAAAGGCACGGTTAATGGAAGAACGTGGAACGGTACAAGTTGGTACTAATGGAGCTTGCAGCCACCACCACCAGTCGGCGCAACAAGCGGCCAGGACACTCGGAGGAAGCATCAGGTGTCAATCGACTCACAAGATAACATACCAAACAGAACTCAGAAAAATGTTGAAAAATTATTACAATTGGTCTGTCAAGTTACTGATGTAGCCGACAGGCGTGGACATGGGGCCCGCCGTAGCAGGTCTAGGAGCTTACGTCCCAGAGAAGGGGCAGCAGGCCGTTTAGGCGCTACCCCGACCCCCGAAATCGTCTTGCAACATCTGAGCCGAGGCTTGTTGCTGACAGAGGCTTAGACAGGAAGAACTAATGGTCACGTACCAGCTATGTCCGAAGACATTCCGGCAAACCAAGCACTCCCTAGAGGAGGAGCACTCCCAATCAACGGACAAACATGATTATTTTTTAAGAGACGCGTAATATTTGAAATGAAGTTAAGAGTTGAGTGGGAGTCGAACCACCGCCATCGAGGCCGACATCAGTCGTCTTGACCACCAGACCATTGTAACAGGGTGGTCTGACGCGTCGAACTCCCATAAGAGTCGCGTTACCCCCACCACGTTGCTGCATCAGACGAAAATAAACACGCAAGTTGAGCCGATATACGTTCAGTAAAAAAAGGTTACAAGTGGTTTCAAGGCTTGATAACTGCCCAGTGGAAACTTCTCCTCTTTGGATAGAGACCCAACATGGGACCCAACATGGGTCAACATTTAGGAGAAGAGACCTAGTAGAAACAACCAGCCGACATTGCAGTTGGTGGTTACAGTAGGGACGAAGCAATGAAATGCATCATTGGCTAGTTTCGGTC
Organism: Stenchaetothrips biformis; assembly: GCA_030522485.1. Classification (NCBI taxonomy): domain Eukaryota; kingdom Metazoa; phylum Arthropoda; class Insecta; order Thysanoptera; family Thripidae; genus Stenchaetothrips; species Stenchaetothrips biformis. The sequence goes on from CM060102.1 coordinate 11,699,910, forward strand.
CACACACACAAATGTCCTCCGGTAGTATAGCGACCAATATCTCGCTCAGAGTGTACTGGTCCGTCGGGGCATTGTGTCCTCACTGCCTGACATTATCAAATGTCTCTCATTCCGAGGAATCCACCATTGAGTGATGTTTTGAGACATGAGGTTTGAACCATCCACCTTCGGGTCAATGACCAAATCCCGTAACCACTAGACTATTGTAACAGGGTAGCCTGGGGCAGCAAAACGACCTAAAGAGTCGCGGACGTGCTGCCAGGCCAAGCAGTCAAACAATGGCCATTCATGCAATCCGATCAAGTCGAGTGCGGATGCAGACGGTCAGTACGTGATGGCAAAGAAAAATAAGCAGACGAAAATGTCACGCACAACGCCAGCAGTCAGTTCGCGATCAGACTTCAATACGAGCAAACATGTTCCGAGCGTGGTGCGGTCGTCGATCAAGGAGTACCAACACGAAACAAACGACGAGTCCAAAATCACCAATGGTAGTCTACATAGAAGGCAACATCGGAATTGGAAAATCTACCCTGCTGACGACGCTTCAGGAACATGGCTATCCAGTTGTTCAAGAACCAGTTTCGCTATGGACCAATTTTCATGGAATTAATTTCTTGGACTTGTACTCTAAAGACATGGAAAAGAGGGCGTATACGTTCCAGTCGATGGTTTTGTTTACATCGTGGCAAACTCAATTGAAATTCATGCAAGGCAGTGCTCCTGTAGTTGTAGCAGAACGCTCATTACACAGTGTGGTTAAAATGTTTGTTCAAATGCAAAGAGAAACAAAGATGATCAACAAAGAGCAGTATGTATTACTCCAAGATATGTGTAAGTCCATGACAGCTCAGTTTCAACGCAAGGAACATCATATTTATCTTCGAGGGACTCCAGAAATAGCTTTTCAACGTATTCAAACAAGGGCTCGCAAAGAGGAAAATACTTTGTCCAAGGATTACATCCAAGGTTTGCAGACAGTTTTGGAGAACTGGATGGACAACGAACCAGCTCTACATGCAGTCGTGGATGCGTCCAGTACTCCAGAGACCGTCCAGCAGCAGGTCATCCGAGCCATTCAACAGTTAGAGTAACAGTTAAGTTTCCCAACCATATAGTGTTAATTAGTCTTCCCAGATTAACAATGGTGTTTTAGATAGGATTTAGCTAGTCAGGTTTGCAACACCAAGGCAAAAACCCCATTGTTTTAGTTAGGGGGGAATAGGACGCAAAAAGTCTGTGCGCAGTGTTTATGTGTGTTACAGGAGCAATTTGTCCATAAGAATCGTCCCGAGAGTTGTGTACAAGAGTCTACCAGAGTCTACGAGAACCCAGAACTTGAAGCTCAGATCAACGAATTAATCAATTTTCTGTATTTAGTTTTAGCAGTAGTTGTGTTGATCAGGCTAAACGGTTGTACCTCAGGATGGCGTCCCTAACTAGTTTTTGGACGTGCCATGAGAGTCGCCGTTGAACCACTCTACAGGAGGATCAAATTTTTGTTTGATCGTCGATGGCGTGTCAAGAAAGGTCTGGACAACCTTATCTTGAGTCTGATGGGCCTAGACGAGAATAGGTTTACAGCTTTGAACGAGTTAAATAATTCATGAAGTGTGAGAGTGTGAAGGTTTTGGCAACAGATCGTTTGAAGTGAGGAACTTAATGTGATTTTATGGTGAAAGGTGAAAAAGTATTTTCTTTTAAAGGGAAAGTGGTGTAATGAATTACCAGTTTGAAAGCTACATCAATAAGTGTCAGTTCAACTTTTTATTTATCCTCTTCTTCCTTTCTCTGGCATAGAGCTACCACCTTGGCCAAGGTTCCACTATTGATACTCCCACCTCAGTTCCCCTTCCACTTCCATCGCTATTGTTGCCAAACCTATAAGTTGAGCCTCGCCTGTGGCTCGGCCAACAGTCTGTAGCCTGGTCTCGAGCTGTTCGGTTCTCCTAATAAACCAGTCAATCCTTCACTCTCTGTCGTCCTTTACGCCCTTTACCACTCGAAGTGTCCCAACACTACATATGAATACTTGCAATTTAATTACAATGTACAATTACAATAATTACAATATTCTATTCAACTAAATAAACAACAATCACAGACATGTTTGCAGAGAGAGAGAGAGAGAGAAGGATGATTCGCTCGACACTGGGTGAGGGTACTTACTTGGAGAGGCTCCAGCGGCATTCCTGTACGGGGGGGAGGGCGTGTTCCGCCACCTCGGCGTGCAGGGCGGCGCTGAAGGAGTCCTGCGCCTCGCTAGTCATGGTGCGTCTGCCCCACAGGAGAGCGCGTGACCGAATGCAGCCCCGCGGACCACGCGATGCGCTGCCCACCCCGACAAGGCCTCCGAGCGGACGGACAGCCAGACCGGCCTTCCCCCGTGGCACCACGCCACTCCCCCTCCCCCAGCCCCGCCCCTCCGCCTCATTGTCGCTTCACTCGTGTGTGTGTGCGCCATGTGTGTCTCTGTGTGCGCCACTTCCATTGGACGTTCACTCCTGGCTGCCCCGCGTGAACGGCCTGCAAGCTGGTTTTCCGTCTCTCCCTCAGCAACCCTGTTTTCTAGTAGCATTGAATGTTTTTGTAAAATACGTGGCGGCTGATAAACCAGTTTCTTTGGTTTAGTCATGCTCACTCCATGCGCTATTGCCCTTCTGGCAAACAGAGCTAATTGTATGTGGTGTGAATACAGCTAGAAACAAAAAAGGTGGCTGCTGTAGTTCATAGACATACTGCCCGAAGAAAAGTACCTTTGAGCCGAGGATTAGTAGTTCACCCCAATTGGTACTGCTCAACTTCAATCATGTTTGACTTGTTTCTTCTAAATCTTGTGAGTGAACCATCAGCAGATAATTTGAAGAATGTGCAAACACAACCCAGCCCTCTGCGCCTTGCTCCAGTTGGTAAAGAAACTGGGGCAGTTGGTAACGAATAGACTTTCTCTCTTCCTTCTCCTGTTAATTATTTAAACATGAAGACTCTGCCAACTATCATTCCATGTTCATTATTGTTGTGAAATGGTAAAATGAGAATCAACAAGTGGTATAGTTCTTTATTTTTACTCTCCCTTCCTTTGGACTGGGAACCACCCCACATCAGCCAGGGTTCTACCACTCTGAACACGCCTGCGACCAGTGCCACTGTTGCCCAGCCTATAAATACTAGTGAGACTCAGGACAACCAACAGTCTGTGGTCTGGCTCTGAACTGTGAACCCCTTCCAATAAACCAGTGAACCCAGTACTCGTGTCGTCTCTCGCCCTTGGGCCAGCTGAACACAACAACTAGTGACAGCGGTGGGATGTGGGTAGAGCGTTGCCAACCGCCGGCATCTCCTGCACTGCTGATGTGGCGACGAGGTAGGCCTGGGTTGCTGGCCACAGTATCCCGTCCACCACGCGAGATAGGAAGGCCATGGCGGTGTCATAGGGTGTGCTCTTGAATTCCCTCGGCACGGTGGTGGTTGGGGTCGAAGTCGGGCTAAGGAGGTAGGTGTCGCCTTGTACGTAGGAACGAATGGCTGGCTTCGGCCCCAATGTAGCGTGCCACATCCACGCAGATGTCGTATAATTGTGGGCCTGCTGCACAACATTTGCTGTTATGTGGGCTGCCACGTCCACAATTGCCGCCCACTCCGACGCAGCCGGTGCCTGCTCATCCTGCACGTCCTCGAGGGGCTGTTCTTCCAGAGATGATTTAGATGTTGAGGGCATTTGGTTATCAATGACAAACACCTCCTTCTTGATCTTCTTTTCTTTGACAGCAACAGCAGGAGGAGAGTCTTCAGCAGCATCCTTGTTTCCTGGTGGGGGCGCCTCCTTACAAGGGAAGTGTCCCAGGTGTTACATCCAGATGTTGACCAAATTTTGGGAATCTTTTGTACTATAAAAGAGATAAATTTTCCGCATAAAAGTTCCTGCTGAGATATATTACAACACCCTTTAAAATGGATTCGATTTAAAAAAAAAACCTAGCAAAAACTAAAAAAAAAATAATTTTTACCAAAAAGACTCAAAATTATCTAAAGCGTCCCGAAAAGTGAAAATTTTGAGCATTGGAGCAAAAAAGTTTTTGCGCCATAAAATTTAATTCACCTCGAGTAAAATTTAAAAACATTATTTTGACCAAAAAGTCATCTTAAACGTCCAGGAATGTCAAAATTTTCGGTTTTGGAGACTCGTTGTGTTTTGGTCCTCTGAACTGTTTTCACTCTAAAAAAACATTGGAGAACATAATTTTGATCATAAATTCGCAAAGTACACGTGCAAAACTTAAAAAAAATGTGGTTTTGTTTTAAGATTTACAATGATGAAGCAAAGTTTCTGTCCAAAAAGTTTTCAAACAGTTTGAAACGTTACGAAATTTTGTTTTTGGTGAATAAATTGATTTTGACCAGAGTGTCTGTAAAAGTTCTGAAACGTCCAGAAATGCTTTTTTTTTGGGGAAAAAATTGAGATTTTACGGCAAAACAAAAATAATTATTTAACTCGATGTTGTTAGAGACTAAAACGGGAACAGAAGAAAAAATCATACTCTGAAGCAAAAAGTTGGTCGTTCTTTATTCTCGAATATTCGTTTGTTTATTGTTAAGTATTGGACTCTCTTTAGATTTAAAGTAAAATTTGACTATTCTGTGTGCACTGTAACGTTATTGGCGGAGTCATGATAAATGTGTGCTAACGGTTTTTGAAAGGAATTCTTTGGTTAGGTTAGGTTCCGTTCTCCGCTACTTTACCGTTCCATGTGAATGCCAAAAATAGTCAAGTCTTGCCCTAAAACACTCTCCAGCTTGCCAAAATTTGGTACCGCCGGAGACCGAAGCGCCAAACAATAGCAAGCCAACGAAGGTTTAAGGTAAAGGCTTGCCAATTATTGGCATTCACAGCGGCTAAAGAATCACTGGGAATCCGAGAATGTGACGTCACGTTCGTTTCAACGTGAATCGTGTCACACTCGTTTGATCGTGAATCGGGCGGAATCTGGCCTCATCCGGGCCCGAAAGCAGCCGATTCGCTTTCACGAACGTGACACGATTCACGTTTAAAGGGACGTGACTTCACATTCCCGGTTTCCTAGTGATATGTTCATATGACGGAGTGCAGCGCGCGTGAGAAAGTGGAGGGAGCGTCTTAAAGTAAATTTTAGAGACCAAAAATTCGTCTTCTTTAAAATAAAAAATTTCCACATTTCCAGACGTTTGAGACAAGTTTTAGACTTTTTTGGTCAAAATTATGTTTTTGAATTTTCTCAAGGTGAATTGAATTTCAATTGCCAAATTTTTTTTTGCTCCAAAATCGAAAATTTTCACTTTCCTGGACGTTTCAGATGATTTTGAAACTTTTTGGTCAAAATTGTTTTTTTTTTAGTTTTTGCTAGTTTTTTTTTTTGTAATATATCTCAGCAGGAACTTTTATGCGGAAAATTAATCTCTTTTATAGTACTAAAGATTCCCAAAATTTGGTCAACATCTGGATGTAACACCTGGGACACTTCCCTTGTTAGGTTTAGGCGTCCCAGCGGTTTTCAACTTGGGTATTGCACCACGGGCAAGGCCTCGCGTGGGCAATTCAACAGGGGATGGTAGGATCCCCAGGGCACGCTTTGACACGCGCGCCGGCGCAGCAGGCCTCTTGACGGGCACGCCTTATCAATAGCTTATGCTGCCGCCTTCCTCGCAGCAGCAACTTCAGCCGCCTGAAGTACCGCTTGGGCATTGGCTGCATCGGTTGACAACGGGGAGGCACTCTCCACAACAGCTGCCTGGGCAACGCCACTTTGCGAGCTGCCAACCTTCTCAGCAAATTTCAAACAGGAAGGGAATGAGACATTAACACGTTCACGCCGAAGGCGATTTGGGGTGGAAAAGCCTAGATGCCGAAGGTGCTAAAAACCAAACCATACGTCGCAAACACATGGCACATGCATATTCGGACTTGCCATGACCGGCCAAACACCATGCGCCAAAAATTTCCTCTACGACAACCATGTTCTCGTATCGTCTGAGCCATCGCCGTACGAGAACCATGTTCTCGTACCAAATACAAATCCCTTATTGGTGGTTTGGGCTCAAAATATTAGCAATGCACACCCCAAAAAAATCGATTTTAGACTCAAACTACATTGTGGAACACGTTCTGGTACCGGAAAGACATGGAAAACACGAGAACGTTGGTGAAATGGCGTTCCCGCCGGTACGAGAACATGGTTCTCGCGCTTATTTCTGCTCCCTTCTCCCCTCCTCTCCTCCCCTACTTTGTGCCTATGTCGTACGGCACGGGGTCAAAAATCCACTAGAATTTGTTTAGAAAAATGTCAAACTTCGTAAAAAGCCAAAAAAAGTGCGATTACCCTGTTTTCATGTTTACCATGGTGACATGGCGTTCCCGCCGGTACGAGAACATGGTTCTCGTGCCAAAACGCACGCTAGAGACCTAAATTTTTAGCCGAAATGTCAGAAATTTTACGTAGATTCCGAATATGGGGTCGCTTTTTTGGTCCGAGTACCCCAATCTGATGTAGAGGTCTTGAACGAAAACAGCTCGCAACGAGAACCCCGTTCTCGTATCGGCCTTTGGGCTTTGTAGAATACGAGAACATGGTTCTCGTACCGGCGTCAACGTGTTAAACAAATTAATAATAGTAATAAAAAAAGGATTAATTAAAAAACTAGGTGCAATGTCACATTCAAAAACGAGGTGCAAATTGTTGTCGTACAATAAAAATAAATCAATACCAAAATTCTGAAGCTGAGTCCTCACAAAAAGGAGAGAAAAGCATTATCAAATCACGTGAAGACCCCCACGACACTGCGCAGGGCGTCCTCCGCCAGCTCGGCTGGCTTGTGGAACAGGAGTACTTCCTGGTCGACCAGCTTCAATTCAGGGAAGGCCCTCTTCGCGGCAACGGAGCAAGGGCGGCACATCTAAGATCAAGGAATGCCAGGTTTTAAACCACAGATAATAAAAAAAAAACAAGGAATATAAAGTTGCGAACTGTGTTGTACCACTTTGAAAGCGGAGGAATTGCTCGGTCCAACTTTAACGATTTCGCCGACCACGCAATGGGAGGAGAGACGCGGAGTGTGCAGGTCGACGAATGGAGGCTGAAATCACAAAACACCAACTGACTTGATTCCACACGAACTGTCATTACCCTAGCCACGAGAGTTGGGCCAACCTCTGTCACTCCAAAATGCAGCACTTCCACACTAGGGGAGACTGCAGATAGAGTTTCAGAGCCTCCGGCGTTAGAACCCCGTCCACCGGACTCTCTGACCGCCAGTCGCTGTCTTCTTCGGCGGTTTGCCGGTCAGGGCAGTCACAGTCCACGAGTTTCAGGATGAAACCGTAGCAAGAACGGTTCCGCGCCCAGTACGGACATTTGCCAGGGGTAGGCCTAACAGACATGCAAATGCAGTTGTCCACCCAGATCTGAGCAGACTCCGCATACCGATGGCAACCCAGATCTTCCAACTCGATTAAGTCTCTCTTCAAAGGGTCAGCTCTCTTGAAGAAGGCTTTTGCCCACTCCACGCATCCGAGACACATCTGGAGATGTACAGTACGGAAACACCAACCCCACATAATTGCGTCCACGACCGTCAGGCCAATTCACTTACCGAAAAAACGAGGTTCGTCCCAGGAACTTGCAACCGGGCGAGCTGCCCCACGAGGCATTGCCGCCCCGACGAACTTGACGATGAGCTCGACGATGGGATCATCAGGACGAAGAGACGAGACGAAAAAGGAAGGACCAAAAAGAGACGGACGACAACAAAGAAAGAAAGACCGAGAGGAGAAGGACAGCAACAGAAAAGGGAAGACCAGGAACCGAGACGGAAAGACAGCGATAGCAGAAAAGAAAAGAAGAAGAAAGGATCAATGAGAAAACCGAAGACCAGTGACAGAATGCAGAAAAGACAGGAGGCGAGCTCGTATGGCAGGCCAGGGACGGTCAAGCAGGAGGAGTCGTCGAAGCGGCTTAGAGTACGAAGCCAGGCGCTCGGGTTCGCTTTCCACAACAGCAGGGAGCTGCCTAGGCAACGCCACTGTGCGAGCCGCCAACCTACTCAGCAAATTTCAAATGAGACATTGGACAAATTAATAATAGTAATACAACAATAAAAAAAAAATAATAATAATTACGGTTCGGGTTCAAAGTACTCCCACTCAGGACGCGCGGGCGGCAAGCCCCAGCAGGAGCCAGGACCACCGAGTCCGTCGACGGCCAAGTTGGGAGAACCTTACTCGAGGAGCTGGATCCGGTCGCAATCACAAGGGGATAGATCCAAGAGGCGGCGACCACGGCAGGACTCATGTCGTCCCCAAAAAGCGCAGCGCGGAATGGGTTTGCCAGCCGTATCAGGTTCATGAAGCAGGAGGTCCACAACACGGAAGACGCGGCAAGGGCCTGGCAAACTCGTGGCCCACTTGAAGCACGGTTCGCACACCTAAACAAGACACTGTGCTGATCCCAAATCACCGAATATTTAAAAAAAAAAAAAAAAAAAAAAAAAAAGCCCAACTTACTTGGAGAGGATTGCACTTGGAACTATGATCCCAGGCAATACGCCGAACTACTCCTTTCAAGCACATCCATCCGGTGCTTTCGCGACACTTGACTCCCATGATCAGATTCCTGTCACTCCGGAGCCTGGTACTCTCGAACAACAAATAAGGAGAATTTCTCAGCTCGCTCACGACGGTCGCACGAGCAGTCCCAAAAATCAATGGTTCGACGGCCAGGACTATGAGGACACTGTCGCCAGAAATGGCAAAGCCAGCCAGTAGAGTACTGACCAGCTAATTCAGCAATAGTGTGAATCGTCACGACGCTTTCCGGAACCAAACTCCACGTGCGGGGCTCAGAAGCGACGGCCCAGATACAACAATCTAAGTGTCCCTGGAAACGCGCGCTTTTTAAAGAAGAGACCTGGCCGAGGCTAGAGGCAAAGGGAGAGAGTTACTCACATTCACCGGAAAGCGGCCTGGGAAGCGAACTTTGCAGTACTGGCCGATGAGGCACTGCCGCCCTGACTGGCGGTGGGCCCCAGTGAACAGCACACCCATTAAGCCTGGAGGGCGGAGGCGCGGGACGAATGCGCGCGGACTCTGAAGTGCGAATGACCGGCACCACTCCACACTGCCCAGCTGGACGGGCTTGCCCCTTCCCCTCGAGAGCGGGGTAGAACCCAGCTGGAATGACCCGAGCGAAACAATGCCCCATTCAAATCGAAGTCGATCGGATACTCAGAAATCACGCCCGAGGCACGTTCAGAGATCGCTGACCGTGCCACACTGCGAGAAAAAACTACGGAAAGTCCTGTTAATTTTTTCACAGCCTCTCACCGCACCCAAAACAACGGAGATCTCCGTCTTTTAAATAACGGAGAGCCTCCGTTGTTTTTTCCACGGAGATCTCCGTCTTATTAGAAACAGAGATCCTCCGTTGTTTTTTTGTTCAGCTCTCCGTTGTCCGAGCGGCCAATGCCACATCGGGACGGTATCGTATACCTTAGGTCTCCGATGGCGATGTTCGCATCCTAGACCTAGGTTCCGACCATTCGTTGAAAAGGTCTCATCAAGATCTACTCGAATCAGGAATAAAAAAAAATTCATGGTCAACCCCCTTTTTTCAGGATCCTGTTGCAGAAACTTGCTATTACTGTGGGAAACAAGGTCATATTAAACCAGATTGTAGAACACGCATTGCTGATGAAGCTGAAGGCCGATACCAGCAGCATAGCTCAAATTACGAGCAAAGTCAGGGCCAGGGTCTAAATAATCAAGGTTACCCCAGAGGCAGTTCCAACTATAGAGGTAGAGGACGAGGTAGTTATAGCAGAGGGCAATACAATAGCAATGAGTCTAGAGGCCCCTACGTCAGATTCCCTGATGTACCGCCAGATTTCTATCAGGCAGCCATGTCCTGGTACGCTAAAAGCAACCAACAACAGCAGCCATTGCAAAATAATAACTAACAACAAAATAACAACCAAGGTAATAACTCTCAAAATGACAACCAGGTAAATATGCCATACGTTCCTAAGTCGGAAAACCAGTAAAGACTTCTATTGAACCGATGGAAATGGAAGTTCAAAATGCAACAGTACCATTGGAAATTGAAACTAGTAAAATGGAACCCGCTGAATCTTATGAACCTCATCAACCTATTGAAATTTTAAGAGTCCAGGTAACCCCACCAGTAATCACTAAAGCATGCAAGCATCAAACTAATTTGGATAAAGAAAATGTTGACCCCAGCAGTAAATTAAAATGTGCAGCCTGTTTACCTCATAAGAAAGGACCGTTCGTTAATTGTACAGAAGCAGGAATTAGCAGAGAAGCCATCATTGACACAGGAGCAACGATTACTGTTTTCAAAAGAACAAGAGATTTACCAGTATCCAAGTTACGTCTTAGAAGCGCAACGCATCATAAGACATCACTGTATGGGCCTGAATGGACTGATATTACATTTGGTAGACAAACTTATAGATTCCCAGTTTACGAAGCTGATATTACAGAAAATTTAATTGGCTATGATTTGATTGATACCTTCGAAGGTGTAGTCAACACCAAAACTAAAATGCTAGAACTTGAAAATAATGTCCAAGTACCGTGGTAGTTACCTCAGTGCTCAAAGGAGATTTCGCAAGCGGAAATCTGTCCTACGCAATACGTGCTAATCAGAAAATCTTGCTGAAACCTTTCGTAGAGAGGCAGGTATCTACAAAGTTAGATACCGACCTGGTGGTTTATGAGTCGGAATTGTCTGTCGCGTTGCTTGCCATGACCATCAGTGGGTATAGTCGTCCTCCGGAGTCTGAAAGGAAACTGTCCACTTCTGATCCTCCTCCGGAAACGACATGCGCCACAATTCAGTCTCAGGCAAGAGCGAGGGGGGCTGATCATCGCCAGCTTGACAGCCAGGCCAGTCATATCCGGAATGATGGTCTAAAAACAAAACAAAAACCATGGTAAAAAAAAAATACGATTTAAAGAAATCCTGGTAGTCACGAAGTTAATTTTATATTTATGTTCTGGTTTAACAAAGATAGCTAAGGCTAGGACTGCGTTGTGTGTAGTTCTGTTTATGTTTGTCAGACCATTATAAATAATACTACAACTTACGTAAAGACCAGCTGCGTATCAATTTGTGTCAAAAACAGACATTTAGGACAGTCTCATAATACCTGAAGGACAAGTTATTCACAGAAAAGTGCAGTAAAATAGTCCAGTTCACCCAGTTCACCCAGCTTTAAGGTTAGAAAAAAGCACAGCCCCCGTGTCCAGATCGTTTCGTCTTAGATTCAGAAGTACCATCAAACCTCGCTACAAGGTGCAGCTACACGCCCACTGTTTTCGAAAAGGGACTTATAGTCACACCAGGGGGTGGCAACGGCGAAAGAAGCGCGTGAAGCTATGCTCGAGCGAGGTGCAGCGGTTACGCACTTGTTTGAGATCATGAAAACTAGGCCAGTGTTTGCAAAACGCTTTGCACAGATCAAAAGAGCATGAAATTTAGGGTGCATTAGGCCTAGTGGCCTGCCTGAGTCCCCTCAATTTAGCCCACACAAGGGAGGCAATTTTTACATTGGGATGGCGCGGCCAATATTTTTCCTAAATTTTCGAGTTTTCGTGTTTTTCAGTGAAAACCCTTCGATTTATTATGGGAAAAACAGGGAGTATCGAGGAAGGCAATCAGCCTAATGCACCCTTCATTTCATGCTCTTTCCATCTGTGCAAAGCGTTTTGAAAACAAAGGCCTGGTTTTCATAATCTCGAAGAAGTCCGTAACCCCTGCACCGAAGGCGCGAGCATCGCTTCACGATCTCCTTGGCCATTTCCAAGCCCTGGTCACACTCAAACTACGTTAGGGATAGTTTTTTCACAAATGCATTTGCACAGGCACGCAGTTTAATGTCCTATTTCACTCCGATTCAAAGAGTTAAGAACATTTAGGGTTGGTATTTCTGAAAACAACAGGGCCTGCGCGCAGCGGCGCGGGACACTCTGGCCAACAATCACCGACCGACCGGCCGATCCAAATGCCCACGTTTGAAAACAACGTCTATGCCATTGTTGGAGCTCTTCTTGCTGCAGTAAAAGACAATTTTAATTCGAACGCGCTTTTTCAGGGGAGCGATCGTTTTTCGTGTAAACTGTACAGAGGCGAAAAGGAGCGCTGCTATTGGTCGAGTGGGTGGTGCGGGGGCATCACATGTATGATAACTTCAGGCATAAACAACGCTTGAGGGAAGGCGGGACCAGGAAGCTCCTCCTTCAAGACAAGGAAAGGAACGGATAATAAAAGGAAAAGGAGAGAAAAGAGAGGAAAGTAATTACGTTACGCCACGCCACATACAAACACACGATGACAGTGCATGCACAGGAACAAGGGCCAAGTCTGGATCAAAGCAGTTAGATCCCACACTGTAAAAAAAATTTGTTGTCAAATTCCTATACATGTATATGAAACAATTCACATATACATGTATACGAATATTACCACACACTTGTATGGCAATTTTCCTATACATCGGTATGGCATTATGACTGTACGTGTATAGGCGTTGCCCTATCTGTTGAGCAGGATTTTTCCTATACATCGGTATAGCAGCTTTGCTACGCATGTATAGAATTTCTCGGATTTCCCAAAAAAGAACGCAAATTATGCAAGCCGTTAGGCTGTGTTGACGTTATCATATTCTAACCTCCACGGCTATGATTGAAGCCGTGTTATCATGACTTGAGGTGCAGCCGGTCCGCCAATTTGACGAAGTCAGACCACGACTTGTCCTCCCATGGTGAAGGGGGACGTATCATAGTCAAAAAATGTAGGCAGTCGAATTGCCACCCGACTATCTCACACTCAAGGAAAGCGCGTGCCTCTCCACCCAACGAAATTCCTAACCGTAGCTTCCACCGAGAAGTAAGTCCGTAAAAACGATACTAGCGCCATCTAGCGGATCATCTGGGTTACAGACATAGAAGCAGCTTTGCGACTTTTTTCACAAGTGAACAATTAATCGCATTGGTTCCCATTATTTGTACACGTTACAAAAATTTGAATCTCTGCCAGGACACTTCAGAACAAAAATTTTTTTTCAGTCAGTCATATTTCTATACACGGGTTGGAAATTTCCTATACATGAATAGGATTTCAGGGCGTTCCTATACATGGATAGGAATTTTCCTATACATTTTCGGCTTGAATACCAAAAAACCTATACAAATCGGAAAATTCCTATACATGTATCGGAATATCCATGTTTCCTATACATGTATAGGAATTTTGCTAGACCACTGTATTGTAAAAGTCCGATCATTTTTTACAGTGCACTCTTGAACACCAAAACATCCAGTAATGGGGAGGACAGGGTGCACACCCGGAGGTAACAAGCCTAACTCACAGGCGAAATGGCATGCAGGACAGAGCTAAAGAAAAAGAAACGTGTCCCAAAACCATGCAACGAAACGAACACCAAAATACAATCGATCAAATACTCACGTATCCAGAATGCCCCAACGGCAAACTACAGTAGCAAATCGCGGAATAGCCCTCGAAAGAGAGCATGCGAAGGTTAACATTCATGACGAAACACCAATTAATCGAGAACGGAGCACGCAAGAATGCCCCAAAATGGCCACGATGCTCACACTCTGAACTCTCTGCACCGACTACGCCGGCGAACCGAGAGAACGCCGGTCTCAACAACGCGACGCGGCCGGCCAATCAGAATGCACGAACGCAACAGCTGACCCGAATAGCCAATCACAAGCCAGCGCAGGGACGCCGACATGCCCGAAAGAAAAAAAATCTCGCCATTCTGTGGCGGGAATCAAATTTCTCGCCACTTTATGGCGAGAAACAAAAGTCTCGCCATTATGTGGCTAGAACCAAATGTCTCGCCAATATTTGGCGAGAATCATATGTCTCGCCAAAATATGGCAATAATTGTCGATTTGATGTGAGGAAACGCACTGGATTCAATATTCTCATAGATTGAACACTGCAAAATCAATGGTGAGAATTTAAGCCGCTGTGGAGGTCAGAAAAAAATGCTCACCCTTGCACCGGTGAGAATCGAAATTCTCACCCCTGTTGCGGTGAGAATCGGAATTCCCACCCCTGTTGCGGTGAGAATCGGAATTCCCACCCCTACAGCGGTGAGAATTTTGATTCTGACATCTCTAGCGGTGAGAATCATAAGGCAAGGATATCGATAATTTGATTGTCACCGCTGTAGCGGTCAGAATTTTTTCTCACCAAAATTTGGTCATCATTCTCAGCATTCAATTTTCAGTGAACATCATGAAACAACGACGCCGATTCGCGCCAATCATCTACCTAGAAGGCAACATCGACTCTGGCAGCCAACTTGAAGAGATTAGAACTGTTTCCAGTACTGGACGAACCCGTCAAGGACTGGCAAGATGTTGAAGGATTCAACTTACTAGAATTACTCTACGCGGATCGGAACACTTGGAGCTACCCCTTCCAAGTCTTGGCATTAGCCACCAGGGTTGTTAACGTTAATTAACGGATTAACGGCGTTAATGTTAACGCGTTAACGATAACGTTAACTTAACGTTAACGCGTTACTTTTTCCGCTAGGCATTAACGTTAACGCGATAACGTTAATGAAGTCCGTTAACGCATTAACGGCGTTAACGTTAATCGATGCTCTCAAATTGCGAATTTTCCTCACCAAAATGACCAACCGCAGTAGAAATAAAAAATCGCGCTGCCCCACCACAGCGTCACAGCTGACGGCCGCGTCGCCGTTCTGTGCCCCCACCCCCACCGCCCGCCGCCACCACCACTTCGCAAGCCGCAGCTGAAGCCGAGCCCCAGCCAGAAATGAAAAGTCGGTCAGAGGTCGATTCGAGTTCGAGGTGGGAGATCGACGTTAAGTCGAAATTTTCGATCGATTCGAGGGATATGTGTCAGGAAAATCGACCTCGTTTAACACTCGAAAGAAGGGATCGATTCGACCGACATAAATCTTGATTTTCGAGCAGTGGAGCGGGTCCCGGGTATGCACGTAATAAGCATCCCACTGCAGTGTAAATGATGTGAAGGATGTGTCAGCCAATGAAAGTACTTATGTATTAAAATATTTATTCAATTAATATATAAGTAATATTTAAAGCATGGCGTCTCCATGCAATTCAAGGTACAATTCCAACAGTAGTTGTATGTAATACTTAAAACATGGCGTCTCCATGCAATTCAAGGTACAAAGTAGTAATAAAAATAATTTAAGTAGGAAACAATGACTTACAGGGTAACTGAATAATATGCTCCACTCGGTTACATATTTCAAAAATAATAAAGACTACAGAACACATGGGTATTTAACTGCAGAGCAAGGAATGCAACAATGCATAGAGATCAAAATAAATATTAAAGAGAAAAAAAAGTCACGGGGTAACAAAGTGACAGAATGTTTTAAAAATAACAAAAACCACAGAACAAACATGTATCAAACTGCAATGCAAGGAATTCAAGCAATGCACAAAGATCACAAATAATAAAGTAGAAAAAATAAGTCACAGGCTAACTGAGTGACAGGACATTTAAAAAAAAATAGTAAAAACCGAAGTACAAACAGGTATTCAGCTGCAATTCAAGGAATGCAGAGAGATCAAAGTACTGCTAATACTGTAAAACGACCATTTAGGCAGCATCAGCCACTCGTTGCTTACGCCACTTGGCATCCTTCAGCCAACACTTCAATGCGTTTTCAGCTGTGCAAAAATCACTCTCAGGGAATGCCGTTTGAAGGGTACCTGTAACCAATAGAATTGCCATTATAACACAGTTGATAGACTAAGCGCTGCTGACTTGACGAGTACTTCCAACATTTCTGATGACTGAAATACTACTTGAACTAAATATACACACCTTGGAACACCTTGTAGAGGTTGAGTGTTGTAAACGCAATTTTCTTGTTGCCGCCTTCCAGGTTCATCTCTTTAGCCAAGTCGTTTGTGAGCAGCTTTGCTAAAATGTTAGTAGCACTCTTCCGCTCTGGGTCAACCACAGACGTCCTAATGTAATTGGACATGACGTCACACTAAAACAAAAATATACTGTAAGACTAAGAACTGAACGGACAAACCATAATAAAAGAAACAAAATTTAAGTACTTACAACAGCTGCCAAATTCAAGTCACTTTCCCCGAGGAAAGTTTCAAACTGATTAAGGGGGCAGTAGCGCCATCGTCATCTGTTTTTTGTCAAATTTTAACAAAGTTTCTCCTATTGCTAAATTGTTTCTGTTAATCGAGGAGAAAATCACAAGTTACCATTAAAAAGAGGGTTCCTTAAGGATTATTAAAAAAAAAATAGTTGAGTTATGGTCATTTTTTTGGGGTGTGGGAAGGGCAGAAGACAACACAACATATTTGCCTAATAATTACAAAATATCACTGCGCGCAGAGCTACTCAGTACCCGCTAAAAATTTTCCATCCAAATTTTAACCACTTGTTTTACATACTTGGGCTGTAAAAATGACCCTCTAGCTTTGAGAAATAATATCGGGAAGTATTTCAAAACTCAAGTTTTTGAAAACGTTAAAAAACATGTTAAAATTTGACATTATAATGTTTTCTAAAAAAGCTTTAAAATGCTTCAATCCCGAAACCCAAGGGTCATTTTGAA
Organism: Stenchaetothrips biformis; assembly: GCA_030522485.1. Taxonomy (NCBI): domain Eukaryota; kingdom Metazoa; phylum Arthropoda; class Insecta; order Thysanoptera; family Thripidae; genus Stenchaetothrips; species Stenchaetothrips biformis. The sequence goes on from CM060102.1 coordinate 11,716,587, forward strand.
GGATCTCACTAGTACTAACACCCGCTAAATTTTCAGGGCGATATCTCAATCCGTTTTCTCAAAATCCTGCGCGCAAGCTCCAAAAATCTACAATTTAGAAAAACGGCCTAAAAGATTGAACGTGCCTAACCTAACCTGTATAAATAAATTTATAAAAACGACTCTGGAGCCTAAACGATAACGTATTTCGGCAAAATCTTGTCAGATTCTTGAAGAGGGTTGCCAACAGGTAAAGTGTGGTTAAAAAACAAAAAATCGATTTTTTGAAAATTGATGGCGCTACTGCCCCCTTAAGATGGGTTCTATCTTCAAGGGGAAGCTTTGGCATATTGGGAGGGTCAGTCAACCTCCTTTCATTAGGCACCAAAGCCCTTTGAAGGCGGCTTAGGTTCATCAGGATTAAGTCTATTTTTTGAGACATTTCATGAATGTCGATGTTAAGACGGCTTACAGACATTTGTAAGGCCTTCAACCTCTCATCTAAAGGAACAGATGAATTCATTATTAGCTTTGATGTCATTCACAGACAGACTGCAAGGTTTGAATTAAATGTCCTGTCTCAAGAGCCTACCAGAATACCAACCTTCATTCTTTCCTTGAGGAAAAAGATTCCTTCGTCCATCTGACTTTGTGAGGCCACCACCAGCGGAGGAAGTCCCAGCAGACTTAGAGTTAGGAGATGTTCCCTTGCAATGAACCAGTTTCAAAGCACTGGAGGTCTGTTCAGTGGGACTTGGCTCCCTTTCAGCTGGAGACTTTTCGCCACAGGACAATGGTGAAAAGTAGAAAGACTTGGTCCGATCAAACAGGGGATTTTGGACTCTCTTCGGCTTTAGTGGAGTGACCTGTGGAGTGAGCTGTCACAGACCAGGGGGTGGCAACGGCCTAGGGCCGGCCTGGTCCCATGCTCCCCGCATGGCGGCCGATCCGCCGGCCCGCGGGTCGCGCGACCCGACGTGACAAAACCCAATGCCGTTTAAAAAGTATTGCACCAAATCCAAAACCCAGGGTAATCCTCGATTCGTAATGAAATTCTGCATCTCTCAGTTTTATTCTTGTTTTGTTTCATACATGTTGTGAGACATACGACCGACTTATCCACGGAAAATCGAGTTGCGCGGCGCGCGGTGCAGACTTAAATCGTCCGAGATGTCCCATTTCCGTTCATTTTAGACCATAACACCTCGCGAGCCGATTGTTCGGCACATTTTTCCCCATCGCATAGAGGTTGTCTCACGCGTTTAGGGCGGCCCTGCTAGAAATAACGAAGCAAAATGTGGTTCGTCGACATAGGGTTATGACCGGATCCACGACTTTCAACTTTTTTTTCATATGTTCCTAACGAATCGATTCGTTTCACCATAGGGCCTATACCATCAGAAATTTCATCCTCTATTTTTTCCAAGCATCGGTTTTGCGAAGCAATGGCTCAGAACTTCTATTTCGATTTTTTTTTTCCAACCCTGCAAAATGGCCCGATTTGGTAGCACCAAACGGTAAGGCTTCGTTGGAGCGAACTACTTACCGTTGCGTCCAGCGGCACCTATGGATTTAATTGTTAATCTGTTTTGTTTGCCCCCGTCAAGTTTCATTACATTCTGTGTCAAATTTTAGTCATAGTATTACATTTTCTGAAATGTTGTCTTTAGCGGACTTCTTCGCGCTGCCTCGTCCAGGCGCGGTATGAGAAACTGGTAAGACAGCGTATGACGTCACTGCCGGCACAGGGGCGCCAAAGCAGGACCTAGTGCGAACACGGATCACACTAACTGGTTATGGTAAACTCAACTCAGCAAGTAATGCCTGTTCTCGTCTATTATCCGCAAGCAACAACACAACAAATAGACGCCGTTCCGAGCGAGCTGGCTTACCAGTTTCTCATACTGCGCGGGGACGAGGCAGCGCGAAGAAGTCCGCAAAAGACAACATTTCAGAAAATGTAATACTATGACTAAAATTCGACACAGAATGTAATGAAACTTAACGGGGGCAAACAAAACAGATTAACAATTAAATCCATAGGTGCCGCTGGACGCAACGGTAAGTAGTTCGCTCCAACGAAGCCTTACCGTTTGGTGCTACCAAATCGGGCCATTTTGCAGGGTTGGAAAAAAAATCGAAATAGAAGTTCTGAGCCATTGCTTCGCAAAACCGATGCTTGGAAAAAATAGAGGATGAAATTTCTGATGGTATAGGCCCTATGGTGAAACGAATCGATTCGTTAGGAACATATGAAAAAAAAGTTGAAAGTCGTGGATCCGGTCATAACCCTATTTCGACGAACCACATTTTGCTTCGTTATTTCTAGCAGGGCCGTCCTAAACGCGTGAGACAACCTCTATGCGATGGGGAAAAATGTGCCGAACAATCGGCTCGCGAGGTGTTATGGTCTAAAATGAACGGAAATGGGACATCTCGGACGATTTAAGTCTGCACCGCGCGCCGCGCAACTCGATTTTCCGTGGATAAGTCGGTCGTATGTCTCACAACATGTATGAAACAAAACAAGAATAAAACTGAGAGATGCAGAATTTCATTACAAATCGAGGATTACCCTGGATTTTGGATTTGGTGCAATACTTTTTAAACGGCATTGGGTTTTGTCACGTCGGGTCGCGCGACCCGCGGGCCGGCGGATCGGCCGCCATGCGGGGAGCATGGGACCAGGCCGGCCCTAGGCCGTTGCCACCCCCTGAACAGACATCTCTTTGAATGCAACAAAACCTTTCAGAGATTACTTTAAAATTAAGCAATACTACCAACCTGTGAGTCACTCAGCATGTCATCTTCATGAATCGTGACATCCAGCATCTCACTCATGTCTAACGGACTTGATGGAGCAACCCTCTGAGGAATAGATGGAGTGGCCTGCAAATTCAACGCCAAACAAACAAGTAAGCAAGACTGGTAAAAAGAAAAATATTACTTCCAAAATAAGATAATTAACTTACATCCACATGAACCTAAGCCCTCACTTGCATTGACTTTACAGGTGTAACCTTCCATTTATTTCCTTTTAAGGGTGACCTGGCTGTAGTGGGTCCTATATGGGAAAACCCACTGCACTTTTGGTTAGAAGCATGAAACTTTGCACACTTGTAGTTGGGTGCCTAAGGGTCAATTTGCGACCGGGAGGCAATCGATCCGTCCCTTAGGACCAAAATGGCGGCCTCTTTTCCAAGATGGCCGCCAAAGCGCGACTTAGGCCCTTATCACCGACCACTTCTCCGCTCCTTATCCGATTTGGATGATTCAAAAATGCTTCCCCACTAAAGCAGACCCGTAGAATCCATTTAAGCCATCGCCGGATTCAAAATTCCAAAATTTGACTGAGAAATCGATATTTTTTTAAAAAAATATTAGTTTAAAGAAAACAACAAATTGTTGCTTGTTTGCATTTAACTAAGGAACGGACCATAAAAACGCAACTTTTGCTTAAGTAAACATTAAAGAACACAGTTTGACAAGCAAAATGAAAAAAAAATCATCTCTCTGCGGTTTAAATTGACCCCTTGAGGTGACCTCAAAGGAGGTCATGTCACACTCAGTATAAAATGCGAAAGTGACACGGCATGCAGATTTCGATGTTCTGGGGCATGCATTCGCCACCGATCTTACTCCTCACCGTAGGGTCACCTCCCCGATGACCCGGTGTGACCCCCCCCCCCGTGGCGTCGGAAGGCAGGATTGCCTACCTTCCAGGCGCAGTCGTCAAATTTTAGGTGCTTTTTTGTTTTTTGGGGCGCCTCGATAAAACAATCATTTTTTTTTGCGGCCCCTGATTGTCGAGCAATAAGGCAACAATAGGGCGGCTGGCTGGCCGCGGGCCACGACCAGCCGAGACTGTCCGCCCCCGCCTGCCTGCCGGTCCGCGTGCACCAACTGGCAGCCTGGCTTGAGGTATTTGGCGCGTAATTCACGGTGTTATAATTTTTTCAACATTTTACTTCTTGCTATGAGATTCTGTCTGTGTTAAAGCCATGGCGTCTCCCACAAAGAAACGCGTGAGGCTCGCCACGGCTGCCGTGCTTGCGGACCGTGCGAGTGCAGAGAACACCCAGGGACAGGTCGACTGGAGAAAATGCTGCCTATGTCAGAGTGAGTCAAAAAGCCTGGGACCGCTCAAGTGCCCTGCGCAAAACAGCAACAAGGATTTAAGGAGCACAGGCTACAAAAACCTTGCGGCCAATCTCGCAGCATTTTCTGACATAGGCCACCTTCCCTCGTCAATTCCATACCATGCCTTATCAGAGGCGGGGGCGTCAGTGGACGCTACTTTAGAGGCTCACAGTGCAAAGTGGCACAAGTTGTGCGAGCTCAAGGTGAACCGGACCGAACTTACGCGACTTAAGATCAGGCTGAAGAAAGCTGAGCAGCAGGCAGCCTTGCTTGAAAGCCCCGTTACCGTCACCCCTGGCAAGCGCCGGCTGACGAGAGCTTCTGGGTCACCTGCCCTGTCTGTAAAGCCCTTAGATTTTAAGTGCTTTGTGTGCGGCGAGGCTGATACTTGGAACCAGCGCCTGAGCACCGTCTCCACACTTGAGGTCGAGTTACGAGTTGCAGAGGTACAGAAAAAGACATCTGACGTGGACCTCAAGGCACAGCTTGCCGCCCTGTTCGCGGACGGACCACTGCGCGCCCAGGAGGCCAGGTATCACACCCCCTGCCTGGCGAAACTGTACAAGTCCGTAAGTCACACGACGCCCGAAGTCGAGCAGGGGACAAGCGAGCGGCAGTCCTTGAGAGCTTGCGAGGCCATTGCCTTCTCAGACGTGGTTGCGTCCATTGCGGATTCATTGCGCATCAGGGGCACTGACTATTTGTTTCCGATGAGTGTGTTGACTAAAACTTACCAAGAAAGGTTAGCACACATAACAGGAATGGACGTTTCGGCCCTCCCTCTAGTTCACACCACGAGGCTTCGGGAAAAAATAGCAATCAGCTGTCCATACCTGCGTTTGGAAAGGCCTTCCCATGAATATATTTTCATGAAGGGTAGTTTTGCACCCGTTCTTGTCCCACAGTATGAACTGGACAAAGATGTAATTGCATTTAAGCGGTTTGTCCGTGAACTACGGGCTGAAATGGAGGGCAACTCCGTACCGTTCAAGGGCACGCTGAGGCGGGGGGAGCAGGCCGTGGGCACGCCAGCCACCTTGGGGGCCGTCAACATGCTGCTGTATGGCGCCAGCGCAGCCAACATGGACAGAGCGACCCAGCCAGCCCTTTCCATAACTCAGCTTCTGCAATATAACTGCATGCGGAGGCAGCCGAGGGGTGTTTTGGCGTCCGGCATTTACTAAAAAGAGAGACAAGTTTGCCCGTATATCTGTCTCTATCCACCTATGCCAGAACACGGAGCGCCGAGGCCGTTGACGAGTTGCACGCTTTGGGCCTGGGCGTCTCGTCAAACAGAGTCTACCAAATCACGTCCGCTCTTTGTCACCTGACCGTTCGGCGGGCCGAAGAGGAAGGCTTCTTGTGCCCCGCGGAGTTGCGGCGCGGACTCTTCACTGTCGCCGCCCTGGACAACGTGGATCACAACCCCTCCAGTTCAACGGCGCAGGGTTCATTCCACGGTACGGGCATTTCCGTATTCCAGGTGCCAACTGAGCAGTGTCCTGGCAACCCCCGCACGTTCGAAGCGGCGTTCGAGCACATCCCTTCGAGCACGGATGTCCCTCAACTGCCCGAGAGCTATGCTTTCGTGAATGCTGCGAAGAAAATGCGTAAGTGTCGCAGGTACAACACGAAACCGAAACGGTACAATGGTAAGTTTACTGTTACTTGGTAATTGTTGCTACAGAGACGCGGCGGATGCGTACGAGAGATCCAGATAGCACGATTGCAGCATGCGGCCATTAAGTCAATGTTCATTATGTTCTTAAATAAAAGAAAAATGTAGAAACAAAAGGAAAGCACCTAAAATTTGACGACTGCGCCTGGAAGGTAGGCAATCCTGCCTTCCGACGCCACGGAGGGGGGGGGGGTCACACCGGGTCATCGGGGAGGTGACCCTACGGTGAGGAGTAAGATCGGTGGCGAATGCATGCCCCAGAACATCGAAATCTGCATGCCGTGTCACTTTCGCATTTTATACTGAGTGTGACATGACCTCCTTTGAGGTCACCTCAAGGGGTCAATTTAAACCGCAGAGAGATGATTTTTTTTTCATTTTGCTTGTCAAACTGCGTTCTTGTTTACTTAAGCAAAAGTTGCGTTTTTATGGTCCGTTCCTTAGTTAAATGCAAACAAGCAACAATTTGTTGTTTTCTTTAAACTAATATTTTTTTTAAAAAAATATCGATTTCTCAGTCAAATTTTGGAATTTTGAATCCGGCGATGGCTTAAATGGATTCTACGGGTCTGCTTTAGTGGGGTAGCATTTTTGGATCATCCAAATCGGATAAGGAGCGGAGAAGTGGTCGGTGATAAGGGCCTAAGTCGCGCTTTGGCGGCCATCTTGGAAAAGAGGCCGCCATTTTGGTCCTAAGGGACGGATCGATTGCCTCCCGGTCGCAAATTGACCCTTAGGCACCCAACTACAAGTGTGCAAAGTTTCATGCTTCTAACCAAAAGTGCAGTGGACGGCTGCTTTTTGTCCCCAAGGGGTCCCACTACTGGAGATGTGGAGGCTGCAACCCTAATCAAGGGAGACGCTGCAGCCTGGCCCATCTTGGCAGCAGCTGTCTCCCTTGCTGCCTGCAGCCGAGCCATGATGTCGTCTCTGGCTTTTCTCTTAATGTCTTCAGCGGAGCCCTGCCCCTTCCGAACCTTAATAGTTGTAGAGATGGGAGGTGGAGGAGGAACACTCTTGCGCGACTTCTTCACTGGAACAACCTCATCATCATCCGAAGATGATTCGAGGAAAGCTGGCTTGAATCTAATGCGCTTGCCACGTCCTTTGGACGCACTGCATTCAGCCTCAGTCTCGTAATCAGAGTCGACAATGAGTTTGGGAAGTGCTTCCCTCGCTTTGACATATGTTTCTGTGGACAGAGTGTTCAAAGTATTAGAAGAAAACAACAGGAAGATGAGACTTAAAATAAAGAATCAATAGCTTACCATAAAACCGCAGGACCTTGATGGGATATGTTTTCCACAGAGGGTCGAAAGATTGCTGAGTCTTGATGAGGCTTGTCACATTCTTTGACTCTCGAGGCCAATAAGTTACTCCTTCCATATTATCATTCAGACAACATTCCGGACCTCCAACAATCCAGTTTCCCAAGCCAACCTCCATGAATTCTTCATCATCGTCAGTGGCAGGTGGAAATTTGAGGATAGCAAACTGCAACAACATAGTGCAGTCAAAGCTAGGAGCAAGAAGCCTGAAAAGTGCCCATCACAGCGACCCTGAAGAGTGGAGGATGGGCACACACAAAAAATTGTCCCTGTCTGGCATCAAGTAACACTTGCTCTCAACATCACGCAAGCGGTACAAAAATTTCTCTCTTCCTAATCTTGAGACTCTGACAATGCTTAACTGAGACGATGGTAGAGGGTAGTCATAGAAATCCTACACACACCCAAACTTACAGCAAACAAGATTCAACTTGTGTCCTTTCTTCACAATGTTTTGAAGAACAAGAATGCTACCATCTTTAGACTTAAAACAATAATTGGCCTTCCCAACACGTAGCATCAGACTACCTGCTTTCAATCTGCGAAACTGTTGGCCATCGACAACTTCATTCAAAAGTTTGTGCTTTAAGGATACAGTGGCACGAGAAGGCTTTGAAGTAAGATTGACAACACTTGAAGTTTTCTCCTTATCTCTCCGAGTCAATTGCTGCAAGGCATGAAGACCACTTCTCAGGGACTCTTTAACGAACTTTAATCTATTTTCATATTTGAACGCAGTCAACTCATCCAAGGTAAAGCCATCATCACAATCACTGGGTAGATGTACCACTGAATGAACACAGTACACAACAAATTCCTTTCCATAAATTACAGCAGAATGAGAGATGAAGGATTTTATCATCTCAACCACAGCATCACGATGCACAGTGTAGAGAGTCTTACTGCACATGATGTAACAACTAGCATGGAGAAGGAGGAAGTGTTTATAGATGTTGTCATCAACCAAGTCTTTGAAGGCCAGAATTCCATCATAAAGAACAATTCTACGAAACTCAGTACACTTGAAGCTTTTGAAATACTTCAAAGAATTTGGTTTCCTGTTAAAATCAGCAGGGCAATAAGGCTTTAAGAAAACAAAAACATCAGAAATAAGTTGAACAACTACATGATGTAATTTCCAGACACCGGTACCTAAGGTACCTAAGAGGCGTTTGACCACGCCCCCCCCCCCCCCAAACAAGGTGCATCGCATCTAATGGAAATTGTGATACCATCCCACAGCCACAGGCCTCAAAAGGAGATACTCCTTTGTGAAGTCGAGGTTGAGTGCGCAGGCGGAATGATTCATCTGTGCGAAGAGGAGCATCAAGTTCCAGGTAAACAAGCCTGGAACGGTAGCTCTCACCCCATACTTCACACTTTTCACAGCCAGCAAATCCACCATGGGTTGTAATGCACTTTATGAACTGCCTTCCTACAGCATCTAGAATGTAAAATCGAACTTCAAATTTATAAACCTTTCCTTTAAAAGTATATCCATTGTGAAATAAATCTTTCACTTCCCTGACATAATCAGACATAAAAGAATTCACATCCTGAGGATCATGGGTCCCTTTGGAAGCAGCTTTGATAAATGGGGCATCTACAGTGCCAACTAAATGACCTAAAACTGGCCATAATTTGGAGGGATTCCCTTTCTTGTTAAGAGGTAAACCATCAATGCCAATATCCAAAGTAATTTTGTTATGCTTGTTGAGGTACTCAGCAAGGTCAAGTTGATCAAGAATTGCCCGAATGCCTTTGTAACACAATTGACCACCTGTTGGCAGCTCTGAGAATTCGAAATCATAATCACATGCAAAGAGAGTAGTGTAGGTCAAAGGCATGTTGGGAAACACAAGACTTAGCCTGTGCAACAAGTGATCCAATTTGGTCATTGACAAGACGCCGGGCTCTTGAGCCCATTCTCGAACTGTATCAATTACATACTGCTCCTTGTCAGCATCTGACTTAAAAACAGGCCGATCATCAGCATCACTTAAGTCGTCTATATTATCAGATTATCTACCATCATTGCTACTCCGATCAGACTCAACACAGTTGTCGTCTTCCATGATAGTCATTTCACCAGCATCAATAACACTTAGCACATCATTGGCTGACATGTAATCAACATCTGCGCTAACATCATTATCATCATCGATGACATCCACCTCTGCGACGGAATGAAGTACTTGGTCATTGACATCAACAGGAGGCAACACAGAGTAAACAGTCCTCTTGGGGACACTAGCAGAGTCCTCGGCAGAGACATTGCACCTGTCAAGCTCAACATGCAAACAATCTAATCGTATCCGCTTTGAAATTTCCTTGCAAGCTTTGCGGTTGAGAGCCCGTTTAAATGATGCAGACATACTTGGCACAAATGGACTAGACATGGGTTGAAGGATTTACACCTATTTAAAAGCTTACAGGTTTATCCAGTGTATTCTCCATTGCGTCCTCTCAATGAAGATCAGCGTCTCCAACGGGTTGATGGACAGGACAGCTCGAAAGGAGCACGACACAGCACTTCAAGTAGCAGGACAGGGCACTGAAAACAAGGACTAGTTAGGAAAACAAGAACAAAATACTTTTAAAATAACAAGGGCTAAGCCACAAGAATGAAATGAGCTACATTAAGAAAGAAGTGGAAAGCATTTATGGGCCAACTCGCATTCCCGCACTAACAGGGCAAGACCAAGACAATTAGATAGTGATCGCAAAGAAATACTTGTCTCGGAATTCTGTTAATAAATGCGTGAGTTTGAGTCCAACGATAATTAAACCAAGGAAAAGAGAAATGTTTTTGATTCTCAAAGGGGCAGCACACAAATGACGCCGGTGGAGGTTAGGAAAGGTTAGGCGCTGATCATCACAGGCTAATTCAGAAAACCTCGGCTTGCCTAGAAGAGCGATGGTAAAGATCAGCAAGATATGTTGCGCAATCGTTCACCGATACAATAATATAAAGGCCCAAGAAAGCGATGAACACGATGAAGAAGGAAAGCGCCAAATAGGCCTAGAGTACGACATCGGCAAACGTGAATGCTGCCTCAGACGGACGGACAAAAAACACTACGATTCTTTTGCAGCATAAGAAAAGGAAGGTTGAAGCACATTATTTATCATTCACTGAAGAGAGACCGACAAGATAAACGGAAGATTACGACCGATAACCGAGGGACGCCGACACGCTCACCTTCCACATGGGAGGACGGAAACAGGAAACAGGAAGTCGGAAGCCAGTGCCAACAAGATGGATGCCACTCTTAGAGCAAAGCATAGCCAACAATGAAAAACAAAAAAGCATGATTAAATTACCTTACAGATGAATACGTTTACGCAAATCATAAAGATTTTTTATGTAATTACCTGTTAAATTGATAAGTGAGTGTTCTTGTCGACCAAATAAACCGTTGTATGCTGTACTTAACTGACCTTTTTATTTTTAAAGTTGGTGACGAAAACAACAGCGTGCCCGAGCGATAGAGGGGAAATCGGCTTGAAAACTGCTAAGTTTTTTTTTCGCGCGTGACAATAATAAAAAAAAAAGTTGCGACATATTTTGATATGTTGATCACCGATATGAGAAACGCATTTTAAAATCATGGTTTTAGTGTCATTTTTTGGAAGCAAGACTTAGAATTTTGGTGTCAGGGCATGGCATTAAGTTTGAGCAAAGTGTAAACAAAACTTTTCCACACACTACAAATCAAAATGTCAGACTTCTCGCCACTCCAGAGGCAAGGCATAAAAGTCTCGCCAAGTTTTGGTCCGATCTAAAAGTCTCGCCAAAATTTGGTCAGACAAAAAAGTCTCGCCACAAAACGGTCATACACAAAAGTCTGACCACAAAATAGCGAAACTTTTCTGTCTGACTGCCACCGAAAGGCCGTAATGCGCCGGACGGTTACGGCCTAAAGGCCGTGGTCAGACACAAAAGTCTCGCCATTTTGTGGTCAGACTTTTGTGTATGACCGTTTTGTGGCGAGACTTTTTTGTCTGACCAAATTTTGGCGAGACTTTCAGGTCTGACCAAAACTTGGCGAGACTTTAATGTCTTGCCATATTTTGGCGTGAAGTCTTTCCATCCAAATTGCAGTGCAGGTTCGAATCCCGGTGAGGTGTAATACGACCGAAATTTTTATTTTGAGTTTGGCATTGTTGTGGGTGCTGATAAAGAAAATGACAACTATTTTGACCCCAGACCCGATTTGTATCACCATTTTTTCTTTGATTCATTATTGCAGGATGAGGCTCGAAGGCTGCTGGCCCAAGTGGTGGCCCCACAGCAGGCTCACCAGCTAGAAATCCAACGCGCTGTCGAGCAGGCTCGTCAGCAGTGTCAGCAGCAGCTCGAGCAAGCTCGTCAGCAGTCTCAGCAGCAGTGTCAGCAGCAGCTTGAGCAAGCTCGTCAGCAGTGTCAGCAGCAGTGTCAGCAGCAGCTTGAGCAAGCTCGTCAGCAGTGTCAGCAGCAGCTCGAGCAAGCTCGTCAGCAGTGTCAGCAGCAGTGTCAGCAGCAGCTTGAGCAAGCTCGTCAGCAGTGTCAGCAGCAGTGTCAGCAGCAGCTTGAGCAAGCTCGTCAGCAGTGTCAGCAGCAGCTCGAGCAAGCTCGTCAGCAGTCTCAGCAGCAGTGTCAGCAGCAGCTTGAGCAAGCTCGTCAGCAGTGTCAGCAGCAGTGTCAGCAGCAGCTTGAGCAAGCTCGTCAGCAGTGTCAGCAGCAGTGTCAGCAGCAGCTTGAGCAAGCTCGTCAGCAGTGTCAGCAGCAGTGTCAGCAGCAGCTTGAGCAAGCTCGTCAGCAGTGTCAGCAGCAGCTTGAGCAAGCCCGTCTTGAGTCTGAACAGCAAGCTCAAGACAGGCAACAAGCTCATGAGCTTGCTGTTCAAGAGAGGGATGCCGCCCATCAGCTGGCTCTTGAGCAGGTTGCCACCCTGCAGCGCAGATGCTCTGACCTTGAAGTAAGTCCGTTCGCTGTAAAATACAACACACGCGCGCGCACGAATCTAAATGTGTGTCATTTTGCAGGGCTTAGTCAAGCAGCATCAGCAGCAGCAACAAGAGCAGAGGCCGCATCCAGATGACCAGCAGCATCGAGATGATGACCAGCATCATCGAGATGACGACGAGCAGCATCAAGATGACGACGAGCAGCATGAAGATGACGACGAGCAGCATGAAGGTGACAATCAAGACCAGCATCCTGACGAGGAGATGGAAGTTGCAGAAAATGATGACCCCAGAGTAAGTCACGACCTATTTCCCCAGGCACACACACACACGACGTCAGACACACTGGCTAGACGTCGTCCTGGGGAAACACGTCCGCCACGACGCGCACGTCCCCACCATGTCCAACGACACCGTTTCGGAGCGCTCAAAGGGGGCCTGGGGCGAACTCGTCGGGACAATCCTCGGCCCGGGCCACGGTTCACTGCAAAAAAATTTCTGAAATTTAAGACATAAAAATGTCTTAAACTTAATAATATTTTGAAATGATATGAAAACTCAGAAAAGTTTGTGAAAAGTGCTATAATTTATTACATTTACCAAAACTAAAATGAAAAGTAAGAAATAGTTGGTAAATTTCAAAACCATTTTGAAAACTCATAAACTGGGTTTGTCAAAACTAAGGTTGCTTTTCAAAAGTAATAATTCGTCTCTTAAAATCCAGATGACTTATGACTTTTCACAACTAGATTTCTGAAACTGTTTCAAGTAAAGGTTGAACGCTTCAGCGAGTGCGGTCACATTCAACGTAAATCGAAGGTTTAGTTTGATAAATTCCCGCGAACTGTTGACAAGCTACTTCTCACATCGTATGGTCCACAGTCAGCCGCTGGGTCCAAGGCCACGTTTCACAGACCTGCCGCTAGGTGGCGCTTGGAGCGCCGTGACTCGAGGGGGCAACCACTCCCCATTTTGGTGTACACGGGATTTCATTCGGGAGAGATTTCACAGGATTTCAGAAGATTTCACAAGATTCCACCTCGCTGGTAGGATTTCACCTGATTTGTCAGATTTCACAAGATTTCAGCGGGATTTCAGTACATTTCAAACAGATTTCACTAGATTTCAAAGAGATTTCACCAGATTTCAAAGAGATTTCACCAGATTTCAATGAGATTTCACCAGATTCCATTAGATACCAATGAGATTTCACGCGATTTCATTTCAAACATTTCACGTGAATGCTGGAAGACTAGCAGCCATCGAGAGGACTCTGCCTGGGCAGGCATTCCCCGTGTCGCCGCTGTTTCCCGAGACGGCCAGGGTATGGAAAGAGGACGTGGTGGGGGTAAGCACTAAAAAGCGCGCGACGTCACGACGCCCCAGTCTTACACTACAACGGCAAGAAATACGCAAATGAGTTTTCCGACATAAAAACCAATAAAAAGGTATAAATATGGCTCAATATGGTGTTATTTTCATAAGATGAATTGAGACTGAGCCTCTTGGCGTCCGGGTTTTACCCAGATTGCAGTTTGAAATATCCCAAATTTTATCCTGTAAAGTTGGTGAAAAGGGACCTTGATGTCTTCCGCACCGGCTGCCATTTCATTATTTTGCATCGAGGCTGACAGGAAGGACAAGTGTAAGTTTGTTCAAAACCCGTTATATTTGTTTAATCCTGTCTTATTTTTAGCTAGGAACATGGCTAATTCTATGAAATGTTCTGTTCACGGATGTCCAAACACCAACAAAACGAGCAAGGTCAACAAGTTTCCTCAAAACGACATGAGGAGGTATGTGATTGGGGTCAGAGCACATGGAGCACATTGAGTGCCCACAATTTCGAACCAAATCTATGACTTCTGGAAATTGACGCGATGATCTGATCATCTCACGAACTTGCCGGATTTTCCCTTTTCAAGATGTTACTCACAGTGCTCTCTGTCTTAGGTGTTTGCAATGGGTTCGACTCTCTGGAAATCCGAATCTTCTCAAGTTTCCACTGAAAGATATGTACAAGAAGATAATATGTAGAGATCATTTCTCCCGTGAAATGTTTTGGAACAACACCCAGACAACTCTGAAAAGGGATGCAGTGCCTGACGTCCTGGGCAATGTGACACCCCTCACTGCAGAGCAGATAGCAGCTGCGAGTGACACATTGGGTAAGTCCTTTTTAGCAACTTTTAATCAGAGAACATCACCCTTTAAAATATTCTAACAAGATATTAAGTTTCTCTTTCAGGTAACTGTTCTACAAGCAGGGTGATGGCAGCGAGTGTACATTCAAGGAAACCTCACTTTTTAAGCTTGTTTCATTTAATTGATTTCACAGTTTTTCTCATTCAAATATGTTTTAATTTTGAGACGTTTTTTTCAGCTTTTGCTGCCTGTTACTTGTGGATGTGGCGTTCTTGTTTATTGCCTTTTTTAGACAGGAATGGACATTGGGAGCTGCGTTGCTGTATTCATGTAAACTTCTGCTATTCTCAAGATCAAAGCATTAATCGAAATGAATTTTTATTATGGCCAAAACTGTAAGTGAGGTTACGTTCATATATAAGTTGTGTGCTTCCTTTATGCGCAATGCAAAGAGTTACTTTAGTCTTTCCTGAAGCTTTGCTCTTCTTCTTCTTAATTTATTTTCTACTGCATTTAGACTGCTTTGATTCCTGCTTGCCTAATTACTGAAGTGTGGTTTGCTGTTTCATTTTCCCTAAAAAAAAAATATTATATGTTGCGTGCACTGCTTTTAAGATATGAATTGTATTTGTCGCATAGTGTGCATGCTCTTCTTGGTTGTGGTGGTGGGGCTTTTAATTCCATTTAACTTGAACCTTGCAAGATTTTGATGTGAATATTGTTTAATGAATTGACTTTTCTGGAAAGTTCCCTGTAGCACTATCCTCTGAACATTATCTTGAAAGGAATTGCAATGCAGTGTTCCCATGCTCTTATGTGCTTTGATTCTCCTTTTCTTTCTTTATCTCTTAAAATGAATGCATGAATTATTTTAAGTGCTTTTTGCTTTTATTTTGTGCCTCTTACCATAAGAGAGCATGTTTCCTCAGGTGTCCTAACTTATTTCTTTTTCCACAGGGCTCTCCAGAGAGATTCATACACAGGCTGCAGTAGGATCTGCCTGCAATGAAGCAACACTTGCCAGTGTATCAATCGACGTAATTGCAGAAGAGTCTGATACTGTCCATGTTGAGGTGGAGACAGATTCTGTCCAAGCCACAGTGGGGTCTGCCTGCGTTGAAGTCCCACTTTCCACTGTACCAATTGACATTGCTGCAGAAGAGCCTGTTACTGTCCATGTTGAGACAGACTCAGTGCAAGCAGAAAATCAGACTACAGAGCATGCAGGCGAAGAAGAAAATCCACCTCCAAAGTCATCACAGAGCAAGGCACAGAAGACTGTACAGCAACGAGTTTCAAAACTGTCAGTCCTGAAAGAAGCTGGTGTCGAGAGGGTTGGCTTGTCTCATGATGAATCTCTATTACTTGGAGTTGCTCACAAGTATAAAAGCAAGTTGGCAAAATCCGATAAGAAATTAAAAGAAGCTAATCGTCGATTGAAAGAGTTAGAGAAGCCAGAAACTCATCTTAAAGCCCTCTCAGACAAAATCTCGCCTGCACTCAACATTTTCCTTAAAGGAGAATTATTAAATGCGTCAAGAGACCCCCGTGGTCGTAATTGGCCTGAAGAGTCTAAATGCCTGAACCTTGTCATAAAATCATGTTCTCGTAGAACATATGCCCTGCTGAGCAAAATGTTTGTTTTGCCATCTCCACGTACCCTCCAGAATGTTCTTTCCAAGATACCTATAGAGCCTGGAATTAATGAAAATTTCTTTGATCAGCTAGCAAGACAAGTGGAAACAATGACACCAGAAGAAAAGTTTGTATCCTTTATGTGGGATGAATTTAAAGGGCAAGGTGGTCTGTTCTTCAATGAGAAAAAAGGCATTACCATAGGCTTTGAAAATTTTGGTCCCTTTGGAAACTCAAATTTGCCAGCTGATGAGTACCTTATATTTTTAATCCGAAGTCTTGATCCCCATTCTGATTGGAAAATGCCTTTGGCAATTTTCTTTTCACTATCCATGTGTCCTGGAGAAATTTTGAAGAAAATGATAGTGTTGATTATCACCAAGTTGCAGAAAATTGGCTTGAGAGTTGCATCGACAGTGTGCGACCAGGGCCCTGCCAATCAGAAAGCAATGCGGTTGTTGCATGAAGAGGCCACAAAGAAGACTGGAAGAAAAGAACCTGAAATTATTGTCAATGGGCAGACCATTGTCACCTTCTGGGATAATCCTCATGTCTTCAAGAATATCATTAACAATTGGCGCCTTGAAACTCACAATTGTATTGAGTATGGGCCTCAGCGCACTAGAGCATTTTATCAGCACATTATTGATTATTATGAATATGACAAGAAAAACTTCAAAGTTGGTCTTCTCACTCATGAGGAGGTTTATCCTGAGGGTAAACAAAAAATGAAAGTGAAGAACTGCACTCGAGTGTCAGGAGCCACTGTGGCCAACACGATAAAGTCGTACAACCAACTTTCCTCCCTCAATGGAGGCAATCCAATTCTGCCAGGTATTTATTGTATTCTTATTAGAATTAGCTCATACCAAAATTTTTTAAAAAAATAATTGACTAATAATTTCTGTTTGTTTTATTTTACAGGTGCAGATGACACTGCCAATTTTATGCTCAAAGTGGATTATTTGTTTGACATAACCAATGGCTCAGCTCCTAGAGACAAACCAAAACCAGAACAGCGTGCCCTCGTCACTGAAACGTCTTTCCACCACAATGCATGGAAGGAAATGCGACAACAGGTGGCCACCTGGGCATACATTGATAAAAAGGGCAAAAGGGTGAACATTACTTGTTTGAATGGGTGTCAAGATAATCTCCTTGCATACCCTGCTTTGTGGAGACTCCTCATGAAGGAAGGTGAATACACAAGTTTGAACCTTCGCCATGTTACTCAAGATCCTTTGGAAAATTTCATTTCTCAAATGAGAGCAACTTTGGGGCCGCACACCCATCCTACCTGTTATCAGGTGTTAAATGCTTTTAGAACTCAGCTGATCAACAAGCATGTCAACTTATCGCTTCAGAAAGGCAAAAATTGCCAGGATGATGGAGCTCAAATGCTGACAGACATGCAACGTCTCTTACACTACAAGAAGACCCACTCAGCGGATAAGGATGAAAGCGTAGCTGGACCATCACAACTGCGTGAAGGGCTTGAAACTTTCCCTCACATTGTGCGTGGTTTGAGAGCACCCCAGTTAGCTATAGAAGAAAAGTTGATGAAAGCAAATGCTGTTATTGAAAATTCTGCAATGGGTGCTGCATTGCTTGCACGTCAATTTCTTGAAGGCAATTCTTGTAGACTCTGTGAGATTGTCTACACAGCATGTGATGAACCAGAAGAAAGAGTGCTAAAAATGTTGAACCGATGTGCGCAATATCACAAAATGCAGAAGAATGTACCCACGCCAAGCTTTCACCTTGTGCAAATCTATCAAGCTATGACTGACAAGTTTAATAGCATAGCCAAAACACATCCTGACCCAGCCAACATGTTACCAGGTGTCATGGTTGCTTTGGATGATGATGATTTCTTCACGCAACAGTGTCCCTCTCATGGAACTGAAATGCGAGTGAGAATTGTGCAGTTGGCCAGCCGCTTACTGATAAAAAATTATTGCACGTCGTACAATAAACATTGGGAGGAAGAAAAGGGAAAACTCCTGAAAACGAAACAAGCAATAAAGAATTCAGAGAAAGAGGCAAAAGGCCTGAAAACTACGACTGGTGAAAGTGGAAGAGGTCAAAGAAAGAAGCAAGTGGAAAAAGTAGTGGCAAGAGCACCACCTCAGTCTCTCTTGCATGTCGGTGAGCCAGCAGCTCGTCAAGCAATGGGCCCCAGGTCCCAGTCGGTGGCAACTCAGAGGATGCCAACTCAAGCCCCACAGCCTCCTGTGTCTGTCTATCAGCCAGTACGTAGTGGACAACAAATATTGCTGAAAGCCCATCAGGTCCCTGTTCAGCTTGGAGTAGGCCGAGGCAATCCCATTCCACCATTGAGACCTGCAAGCTACACTATGGTGCCCAGAGCCCCCTCACCTGTTCCGCATGTGATTGTGAGAGGCCAACTTCGCCCTGTGCGAACAGCTCACCGAGCAGTGCACCCTGTTGGCCATGGTGGCACAAGGCCCATGTTGGTGGCAACTCAAAGGGTACCAACTCCAGCCCCACAGCCTCCTGTGTCTGTCCAGCAGCCAATGTCAAGAAAACAGCAAATATTGCAGCAAGCCTATCAAAGTCCTGTTCTGCCAAGAGTCAACCTTATTCCGCAGCAGAGACCATCAAGCTGCACTGTGGTGCCCAGAATCCCCTCACCTGTTCCACATGTGATTGGAAGAGGCCTAATTCGTCCTGCGCAAGCAGCTCCTCAAGCAGTGCATCCTGTTGCACGGCCTGGTCCAAGGCTCCAGCTGGTGGCAACTCCAACGGTGCCAAGTGCACCTGCACAGCCTCCTCTTCCTGACAGGCAGCCAAATGCCGAGCGGAAACTGTTGCAAAGTTTTGACTTGAGTCCCCAGCCCATTATAAAGAAAAGGCGATAAAGGCATTAAAATCCAAGGGTTTACTGTCAATGTTAAAAACTGCCAAGCTCATGTTTCATTATTTTGAAACAAGAGAAATTTGACATGTATTTTTACCCCTTGGTATGAGAGAGTAAAGCCATTTTTTCTCAAGCTCACATTTTTGTGAGCAACTAAAACTTGGCAGTCTCCTTCCTTCGTGTTGGTGAAAGAAAATTGGCTAATTCATTTCTGAGAGAAGAGTAGGACTGCTACCCTTCAGGTGGTTGTCTGAGGGTTTGGCGGCGGGTTCTCTCTCTTAAAAAAAAAAATGTGTTAAAAATTTTGTGTCATTGTACTAATATCTTTTTTATTTTTCAGCCCACCCTTCTATTTAAAGAGTAGAAGGATATTTGTAGCAACATAATTAGGTGTATTTTTCTATTACAGATGGAGACCGACCAGCACCAGGAGAGGGCGAGCGGGGACAGGGAGGCGAGAGAGGGGACGAGCGGGAGCAGCGGCGGGCCGCCCACAAGCGGGGAAGAGGCCCCATTGTTGCCTGAAGAGGCCGCAGCGCGGCTGTATTTCCAGGAGGTAAGACTTACCCAGGTGTTACATCCAGATGTCGACCACATTTTGGAAATATTTTGTACTAAAAGAAAATTTATTTTCCGCATAAAAGTTGCTGCTGAGATATATTACAACACCCTTTAAAATGAGTTCAAACTTCCAGAAAAACAGTAAAACTGTTTTGACCACTTTTACTGTTTTTCTCGAAGTTTGAACTCATCTTAAAGGGTGTTCTCAGCAGGAACTTTTATGCGGAAAATAAATTTTCTTTTAGTACAAAATATTTCCAAAATGTGGTCGACATCTGGATGCAACACCTGGGACACTTCCCTCGTGAGCATGCACTTACAACTGCATGCTTGCCAAGCATGTGGCTAGGAATGCAGCTGAGTATCGAGTGTATCCTTAACTCTGTGATGTGTGTTATAACGTCTGTAGTAACTGCATCATCTAGAATTGTCCTATGACCAAACTTAACAAAGTAAGGTTGCTGCTCCAAATTGTCACAATCTGAAGTGGCAGAGGAGTTCAACTTTTAGTCGCTTTCTTTGGTATGTGAAACTTTGGAACGACAACCTGACTAAGTTAATTTTTATCGCACCTCAAATTATTTAGTTTCAAAATAGCTTGGGTGAAAAAAAGAATAAACTTGAAATTACAGATATTTCATTCACAACAGACTTTATAACACACATCGGAGTTAAGGTGTAATAATATTGTTTTTGCAAGGGTCTTTACTTGTCTTCATTTCTCTTTCTTGACAGCTTCAAGCCACCCAAGCGAGGGATAACCTTGAGAGGGAAGTCCAGAGGCTGCGGCAGATGAGGGCACAGCTGGAAGGCGGCCGAGGAGGGGGCCAAGGAGGCGGCCGAGGAGGCGGCCAAGGAGGCGGGCGCGGTCGGGGTGGCGGCCGACGGCGTGGCCGTGGCCGTGGCCGCGGCTATCTTGCTCTTGCAATAAGGGAGATCCTGCATAATGCAGCCAACCCAGGGTAAGTAGGGTCAATTTTGTTTGGCACTTTTTAAGTGGTTTAGTGCACTATGTAAACCTAACTGTCTGCCTAGTTCACACTTAAAAAAGCCTGCTTGCAAGCACACATTTCCAAACGCATACTTGGCCAAGTGCATACATACAAATGCATGCTTGGCAAGTGCACACTCACAACTGCATGCTTGGCGCTGAATAACTCCATGCTATGCATATGCATCTGTGTGTACTTGCTAAGTGTGCACATGTAAGTCTGTATTTGTCAAGTATGTGTTTGTAATTGTGTACTTGTAAGCATGGATTTGTAAATGTGTACCAGTCCACAGTTAAGTTTGTAGTGTTTGGTTGATCTCCATAGGGTAGAATAAATAGGGATAATAAATACAAACAAGTTTTTTGAATCACTTCTTTAATTAATCCTGTTTATTTTTTGTTTCACAGACCTTCTGGAGGGCGCCGCCGCCGCCACTGGGGCCCAAAAAAGAAGAGAGGAGCCCACCGAGGAGGAGCCAACCGAGGAGGGGGGGCTCCATGAGCGAGGGAGGAGTTTTTTTTTTACCAAGTTGTTTTTTGTTTTGTTTTTTATTTTAGTTTTCTCAATTAAAATTTTTTTTCTTGTGGCAAATTTCATATTTTTAATTTAAATTTCCTTAACTCAGTCCTTTATATAATGACATTTAGTAGGAAGAAATTAATACACAATTTTACAATGAGCACTAAGTTCAAAACAGGAAAATAAGCACACAAAGGAAACACTGGTAACTTCGGGGATTGATAGCACCAAGTCCAGATTGTAAACAATGACACTATGGAATTAAATACAAGTCCAGAAACAAAACAAACATTCGATATGTAAATAAATACTTTCTGCTATCCGTCTGCTACCTACTGCTATTCGTCTGCTAAGGGCCCAAACTTTTGCATTTCCAACAAAAATCAAATCATCTTGTCACAGCTTGGAATTTTCAGGGTAGCTCTACTTTCAATCTAATCGCGATATAAAATTAATACTATGGCCATTATGATTCTCAAAGAGATTTTAAAAGGAAAAAAAACATCGCATTAATTTTTTTTAGGTTGCCAGTACTGGGGCGTCGCCTACGTCACAGCCGATTTAGAGGTATAGGCCTTCTCTGAAGAGTTGCCATACCCTGGAGACGGCCACTAGGAGCGCTGCGTGAGCGCGAGCTACGTCACGTTCCCTCCCCGCCCAACAAACGATCTCGATCCCACCGTCCTGGCGAAGGGGAATACTTGGCACCTGTGGATTTCACAATTTCTCTAAAATGGTACGGATATATTATTTTACTGGTTTTCGAGCTTCTTATTGTAATAGAACCAATTTATGTGTGCTTATTGTTTTTCCTGTCGACAACTTCCTCTCTTTATGTGTTATACGTAGAATTATGAGCGGTGTCCATGTATAGGTTAGGATGTCGTATTGCGACAAAGAAATATTGTACTGTGTGACTTATGCACGGTATGTTTCTAATGTTTATTCTTTTTTTCCAGAGTGAAAGTGATAATGAACAAGACTGCAGATCTCAGGAGCCCAAGTCCATTGTTGATGTAAGGTTAAACTTGAATTTATTGTGCCTATTGTTATTGTGATTTCCCTCATTGATTCAAAGTGTTTGTCATTAAAGGCTGTTGGAGATGACTTCTGGACATGCATCAATAACTTGCACAAAGGTTTTTGTCTGGAGGACTACATCAAGCAGGTGCTCAATCTTAGAGGATACAGCACAGTCAATGCTTTGAAAGACTTTGGCGAAGAAGATGTGAAAGACATTCATAATTTTATGAGAGAGAGTTATCACATTGTTCTGAAAAACCAGTTTGGAGAGGATTCAGACAGTTTCAAAGAACAAATGAAGAAGTTCTACGGTCCAATTTGGTGCTACCTTCCTGAAAAGTTCGAAATTGGCGGTGGACACCTCAAAACCCTTCAATCAATATCATCATTTGTTTGCAAATCTAGTCTGGCACCTGTATTTTCCAAAGGAAGAGAGACTGCTGGTAATGTAAGAAACAAGAAAGCATGTTCCCAACAAAATTCAACTGAAAAGGATGCAGATGAGTTAATTTCAGAGAAGAATGTTCTCGAAGGCCAAATTAATAAATGGCTTGAAAAACAACGTCTACCTGAAATGGAAACAAATGAAGATGTTATTGAAAATACAAGTTCGATCTCTGTCATCAAAGATGTATTGATTACAAGAGATGGGTTTGGATCCTTGGTAGCAAATTTTGGTTGTACATTTCCATCCTGTGAAGTTAAAACAAAATTGTACAAGATCAAAACGAGGTGGGTGGCCTCTAACTATTATCGGCACATAGGGTTGCATTTGTTGGCAGCCGGCAAAGCAGCAATTGTCTCCAAATCTCAGCAGTCTGTAGCTGACATTTTTAAGAAAGCTGGTAAGAGAGTACACTTTATTTTTAGTCAAAACATTGAAGTAATCATAAAGGTTTTTACTGAGTTTTTTTTTTTTATTTACGATCAGACAACGCCTTGCAGTCAAGGTTGCCTTCAAATCAAATTAGGGACTCGGAGGATTCACCTCCCACTGGTAAGGACCCCAAATGTCTTTGTTCATGACTCAAAACATTTATTCTTTTAGTCATGATGAAAGTGAAACAAATAATTCTTAAGGTGTGCATTTTGAAAAATAATTTATACTAGTTTTATTTCTGTTTAGATACAACAACATGTGTTCAGATTCATTGTTCTCGAGACACCTCTTCAACTATGCAACTAAATTCGAGCGGAGAAACAAACAGTAAGCCAAATGTGTTACCATTGCTAATGCATAAGATAATATAATTCAATAATAATTTCACTTTATCCTAGATTTATCAAAAACCCTACATCAGTCCAGAGAGACAAGGAAACGCAGCACGAGCTCGATTCAAGAAATAACTGGTGAGACAAAGTTTTATATGTGTGTAAAGTCAATGCCACTTTAATGCAGTTTGAAAACTAGGCTGTTGTGAGACTTCGTGATTTACTATCACTTAATTAAGTGAAACAGTTAATCTGCTTCAGTATCGGATAGGTGTAGCACAAACCATGTGTATCTTTCACAAGTCTGGGGATGAGCCCTACTGAGATTTTGACTAGAGGTTGGGTAAAATTAATGGAGTTATTTGAGTAGGTTAATAACTTAAAAACAATAGAAAATATATGACACCCCTGAAGCACTAAAAAATTGGGACTGAGTTGCCTAGCATTCTTTCAATTAACAGAATATTTGAAGAGCAGCTAAGTCCTAAACGATTATTACTCTAGGATTGTCCCTTATTTTCATCGTTCTCCTAAATATTTTCCTACTCAAATAACTTCATTAATTTTACTCAAGCTCAAATTCGAATCCCAGTTGGGCTCATTCTCAAACTTTTAAAAGATACACTTGGTTCGTGATACACTTACCCAATACTGAAGCAGACTTAACTGTTCTGATGGTACAGAAAATTTGATCACACGAGTAATTGCAACTGTCACTGACTTGATGGTCCTTAGCCATGAAAATTATCGTGACAAAAGATGAAGCATCCTTTACCATATTTACATATTTAACCATATTTTCTGTATGTATTTTAATGAATTTTAAATCTATTCCAGGTTCTGCTGATTCGATTGACTTGGATATGATAATCCATGAAAGTTCATCATCCTCACCTCCTTCTCCTGTCAAACAAAGAAAAAGAAAAACTTCAAAAGCCAATCAGATTTTAGATGAAGATGATGACAGTAACAGTCAAATTTTTCAGTAGGGCATGATCAACCAGTGACCAACCAAATCATGCCAAAAAAAGACACGAGACTGGTCACAACATTCAAGACATAACAGAAAACAAAGGAAGCTGGAGCAGGTGGCTGAGACATGTCATAAAATAGATGACTTTTTTCCAATCATCAACAAAATGGAAAAAATTCTTGCTGAAAATGCGGAACTTAAGAAAGATCTAGCAAACGCAATGAAAAAGCTATGTGCCCTTAACAATACTGATACTTTGCCCCTTGTCAACAACAAATTTCTTTGCCTACTTTTAGAGTGTGCCAAATCTAACGCTGAGAAGAAGCCTGGTGGCAGAAGATTTTTTACTGTGATAAAGGAATTCAGTACACTCTGTTTTGTTTTGGGAGGTCCTCAGTTATATAATATCCTGCTTGCAGCCTTACCTTTTCCATCCATTTCTGTTATTCGACGAAACCTCTTATCAAATGAAAGAATGGAGGAATGCTATTTCAGAATCGTTGAAGCTAAAGAATACTTGTTGAAAAGAAACCTTCCAACCAAAGTTGTAATATGTGAAGATGCAACCAGAGTCAATGGAAGGATACAGTATGATTCAAGAACAAATCAAATTGTGGGATTTGTCCCTGCCCTTGTTGAAGGCCTTCCAAAATTAAGAAGTTTTCCAGCAACATCTGGTGATTTGATTAAGAAGTACTTTGAATCTGGAACTGTTAGTAATAATGCAAATGCAGTTATGCTCCAGCCATTGGATAATAACGCAACCCCCGTCTGTACCTCATTGTTTGGCACAGACAACAGGTTTGATGCTGCAAGTGTTGACTTACGTTGGAAGTGGTTGACTAAGGCATTTGCTGATGTTGGCATTCAAGTTGTTGCATTTGCCAGCGATGGAGATTCAAGACTGTTAAAGGCCATGGTTTCTAGAATGTTCACCCATGATGCATCTGAAAAGTGGCCATGGTTTCAATCTAGCTTGGCTACTTCACCTGTGTGTGTTCAAGATACAATACATATTTTAGTTAAATTAAAATCAAAGCTGGTGAAACCCTCTGAAATCATACCTATGGGTGAGAAAAATTTGGCATCAAGAGGTCATCTGATTGAACTTATGAGTGCAGTAAGCAAAGATCAGCACGAGATCACAAGAAGTTTCATTGATGCTAAAGACAAAATGAACCACCGGGCTGCTCAAAAACTTTGTGATGCTAAAGTTACGGCCATACTTCGAAAATGTATTCCAGAAAGCGAAGGAACTGCTAGCTATCTAGACATGATGAGAGACGTCACCGATTCATATTTAGATCCTTCATTGGACCCATTGAACCGAATCAAGATGATGTGGGAGTGGATTTTTTTCCTAAGAATTTGGAGGCAATGGTTGAAAAGTAATCCTCAATATACATTGACCAACAATTTTATAACCCTAAATTCATATACATGCTTGGAAATCAATGCCCATGCATTAATTCATTTGATACGTTTGTTCAGGGATTCTGAAGAGCCTGAACTTTTTCTCACCTGGCTGTTCAGCAGCCAGGCTAACGAGAAGTTTTTCCGTAAGGCAAGGTCTCTAACAACAGTCCAAAGCACTGTCATAAATTTCAGCATCTTACAATTGATATGCAGAATTCTTCGCATAGATTTTGTTAAAGAAACTGACCTGCACTTGAAGGACATAATTAATTTTTCATCTTCCCAGAAAAATTTCAAGGATTCTACAGCAACCCCTGCTCAAGTTGTTTCACTTCCAGAGGACTTTGAAATTGATAATGCCATACAGGAAGCCTTCCAACGTTCTTTACAAAAGTGCATTTCCCTGGGCATAGCTAAAAAGACAACTATGTGTCCACCATGTCCACTCTCACCAGGTGATATAATTCAATCCAATGAGGATGGTGCAGAAATCGATGAAGATTTAATTTTTAACCCTGACTCTGATGATGATACGAATAATGAAGCTGAGGATGATAATGATGATGAAGAATCGGATGTCATGGAAGATTTGTTGATGGTTTCATCTGGAGCTATGGGATTGCAAACCTACAATGATGTAAATGTTACTCCGGATAGTCCATTTGTGAAAGTTTTGTACGGCAATGGAAAACCCTGTGTCATCCGTAAAACCTCTCTCTGCTGGCATTTGAGTACTGGAGACACAAAAATGAGCAGCGATAGGCTTGTCAGAGTGCAAACAAATACTGTAAATCACTCCGTCCAACAAAATGCTCCTGGCATACCAGTGTGTGCACTGCAAAGACAAGTGTGGGACAGGCATGCACTAGATAACGTGGGACAAACTGTCCCACGTTTGTAAGCGTGGGACAGACTGTCCCACGCTTGTAAACGTG
Organism: Stenchaetothrips biformis; assembly: GCA_030522485.1. Lineage (NCBI taxonomy): Eukaryota > Metazoa > Arthropoda > Insecta > Thysanoptera > Thripidae > Stenchaetothrips > Stenchaetothrips biformis. Next base: position 11,742,954 of record CM060102.1, read on the forward strand.
GGACACGGTTTGTCCCACGCTTACAAGCGTGGGACACGTATTTGTCCCACGCTTACAAGCGTGGGACACGTATTTGTCACACGCTTGTAAGCGTGGGACATGGTTTGTCCCACACTTGTAAGCGTGGGACATGGTTTGTCCCACACTTGTAAGCGTGGGACACGGTTTGTCCCACGCTTGCAAACGTGGGACAGTTTTGTCCCACACTTACAAGCGTGGGACAGTTTGTCCTACGTTATCTAGTGCATGCCTGTCCCACACTTGGATTTGCAGTGTGAGAGCGAAGTCTCCATCGGAGACTGGTGTGCTTTCCTATCAGAAACTGGATCCATAATCCTGGGAAGAATTATGGCCTTCAGCTATATGACTGGTTCGACATGGCGCAACCAAGAGTACTCTCTGCTCACAGCACCAGTGAAAGCTCCAAGTGGCTCCTCTAGAAGAGGTATTGGATGCTTATGTTCTTGGTTTACTGTTGGTAAAAAAGGTAAATTGTTAAATGTAAGCATGGACACTCAAGGATATTACAGTATTGATAAATACATTTGCACGATTCCCCGTCCCAGAAGTGTCAAGCAATCCTTAATGTTGCCTTGTTCCCTATCTCTCATTGAGGAATTCATAAGTAAAGTGTAAAATAATTTTATTTTAGGAAAACATCAAATGAACGATTTTTAATGTCTAACTGCTTATTGTATAACCATTTATTTCAAGCATGTGAATTTGTTTGCCATTATCTTTTCTTTTTCTAGTCTTTAATTCTATAAATATTAAAACTATTATTTCTTTTCATTGATACTACCGGCTGATATTTTAAGTGGCAAAAACAAAAGTTTGAATTCAAATATGATCTTATCTTTATGTAGTGTTCTGACACTTCGAGTGGTAAAGGGCGTAAAGGACGACAGAGAGTGAAGGATTGACTGGTTTATTAGGAGAACCGAACAGCTCGAGACCAGGCTACAGACTGTTAGCCGAGCCACAGGCGAGGCTCAACTTATAGGTTTGGCAACAATAGCGATGGAAGTGGAAGGGGAACTGAGGTGGGAGTATCAATAGTGGAACCTTGGCCAAGGTGGTAGCTCTATGCCAGAGAGAGGAAGAAGAGGATAAATAAAAAGTAGAACTGACACTTGTTGATGTAGCTTTCAAACTGCTAATTCATTACACCACTCCCCCTTTTAAAGAAAATACTTTTCCACCTTTCACCATAAAATCACATTAAGTTCCTACTTCAAATGATCTGTTGCCAAAACCTTCACACTATAACACTTCATGAATTATTAAACTCGTTCAAAGCTGTAACCTATTCTCGTCTAGGCCCATCAGACTCAAGATAAGGTTGTCCAGACCTTTCTTGACACGCCATCAACGATCAAACAAAAACTTGATCCTCCTGTGGAGTGGTTCAACAGCGACTCTCATGGCACGTCCAAAAACTAGTTAGGGACGCCATCCTGAGGTACAACCGTTTAGCCTGATCAACACAACTACTGCTAAAACTAAATATAGAAAATTGATTAATTCGTTGATCTGAGCTTCAAGTTCTGGGTTCTCGTAGACTCTGGTAGACTCTTGTACACAAATCTCCGGACGATTCTTACAGACAAATTTCTCCTGTAACACACATAAACACTGCGCACAGACTTTTTGCCTCCTATTCCCCCCTAACTAAAGCAATGGGGTTTTTGCCTTGGTGTTGCAAACCTGACTAGCTAAATCCTATCTAAAACACCATTGTTAATCTAGGAAGACTAATTAACACTATATGGTTGGGAAACTTAACTGTTACTCTAACTGATGAATGGCTCGGAGGACATGCTGCTGGACGGTCTCTGGAGTACTGGACGCATCCACGACTGCATGTAGAGCTGGTTCGTTGTCCATCCAGTTCTCCAAAACTGTGTGCAAACCTTGGATGTAATCCTTGGACAAAGTATTTTCCTCTTTGCGAGCCCTTGTTTGAATACGTTGAAAAGCTGTTTCTGGAGTCCCTCGAAGATAGATTTGATGTTCCTTACGTTGAAACTGGGCTGTCATGGACTTACACATTTCTTGGAGTAATACATACTGCTCTTTGTTGATCATATTTGCTTCTCTTTGCATTTGAACAAACATTTTAACCACACTATGTAATGAGCGTTCTGCTACTACTACAGGAGCACTGCCTTGCATGAATTTCAACTGGGTTTGCCATGATGTAAACAAAACCATCGACTGAAACGTATACGCCCACTTTTCCATGTCTTTCGAGTACAAGTCCAAGAAATTAATTCCATGAAAATTAGTCCACAGCGAAACTGGTTCTTGAACAACTGGATAGCCATGTTCTTGAAGCGTCGTCAGCAGGGTAGATTTTCCAATTCCGATGTTGCCTTCTATGTAGACTACCGTCGGTGATTTTGGACGCGTCGCTTGTTTCATGGTGGTACTCCTGGATTGACGACCGCACCAAGCTCGGAACATGTTTGCTCGTGTCGAAGTCTGATCGCGAACTGACTGCTGGCGTTGTGCGTGACATTTTCGTCCGCGTATTTTTCTTTGCCATCACGTACTGGCCGTCTGCATCCGCACTCGACTTGATCGGATTGCATGAATGGCCATTGTTTGACTGCTTGGCCTGGCAGCACGTCCACGACTCTTTAGGTCGTTTTGCTGCCCCAGGCTACCCTGTTACAATAGTCTAGTGGTTACGAGATTTGGTCACTGACTCAAAGGTGGATGGTTCAAACCTCATGTCTCAAAACATCACTCAATGGTGGATTCCTCGGAATGAGAGACATTTGATAATGTCAGGCAGTGAGGACACAATGCCCCGACGGACCAGTACTCCAAGCGAGATATTGGTCGCTATACTACCGAAGGTGTACGGTGGACGTAAAGCAGCCATCTATGGATTTCATTGCTTCCTGCTTCGTCCCTACTGTCACCATCAACTGCAATGGCGGCTTGTTGTTCTCCCAATGTTGTCCCATGTTGGGTCCCATGTTGGGTCCTATGTTGGGTCTTCATCCAAAGGAGAAGTCTCCACTGGGCAGTTATCAAGCCTTGAAACCACTTGTAACCTTTTTGTTGGAAGTATATCGGCCAGACTTGCGTGTCTCTTGTCGTCTGATGCAGCGACGTGGTGGGGGTAATGCGACTCTTATGGGAGTTCGACGCGTCAGACCACCCTGTTACAATGGTCTGGTGGTCAAGACGACTGATGTCGGCCTCGATGGCGGTGGTTCGACTCCCACTTAACTCTCAACTTCATTTCAAATATTGAGCATCTCTTAAAAAGTAGTCATATCTGTCCGTTGATTGGGAGTGTTCCGTCAGCCGGAATGTCTTCGGACATGACTGGTACATCACCATTAACTCTTCCTGTCTAAGCCCTGGGCAGCAACAGGTTTCGGTGTCTGGAAGACGAATTCGGGGGTCGGGGTAGCGCCTAAACGGCCTGCTGCCCCTTCTCTGGGACGTAAGCTCCTAGACCTGCTACGGCGGGCCCCATGTCCACGCCTGTTGGCTACACCAGTAACTTGACAGACCAATTGTAATAATTTTTCAACATTTTTCTGAGTTCTGTTTGGTATGTTATCTTGTGAGTCGATTGACACCTGATGCTTCCTCTGAGTGTCTTGGCCGCTTGTTGCGCCGACTGGTGGTGGTGGATAAAAGCTCCATTAGTACCAACTTGTACCGCTCCACGTTCTTCCATTAACCGTGTCTTTTCTCTCTTGCTGTCTTGTTGTGGACTTTAAAACCCTTATTGTTTTATATTTGTCACCTTTGAACCTCTCTTTTGACATAACCTTTGACTTTGATTCCTCTTTCCGAAATAAACGCGCGCTGTATTTGAACACTTCCTGTAGAATTTATTAGTTGGTCAAGCTGATTTTGTGTTTCCTTGTCGCTCTTGTATACATCGCCATCTTGCTTTGTCTCTCCGTTCGCGCTTGTGTCCGGCTGGTTCACTTCACTTTTATTTTGTGATTCTTGTGATTCTGTGCTCAATAGTTAATCATGGGCGTTATCAACCGCTCCCGAGATACCTTGGTCGCCCCTGAATGTGTTAAAGGCTACTATTGCCTTACTGGACCTGATCCCGGACCTATTTTTACAGTAAGTCCCAAAGTCTTCAAGTTTTCAAGTCTTCATATTTTGTTATCATTATTATTATTATTATTATTATTATTATTATTATTATTATTAGTAGTAGTACCACTATTTTCTCTAGATTCATTTGACCTGTGCTGAGTGGGGAAACTCCAACCCCTCAATTCTCAGAAATAGTCGCTTCAACCAATGGGCCATTTTTGGCGGTCGTAACGGGTATCCCGAGCATTTTGCTCACTTCCCCTCATCCTCCGCCATAAACCTTAACCCTGTTGATTGGGAATGTTGGTCTGTATTTATTTAATTCATAATTTTTTTTTTTTTTTATTCATTCAGTACCCTCACTTTCTTTTCTTCTCAATTCTCAGCTTCTACGGGTTTAATCCTAACTGCTTGGGCCGGTATGTGCTTCATACCACCCAGTGTTCTTTCCTGTGTTCAGCCAGAGGTGGTCAAACAAATCCTCCTGTATTTCGCCGTTTTTCTGGGGTTGATCCTCTATCTAGTTTGAGTTCGATGTTTCCCCCTTTGTCCGTTCCTGTTGTTGTTGACGCCTTTGAAGAGGCTTTGCAGGACGTTGAACGAGTTTAAGTTTTTATAGTTTATTTTTATGTTGGTCTTTCCTGGTTTATCTCATGTTCCCTTTTCATTCCTTATTCTCACTCCTTCCTCTTAGTCTCCAATTCTCTCTCATCTTCTATTTCCTTTTTCCTGGTTCCTCTTTGTTAATGTAAATAAACCATATTCATACCCATATTGCATCTTGTCCTTTGTGTAGTTTTACCTGCTCATGTATATCATATTGACAGGGTGTAGGGTAGTCACACTCATCTGTTTCTTTTAGCTTCTCATTCTTTTGTCTTGCCTTTGTTGTCTTTACTTGTTGTTGTCTTGCTTGTCCTTGCTCATCACAAAACTCGACTGGTTTCCTCTTTTGAAACTTTTCGGTATAATTCTATCACCGTCATGTCTCACTCTCGCATCATTACTCGAGATCAATGTCTTGTGGGAAAAATTGGACAAATCAAACTGCCAGGGCCTCGGCGTACTTATAACGTGAGTAATTAATAAGCTCAGAGGGAAGGACCTGGGCCCCATTCCGTGTTCGTGAGCCCCCAAATCCTGTCTGATTTAGGCTCACATTGAATGCTGCCAATGGGCTGTAGATCTGCCCGACTCCATTCCCGGCGTCAATCAATGGATGATTGTGAACAACGGGGCCTCCCAAATTCATGAAGTGGTGGAGTTGGCGTTCAACATCCATCCGGACGTGCTTCGTTGCCGGTTCTGGGGGATTAACCCCAATTGCCCACGCCGTGAGCTTGGCGTAATTTCCACCTGCAGTGATTGCCCAATCCGTGCCACTCGTATGCGCGGCGACTTCTCATCTGATTTTGGTCCTTCTATCCTCTGTTCTTCACGTTTTTGATTCCTTTCCCTTTTTATAACATTTTATTAAATTCATTATTTTGTTCCTTGAAGTTGTCATTCTGTGACAGTTGGTAACATCCACTGCCTTTTAAATTTTCATTGTAGTGGGTTAGAGAGTAGTTAGTCAACACACTAACACTTTCAATTGTGAAACACTTTCCAATTCCCTTCCCCCTTTACACCACAACAACTCCAGTGTTATATTTGGTGAGTACCATTTAAATTTCAAGTTGTCATTTAATTAATTGCCCAAAACGTTCAAACTGTTTTCCGTGTACACTTTTGACTTCCGTGGTATCTGCGTCACAGCGCTATTTGCACTACAGACTCAGAATCACTGTTTTGTGACCAAGTGTTGTGATGATTTTCACATCACAATTTAAGTTTAGAAGTTTGCTTTGTCAGTGTTGTGACCTAGAGTGCAAGTGTTGTGAAACACAAAAGCTCAACAAGGGACTTGACCCACAAGCAGGCTGACTTTGTGTTTTGTTTGTGTAGAAATTACTCGACTCAGTCTAGGACAGGTCCATGAGTATTTCTCTAACCAATGTGCATTTGTCACTTACGAACCATGGAAATCAGAACTGTCAAGGAAAACAATTGCATTCAATTAATATTTTATTACAAATAACAAGGTGGGGGCACTATACATTGATTAGGGTTATCAAAAGTTCACGACCAAAAGATCCTAACCTTTCTATTTAAAACATATTTACAATGGGCTTTAGAACTTACTGGAAGTTACTGAAGTTACTGAACTTACTGAAAGTGTTCACTCGGTTTCAAGTTCTTAACCCTAACTTTTTACAGATTATCACTCTTGGGTGCACATTTCCCACCAAGTTGGTCGGGAAGACAGTTCATCGAGTTCTTGGACCAACGCTAACGGAGGCAACGGAGGTGGGACTGGAACCAGCGGCAGTATTTCTTTGCGTTGAGCTTCTGGCGTGCGCTTCCAAATTTCAGTTGGCGTCACCACACTCAGTCGTAAGTCCTTTGCCAATTTCTTGAGTTGTTTCCTAGACGCATTCTGGCAATCCCTCTTCTCATGCTTACGCGATCCACACCTCCAGCATCGGATTGTCCTTTTTGCTGGTTTTTCAATGGACTTGTTTATCTTGTCCACAGGCTTTTCTTGAGGCTTTTTGATGACAAGTTTGGACTCCGGATGTTTGGATCCAGCACTAACCTCACTTGTGAGCAGCTGATCCATGGCTGCGATCAAGTCTGCATCTTCTCCGAGTAGTTCTGCTTCATTGCCGTCTGGCAATGTTGTCTCCGGCTCGTCGTATTGCAACAGTGCATCTTCAAGCGAATCTCGATGTGCTTTCTGCTTCACTCTCTCTTCACATTGTAGCTTCAAAATTCTCCGCTTTTCGGCTTCCCTTTTCTGCATGGCTTGGCGTCTTAGTTTGGCTTCATGGTGTCCTTTTTCCAGTTTTTGCTTGCGCTGCTCTTCCTCTCTTTCTTGGGCATGTTTGGCCGCTAACTCCAACCGCTGTTTTTCCTCATACCTTTTCTGCATTTTGGCTTTTAAGGCTGCGTAGTCCACTTCTGGTAGGGCCGCCTTAACCTTTGAAGTCTGTCGTGGACTAGGACCTGTTTCTTTCTTGCAGATCTTGCTTTTTCTCACCATATCCAGTACTTTTCCTTGTTCTGTTTTTTCTGGCTCTACTTTCCTCTTGGGAATTTTGTACTTTTCAAGGAAAGCATCAATTCTCTGCTCACTCATTTTGCAAACTTCAGACTAGACTAACTGGTATCTAGGGTGGTTTGTTGAGCACAGTAGTTTGGCACAGTACTTATTGTTGCCATGGGTTACTTGAGAGGCGCCTTGTTCCAAGACACCGTGTACTTCTTTTCTTTCAGGAACAGTTCATCATCTGATTCTTCTGTTCCAGTATAGGAGAGCCATGCCCCGATGTCATCCTCTCCTGGTTTTGGATGTGGAGTTAGTCTGTCCATGTGGACCAGTTGGATGTCTGAGGGCTTTGCATCATTTTGAATTCTGGCATCACAGTCGTTCAATATTGTGAGTATTGTGTATGGACCTTCCCACTCAATATGTAATTTCTTTGATGTCTCATTTACTCTTAATGCTTTGTTATACAGGAAAACCTTGTCGCCTTCCTTGAATGGACACAGAGCAGCATTTCTGTCATAATAATGCTTCATGCGAACTGCAGCCTCAGCTCTGATTTTCCTGACTTCTTCATGGATTTTGTACAAGGCGTTTCTGACAGCCCATGGATAGTTTTCTGTGATGTCAGGCATCTGAGGTGGGGGTCCTTGCTGCATATGCAATGGTGTCCTCATAGGAGCTCCAAACATTATCTCATAAGGTGAGAACTTGTGTGTGGAATGAGGTAAACTTCTGTATGCTTGTGCAATAAATGGGAGATATTCTGCCCAAACATGATGTGCTCCGTCACACAACAGTTTTAAATTTTGTTTCAGTGTCCTCACCCATCTCTCAGCTTTTCCATTGGCCGATGGATGATAAGCTGTTGTTCTGGTTTTCCTGATATGATACAACGCCATAATTTCATGAAACAACTCAGACTCGAATATTTGAGCTTTGTCTGTCAGGAGAGACAAAGGCGCTCCATACACTGAGAAGACATGAGTGATCAGGGCTCTCGCTACTTCTTGTGCTTGTTGTGTTTTTAATGGGACTAGCACTGGCCATCCAGACAGTGCCTCCACTGCTACCAACACATACTTAAACCCGTCTTTTGTTACAGGGTATGGTCCAGCTGTGTCGACATGCCACCTTCCATGCAACACTCCATCGTGGAATATTTTGAGAGGGACCTTCACTTTTTGAAGTGGTCCTTTAGCTTTTAAACATGTGGTGCAACTGGCAACCATTTCCGCCACATCATTGTACATTCCTGGCCACCAGAAGTAACGTTTTAACGTTGCCAATGTTTTTCCAACACCAAAGTGGTTAGTTTGACCCAATTGAGTATGGTATGCACTGTTAGAAATGTTTTGAAAGTTCATTGCCAATCTGCACTGACAATTCATTACCACCATGATATTTCATGGCGCGAATTAAATTTCATAAATGTTATGAACTTTCATTGCATCCTTGATGAAAAGTCAAAACATTTCCATGAAAAATCAGTGTCGCATTGAGAAGTCATAATTGTGTCATGAAATGTCAAAACATCTCAATGAAAAATCAGTACCGCAATTAAAGGTCATTGTTGTGATTTGCAATGTCAAAACACCACAATGGAAAATCAGTACCGCAATGAAAGGTCAATACTGTGGTGTGAATGTCCAGCAAGCGGCCATGAACTCTCATTACTCGGTTTTGAAAATTCGCGGGCATGTCATGAGAAGTTTAGCTGCCCCCGCTTCCCGCTCCTCTTTCCCTCCTCCCCCTACCCTTCTTCCGAACAGCCGCAGCCGCGCCGCATGGCGCATGGCACGCTCTGTGTTCGGCTTGGAACCGGCTTGGAACATCAAACGTCGTCCCGTCGCAAAATGTGTGTCGAGTTGCATTCAACCAGTTAAATTGAGTGTTGAGAATTGAATTGAATTGAAAATGTATCGCTGTGTTGGGGTTATGTTCTGGGTGAGTAGTTGTGTGTCTACCAAGGGTTATCTTTCTTGGCAGCCTCTTTGATGGTTATTGTGAACCCATATTGTTCCTTCAGGTTTTTACCCGGACTCAATGATCACGTGTCGTGCAACTTGTCTTCATGATGCGGTTTTAAGCTTTGACGCCGTCATTTTCACCACTCATGTACAACATGTATCTTTGGCGTTGCTCTCCGAGTAAGTGATTTTAGTCCAATCTATAATAATGCATTGAATTGGATTATTTTCCCTATCATACTTTGTTTGGTTCTTCTTCTGGAAATAACTCATAACCTGTTTTGTTTCTTCAGGCACTTGGACTCGATGATTGGATGCATCATTTTCAGCCTTTTAAGTTTTAAGTTTTAAGTTTTGACGCTTTCATTTTATCACTCCGTGCATCCTGTGTCTGGCATCGCCCGCTGAGTAAGTGATTTTTTGTCTATGTTGTCCAACCTATGTATGGAATTGGATTATATTCTCAATGATGCTTTGTTTGGTTCTTTTGGATGTAACTGATAACTCATTTTGTTTCTTCAGGTTTTTACCCGGGCTCAATGATATCGTGCAACTTGTCCATGCTGCGGTTTTAAGTTTTGACGCCGTCATTTTTAACTTCTCATTTTTCCATGGACCTAATTATTGCACAACTTTGTCATACGATGCTGTATTAGACTCTATGCTTACAACTGGGTGCATTTCAGTGAAGCCATGGGTAAGCCTTTGAATCAAGCTTGTCTTGCCACTTGTAGTGATGATAATATTTGGAAGGTAATCTAATTTTTATTTTTTTTTAAATCTTTTGCAGATCCTGTTGTTTTGGTTTGTCGCTTCTGTAGCAGTCAATTCTCAAATGTCTCAGCATATTTTGGGCACCTCAAACTCCATCGTCACATCACTGCTATATTTCCGTGCTGCATTACTTCATGTCAAGAAGCATTTAAATCGGAGGTCAACTTAAGAACTCATTTGTTTCGTCACCACTCTCTTGAAGTAAGGTTGTCACAAGACCCTCCAAACCGTGCCCAGGATGTTTCCAATGCTTTTGGAAAATTTGAGTGTACGCTGCTTGTTTGCAAGAAACAGCTCGACTCTTTCAAGGACCTCACTAAACATCTGAAGGGTCATATGAACTCTGGTGCAACAACTCCTTGCCCATTCCCAGGTTGCAATGAAGTTTTCAAGTCTAGTAATAATTTTAGTGTCCATGTATCGAGAAGTCACAGAGTTGGTAGTCTCAGCAGTGTTGTACCTGATGATCCAAATGATGTGGTTGAAGCTGCTTTAAATGTAGACAATTGTGATAACTTGGATGACTTGCCAATAGTTGACGGTCCACTGCCACCCATGGCTGAATTATTAGATGAGGGCAAACTTCTGTTGGACAACTTGGCTCAGTTTTTCATGAAGTTAGAGTTTCAATATCTCCTGCCTGCATCCACAGTTCAGTATATTGCCAAAGAGCTTCAAACACTCCATGAGGATACTTTTAAAGCAATTTCTGATAAACTTAGAGCCAAACTTTCCCGTGAAAATATCAGTCCTGAAACTACTGAAATAATAGTCAATGATGTGTTTGATATTCATAGGAAGCATCTGCATACCTTAAGAACAGAACATACAAGAAACAAATATTATTTGAACAACTTTCTGTATGTTGAACCCAAGAAGAAGAAATTGAAGGGAGGCAATTTTTTTTATTATGTTTCTATTATTGAGACTTTAAAACATATTTTCAAAAGTAAGTCTTATTCTGTAAGTTTAGATCCCCCAAGTCAATCTGATCCTAATGTTCTTAAAGACTTCACTGATGGAAAGTGTTACAAAGAAAATCCTTTCTTTAAAGACAATGAGAAGTCCATCCGATTGATTTTGTATCAAGATGCCTTTGAGCTAGTCCATGCTATAGGACCAGCAAAAGGCAAGCACAAGACTATTGGTATTTATTTAACCATTGGAAATATGCCAGATTACATGCGGTCTAAAGTCAATAACATTTTTCTAATTGCTTTGTGTAAGGAAAAGGACTATGATCACGAGACACTGTTCAGACCAATTGTAGATGACCTCAAAACTCTTGAAAGTGAGGGTGTAGACATTGGTGTCGGTCACAATGTCAAAGCTGGATTAGCATTTATAACTGGTGACAATCTAGGCAGCCATTGTCTAGGTGGTTTTCTCACTAGTTTCTCTAAAACTCGGTACTTTTGTAGGTACTGTACAGTGGACAATCCATCGTTTCATTCTGATGGAGGTCACCATCTGAAGTTTCCAACCCGAACGCCTGAAGTGTACAATCAATGTTTGCAGGGAAGGCACCAAAACACCAGAATGGGTGTGAAACTCAATAGTATTTTCAATGAGCTGGAACACTTCCATGTTTGTAATCCGGGTCTTCCCCCTTGCCTGGCCCACGACCTTCACGAAGGTGTGGCAGCAGTTGACATGGCATGGTTTGTCTATTATTTTATTTGTAATGGCTGGTTCACAACCGAACAGCTTAATGCCAAAATTGCTTCATTTCCCTACACCAGTGAGGATCGTCGTGACCAACCCAAGCCTTACAAATTTGGTGCTGAAAAGATTGCTGGTGGTGCTGTCCAAATTTGGACGTTTATTAAACTGTTTCCTCTTATAGTGCTTGATTTAGTAGATGACTGGCATGAGAAATGGGAAGATCCGGTCTGGAAGAACTATATGTTGCTTGTGGAAATAATGGAGCTTCTTCTGGCCCCAGAAGTCCATACTTCCTCTTTGTCTTACTTAGATGACTTGATTCATGAATATCTAGATTTAAGAGTTGCAAATTTTCCTTATGTTCCCTTGAGGCCGAAGCACCACTATCTGAGCCATGCTTCAGAATTGATTGTAATTTTTGGGCCATTGTCAAAGGTATTTACCCTTAGGTTTGAACACAAACATCAGTTTTTCAAACGAACTGCTCGATTTTCTAAAAATTTTATAAATGTATTGAAGTCTCTTGCTGTGAAACATGAGCTTTTTCAGGCTTTCCTAAGAACTGGAGCTCAGCTGCAAGGTGAAGTGGAAATCAATAATTCTTCTACATTTTATATGTCCATGTATGCTCAAGAAATTGTCAATGCTGTGCGACATTCTGTCGCATCCAACCATCTTCAGGAGTCTCCTTCTGTTGTTGTACGAGGAACTACGTACAAGAAGGGCTCCTTAGTTGTATTACGACAAGCTCACTATCAATGTGATGTGGAAATTGGCCGAATTTGCTTATGCTTGTATGACGATGTTAACAGCAAAGTATATTTTGTAGTAGAAGTTTTCGGCACTACCTTTGTATCGCCTACTCGTGTGTTTAGGCTGGAGGTGGAGGGAAGGAAGAGATATGAATGTATTCTCCATTCATCTTTGTTGACTTTTGCTGTTCCTCGAGAATACAAACTTTCTGGATCCATCTTTGTTAAGTTGAAACATGCTATCTATTCCTAGAGTTACTTTCTGTATTTGATGTCTTGTAACTAATTTGTACTCGTGTTCGAATGGAACATCAGGTTTTGACTTGTTCTGGAAGTAGATGAATTATTTTACTCTAAGACTTGTGCATTAATTGTTGCCTTCCCTACTTCCTCACTATTAGGGCCACATTCCAAGAATGCAGCAGTTTTCTATCTGGTCTTTTCTTGATCATAACGTGTACTTTATAATTAAAGTGAAAAAAGAAAAGTTTCTTGAAGGCAGGGTGCTTGCCTGAGATCCACTGATCAGTGACCCGTTCAAAAAGTCAAATGTAAATAAAAGTCCATATCCATCATTGTTTATTTATCGCTTGTAATATTGTTCAAAATTTATCCATCACTTATAATGAAGCTAGCCAACAAGACAACAATGGTTATTTGGACTGGCTTCTCCGCTTCACTCGGTCTTTCTGCAGCACAATCAAATTGAAACAAAATATTGTCAAGTACAGTTTTGTCAATATACTTCTCAGCAAGAAGTCAACAAATTACCTTACCTTCTTCATCTCAGCACAGAACACGGGAGAAGTCCGGATAGAAACAGCAGCAAGTTGATGTATGAGATTGTCTTTCTCGCAGTCCAAACAAATCCGTGGCATTCTCTCTTCTTTACACGCTTGAAAGTGCTCTTCAAAAGCCTTCAACCCTCCAGGCACAGAACACAGTGTTTGTCTGTACAAGGCATTGTGCCATTGTGAGTGCAGCAATTTTAGTTTCAGCTGGTACACTTCATCACCCTGAAAAATGATTAAAGAAGTTAAAATTCTCACACAAATGACTCCACGGAGTCTGGGTTCGGTACACACCTCACATTCACTGCTAGATGAACTCAGAGGCCTCTCAGGCACTTCAATAGGCCATTCTTCGTGACAACCCATGAGTTGTGAAGATCCACCGGAGTCGTTGGTGCAATGGTCACTCATGTTTTATAGTCTAGGATGTAAGCAGATGTAAGGCTTGAAATAATGTACCTTCACCTTCACCCTCACTGTCCACACTAACTGAGGAATGTAAAGTTTGGAATTATCTGATCCCGTAAGATGGCAGTGCCCTTTCGATTGTTCATTTCCTTTTCATTCGCGAAGAAATCTTCGCGCTCAAGCCACAAATCATTTAAACGAAACCTTTTCATTTTGTCTCTATAAAATTTCATTGACAAGTAATGATGTTTGCAAACAGGACTAGCAGAAGCCGGTAACTGTTACCAATATGCCAACAACAAAAATCTCAGGTTTAGAAAAAAAATAGACATAATAAAATGCTGTTGAGTGAAAAATTGAACGGTCTTAACATTACTTTCTTTAAAATAAAGGAAACTTTTATTCCTTTTAACTTCATGAACACTTATTTCGAAAGCGCTAGAGACCATTAGAATATATTTTAGGTTGCCGCTTTGCGGTCCATCCACTGCCTTGCGAAGCCTCGTGCGGCAGAACTCTCCTGGAAATTACGCTTGCCTGAAGCTTTCCTCAAGGATCAAAATGGAATTTCAGTCATTCTCTCCACTCAGTTTGGACCGCGGATCTTGGACGAAGCTTTACAAGCTTACTTGTTACCACCGGACGATTGAGGTGAGTCTCACCGAATGATGCCTACTCCGTGGTACGCACGCGAAGTGGCCTACGGCTCGCAGGCACTCTGCATTCGTGCAGTCTGTTTTGAGTTCGGCTTTCAGTTTTCTTGTCGTATCAGATAGTTCGGTTTAGCCCGTTTGCTACTTCCATAGGATGTGAGAAGGTATACGCTGTGTGTTCACGGTTTCTTTCAGTCTGTTCAGAGTCGTTGATGCTCGCCTTCATTTTACAGGCATCAGTTCGTCATGGTGTTAGTTGTTGTCACCAAAGAAGGAGGCGGCGGCGGAAAGAAGTTTATTTCAGCTACTTCGGTAGAGGCTGTCGTTTTGAAAGCCAAAGAGAAATTCCAATTATTGGATGAACTTACATCTTTTAAGGTCAGTTTAGGGTTAGGTTTATGGCGGGCACCTCGTTCTCCGCCCCATGGTGACTAGGTTAGGATTTCGTTGTACCCGTTTGATTAACTTGTCTTTTATCGTTTCAGCTGTGTGTGGCATCAGGTGAGGCTGAAGGTCTTGAAGTTGAGGATGATGAAATTTTCATGGAACTCACTGAGGCACGCAAGCCAGAGTTACTAAGTCTTGTGCTAATTCCCAAAGACCAACTTTGGACTACACACTCCTCTGGATCCAGTTCTGCAGGTATGTTGTGTATTTGTTCTTTTGCCCTCTGAGTGTGTAGAGTGAATCTGTTTTGAGCACCAGTGCATTAATTTGAGAAGTTAGCATCAGATTGTCTGTGTCAATATTGTTTTGAAACTTCCACATTGCATACACCGACAAGTGCTTCTCTGTTGATGTATTTTGCCCCAGGAGATTTATTAGGCCTAACCCATAACTCAGCCTAGACTTACTTTCCTCTAGACGTTCGTTGTGTAGTAATGTGGTTTGTCTCTCTTCTTTCAGATGATGATGTAATGGAGCAAGAGCGGGAGCCAATCGCCTCTCCACATACTCCTGCCCCACCTAAGTGGCCCCCGCTGCCAATGGGACCACTCCTTGAAACACTCGATCCAATTTTGAAGTGTTTGAAGATGGAACCTCCACCCCAAAACATCCTCCTGAAGAAACGACGGGGTGCCAGGGAAGCTTCAAAGTATGTGTCCGACTTCATTTGGAAACGTGTGAGGAACTACACATTTTCCACTTGCCAATCTTATGCATCTGCCTTGTTCAGTTATGATGATGGGCTTCTCAAACCGTTGTTCCATCGGTCTTATGTTGGCATAGTCCATGATACTGGTTATGAAGCCCTTGTGACATCAGTGTACAATGCTTTAAATCACCAGAGAAGTAAGGCAAGAATTGAAGCAGGGCAAACTCCTCGGAAAAGACGTCGAGGAAGGTTTTCAAGGGATGATAGGACTGACGAGGAAATGGTAGATGATGTCGAATGTGATCCCAAACACCGGAGGATTGATGACTATGGTTGTGTTCGTCACAATCCAGGCTTGAAACCAGGGGAAACATCTGCCTCTCAAGAGCAGAAACGATTGGCACTTTCAAGATTAAGTGGCATCAGTGACGGACCAGAAGTTGATAAACTCTTCATGGAAACGTATGCCACTCAGCGTAGTGAGATTATCAGTGCTAGCCCAATCTCCAGCCTGAAAGGAGTTCTGTCTCGCTGGCCTCATCTACTGCATCATCATTGTTTTTATAAGCATGCTAGCCATCTAGTTGACAAAGACGTCTTAGACACATTTCTCTCCTCTGTGGGGAACAACGCTAGAGACATTATCCATTACTTGAATCACTTCTGGAAGCAGCGTGTTAAGGTGCCTCAAGGTGTGGACCAGCTTGTAGACGACCTGGATAATGCAGTTCAATCGGAGAGGAGCAATGCTCCATTTTCAGTGGCTTTGGTACCCCTTCTCATGAAGTATTTCAAGGAGGATTCAGACTTTTTCTTTCAAGTCTTAAAGGTATATCTCTAATATTTTTTTTCTTACTAGTCTCAATTGATTTTGATCGTGGAAGGAGTTTAACCGTGTTTGTTTTCAGTTTGATGCTACCCAGGATGATGTTTTGAATGCAGCTTCTAAGGCTAATCTAAATCCTATCATCATTGTGCGAGGTAAGGTTCTACATAATTGCGGATAACTTTCTGAGCTCATAAGAACATATGTTTCCTGATCTGTCTCAATCGCCAATTTATTTTATTTTCTTTGTTCACAGGCAACTCGATTTTTGATGCTGTAGACTTTCAAATTGTTTTCCTGAATGTCATTGTGATGTCAGCACCAACCTTCACAGAAGCCGTCTTAGTATCTTTCCTTTTTTATTATGTGTATGGGTTGAAGTACCCTAAAGAAATTCAAGTGACACTTGAATTCTGCCAAAGGTATGTTGCTTGGTTGGTGTGTCTTGTGTACTTTGAATGTGAGGCAGCATTACTAATTCTTATTATTTGTCTTATAAGGACGTTGCTTCAAATCAACCCACCAGGTGAAGGGAAGAGGGAGCGGACAAGGCGGGGTGTGATGTCTATAAACAGCAAGTTAATTACTCTCTCTAACAACTTGAAACTGTACCAATCTCTGTGCTCTACTTGAACTACTGTAGATTGCAGCTCGATTACCAATCTATTTGTTAAGTGAAATGGTATTGAATCTTGTATGTGCCTTCTTTTTGTTTATGTATACAAGGTCACAGTGCACATTTCTGTAGTAATACAAATGAATTTGATTTACTCCTTCTACTTTATTTTCCCTTTGAAAAGTCACAACACAAAATGAACCCTCAAATCTTAAAACCCATTAAAATTCAATTCCATAATATTTATCGGTTATAAACTCATCTGAAATTTTACAGCATTAGTACAATTGAAATTCAAGGTTGTATATGAATTGTCATTTTTCACCACTAACTTTTCATACGCAGTGTGCACTGGAAAGTCAGAGTGGTAGTATAAAATTTCAAAACAGTTTTTTAAATATCCAGATGGCATCCTTACGATTTCATTCTCCACTTTTAAAATGTCATGTCTCATACGCAATGAAATGTCACAATCCAGAATGACCTTTCACGTCAATGAGATGAACTTTCATGACACTTTGCTATTAAATTTTACAGCAACTGGGCAATGAAATTTCATAGCAACTCAGCAATGAAATTTCATAGCGACTTGGTGCAATGAAATTTCATAACAGAAAAGTGATAATAATTACATTACCATGCAATGAAATTTCAATTTGAATTTTCTAACAGTGTGCCTGCATAGTTCTTTTCACATGTTTTCGTGGCAATACTAACACTGTTTGTGTTTTTGCAGGATCCCCAGATGGATGCTCTACTTTCTTGTATAGCAAGTGGTCTTCAATGATCAAGGACTTGAACTTATGCCACAGTGTTCTGGTATGTTGCCCATACTCAGACACTTCTTGGAAATGCGGT
The DNA here is from genome assembly GCA_030522485.1 of Stenchaetothrips biformis. Lineage (NCBI taxonomy): Eukaryota > Metazoa > Arthropoda > Insecta > Thysanoptera > Thripidae > Stenchaetothrips > Stenchaetothrips biformis. The sequence goes on from CM060102.1 coordinate 11,760,534, forward strand.
CTGTGCCCTTCTTCCACTGCTATATATATTGGCATAATTTCTTCGTCCAGCTTCTGATCCTGCACCATTGTCATGCTTGACACCCCTTCCGGTACTACAGTTGTCCAATTTGCCAATATTTCTTCTGGAGTAGCATTTATTGACATGCGGTCTTCCACTTCACAAAGTTTGCAGTGAACATCGCAGGTTTTCCAATGTACATTTGTTTCAGGCTCAAAGTGGTACATATAGATTCTTAGTGCCAAGTCTCCGAACACTTTGTGCAGCATATTAATTAATGTGGTCAACTGCATCTTATCGAGTCCACAAGAGAACTCAGGCATGCTAATAGCTGGTACATTGTACTTGATAACCCACATTCTGAGGTTTATCAGTGCCTGTTCCACTTCTTCAGGGGTAGGTTTGTCATAGTGCTTGACCTTAGTGATCACATTTACTATGCATCGACCATGACTATGCGAAATCACTAACCCTGGACATCCTCTGTCCTTTTGTTTCAGGAAATCCTTTTTAACCTTGTACCGGGTCTCCAGATCAAAAGCTAGCCCTTTTCCAAACTTTCCATCGTGACTTACTGCATGACACAACGGAATGGATAGGGGACTTTTGAAGATATTGTCATACACATGGAACATTTCAAAGTTTTTGGACGAAGGTAGGGTATCGAGCTCTAAAAGTTTGTCCATGTCTATGAAATTTAAAGAAGCTGTGTCCCGCTCTTCTAATCGTGCACATTTCTTGCAGTTTGCTGTACAAGGTCGTGCAGGTCTTCTGCTGAGGGCATCCGCATGACCAATGTTAATGCCTCGTTCATGTACTACTTCGAACTTGTATGGAGCTAGACGCTCTAACCAGCGTGCCAGTCGTCCAGTGGGATTTTTGAAATTTCTCAACCACTGTAATGCTGCATGATCAGACTTGACTAGGAAAGGTGCTCCTGCCAAGTAATGGTGAAAAGCTTTGATGGCTTCCACTAGTGCCAGCAACTCTCGATGTGTGGCACAGTAATTTCGCTGAGCCTGATTTAGTAACTTGGACCAAAAGGAAATGGTGACTTCTTGACCATCTTGTTCTTGGGTAAGTACTGCACCTAGGCCAGTTAAGCTGGCGTCACATGTTACTGTGAATTGGCCTTTTTCCACGTTTGGTGTCCCCAATATTGGTGGAGAAACTAGCTTTTGTTTTATTTGTTCAAAAGCTGCTTGACATTGTGGTGACCATTCAAATGGTACACCTTGTTTCATCAGAGCAAATATTGGCGTTGCAATAGTTGCTAAATGTGGCACATATTTTGCATAATACTGTACGAGGCCTAGCCATGACCTCACTTCCTTGACATCCTTTGGTGCCGGCCAATGAGTGATTTGATGAATCTTTTTCTTATCCACTCTTATTCCTTTTTCAGACAAGATATGGCCCAAGAATGACACTTCAGTCTGAAATAATTCACACTTTTTGGCTTTTAGTAAGAATCCGCCGGCTCTTACTCTGTTGAAGAATGCTATCAGCCTTTCAAGCATTTGTTCAACTGTGTCTCCAGCTATACAGACATCATCTATGTACACAGCCACTGTGTCACCCAGGTCATTTTCTGGCTTTTTGACCGCTGCTGGTGTTACTAGTCGGTCTGTGACATACTGGAACGCTCCTGGCGCTGCTGACAAACCAAAACCCATTCGTGTATACTCATATTGCCTGCTTGGTAATGCCAGATCTTCAGGTAAGATTATTGCAGTCTTAGGCTGGTCATCTGGATGTACTACCAAATTATGGTATCCGTGGGCCAAATCTGCACAATGGTACCACTTTTTCCCAGCTAAATGTTGTAATAATTCTTGTGTTCTAGGAATTGGAGCTGCTGGTACCCTTGTGATGGCATTCAGAGCTCTGTAATCCACACAGACTCTTACTTCGCCTGTCTTCTTTGGAACACACAGAATTGGAGAAGCCCAGGCTGACTGACTTGGCTTGATAGCGCCCATTTTGAGATACTTTAAGAATGTTTCTCTGACTTCTTTTCTGTAGTGCAGTGGCACAGGTCTTGCATTTTGCTTTATTGGTGGGTGGTCTCCAGTGTCAATTCTAAACCGGAGCCATGGACACGTTCCAAAGGTATAGTTGTCTGTTGCAAAAACATCATGATGTGTCTTCAAAATGTTTTCTAATTTCTCTCTTTGTTCCGGACTCAGATTTTTACTACTCTTTTCCAAAAGTTGCTGTAAGTCTTCTGGTAATTTGTCCAGTGGTGGCTTCTTTGGAACTGTATTGATTTCCGCACCATAATGTGGAGCTACTTCATGTTCTATCCATGCAACTCCACACAGATGACAGACCTCAACTATTTCTTCCTCCTCCTCCTCTTCAAGAAGAGTAGGCTCGTCATCTGGTTGCATGTCACCCAGAAAATTAGGGCTGAGCTCTTCATCATCATCTTCATTCATGCCACTGAATTTCAAAGGATGTACCAAAAATACCTCACCAACAATGGTATACTTGGGTATCTCAACACACTTAGACCCAAAATTTTCCATAGTGACTGTTAGTGGAGCTGTCACGCATGGAACCATTCCAGACTGGACTAACACTGATGCAGGTAACTTTGAGATTTTATTTTCTGCGAATTTATTATTGGTAAAGAGTCCCGTTCTTATTGTACTTTTCTCCAGGTTCAACACTTGCTCTGGCTGGATACCTTGGCTCTGCTGGCCCTTTGACTCAGGTTTCACATTTTCCTGGTCCTTCATGTTGAGACGACCAGGAGGCGAGGCAACTTTTGGTTCAGAATTTAGTGTCGATGTGGACAGCACCTTCACTTCATCCTGTTCCTTAGTTACCACGTCTCCCTGTCTCACCCATGCACTGGCCTTTCCCAGCTCATCAGCCTTTAAATCCGTTTCCAGTTTTGTCTCCAATTGTCGTTCCAATCCTGGTCTTAACAGAGTCCTCTGATTTGCTCTGACCACAAAGTACAATGATCCATCATCAAACTTGCCTTTGGTTGGCGATTTCCGTATTTTGAACGGTACTCTTTCTTGCCCTCCAAACTGGGCGTATCTGCCTTTTGCGCAGATTCTTACATCATGATCTTCCATAAAGTCATATCCAATTAAATTTTCATCAATATCTGCTTCGTATGTCATACAGGAAGATGTTTTTCCTTTGATTTTAAAATCCGTCTGGACTGGTCCATACAGTGTAGCTCTGTGAGATGTTGCACTTTTCATTCTTAACTTTGCTGGTGGTAAGTCCATTCTGGTTCGTTTCAGGACTGTGATTTGAGCTCCTGTGTCTAAAAGAGCTTCTGTTTGTTTTCCCAGAATTTCACATTTCACGAATGGTGCAACTCGTACTCTAGGCTTGTCTGTGCAAGACATGCAAACATCACAATCTTCTTTTTCTTCAATTATTTGGTTTAGGACTTTACTAGTACAGTCTTTCAACGCTTTGACCATACAGTCAGTTTCCATACTTTGTTTACACTTTTTAAGTTTGAGTTTTACTCCAGCATTTTCATTCGTTCTTTTCTTTGCAGGTTTCTTTTCTGGTGTTGTCGGAGTTACTTCTGGCTTCTCCCGAAGCACTCTTCCTTCTTCTGGTACCCAGCTTCCCTCCGACTGGACGGGTACCTTCTTCAGTTTCCCTGGTCCTGACCGTTATTCTGTTGGGGAGCATTGGGAACATAAGGTATTTGCTGCTGCCTCTGATTCTGGCGTTGACCTTGGTATCCTTGCTGCTGGCCTTGCTGAGAACCTTGAGCAGCTTGGATTTGTGCCAGGTTTGGCCAAGGGAGAGCTCGTTGGCCTCCCAGATCTTGGAATTGGTAATATGCCAATGCTGTACGCAAGGCGTCTGGTGGGAAGTTGAAATTGATCCGTCCACGCCCACGACCTCCATTACCTTCTTCACGTAGGCGATTTCTGCAGTCCTTCCACAGATGTCCTGGTTTCTGGCAGTAATTACAGGTACGTGTTGTACCGCCATTGTAATACCCTCGGCCTCCTCTGTTGCTGGGGCCATTTGGGCAATTGGCTGCAAAATGTCCTGGTTGTTTGCAGGTATGACATGTACCATTTTGGACATTTCCAGCATTTCCTCCTCGGCCTCCTCTTCCTCGGCCACGACCGAACCCACGTGGACGGCCTCGAGGACGCCCACGATGTACTGTCTGCGTACCGGATCCTTGGGCAACTTGACTTCCTTCAGCGAGCTGGTTTACGCTAGCCTCTGCTGTATCCTTTGAACCAGCATCAATTTCTGCCATACGTACTCTCTTTACTGGTCTTTCTCCAGACAGCAATAATCCTCTGTTCAAATTCTTTACAGCGTCTGCTAGTGTGTCGCTTGGTGCATAACCTAGCCTTTCAGCTGCATTGCTGTCATTCAACCCTTTTACAAAGACTGTGACAAGTGCTTCCTGCAGGTCCTCTTCATTGTGTGTGACCATGTACTTTCTGCCCACATGCTCCACTTGTAGTGCAAAGTCTTCTACTTTCTGATCTGCACCTTGCTTGAGGGTTTCAAAATCTCGTTTTCTCTGCCACAGGGACGTCACTGTGCTGAAAGTTTTTAGCAACAGTGTATCTAGTTCCTGGAAAGTAGGAAGCTTTTTCTGCTGTTCCAACATGGGTAGCACCATCAACGCCTTTCCTCGTAGTGCTGACACTAGCTTTTCGCCTTTCTCTTCTTCTGTTAGTTTGGCTGTCATAGTGCGAAACTGAGACCTCCACAATGTGTAGCACCGCTCTCCATCATATTCTGGAACTTTAATGTTTTCAATGCTAGGAGCTGCTCGCTGTTGCTGTTCTGGCTGTCTTTCTTGCTGCCCTTGCTGCAGCTGCTGAATTTGCTGCTGTTGCTGTGTGAACATTTGTGCCATGATATCTATCAAAGGTTGCATTGCTTGAAACCCTGGTCTAACTCTACGACCTGGTGCCTCGCGACCTTGCTCGTTCTGCTCATCGTCGTAGTCATCTTCTTCATCGTCTGCTTCCTCGTCTGTGTGAGCTTGACGTGGTCGCAGTACACGTGCATGACCTCTTGCTGCTCCACGGCCTCTGCCTCTGCCTCTGCCTCGTCCGCGACCTCTGCCGCGTCCACGGCCTCTAGCAGCTGGTGGTGGGTCTGCGTCTCCTTCACCTCCAGATTGCTGAACCTCCTCTACATCAAAACCTTCAAACCCAGGACGCCCAGCACGGCCTGGTTGAGGCGGGCGCAGCTGCACGACTGCATCAGGCTGTTGAGGCGGCTGGTCATTTGCAGGGCCTGCTTGCTCCCCGTCCTGTTCAATGGGATGAACCAACGGACCTATATGCGGGTCGAAGAAATCACGTGCACGACGTCGAAATGGTTCCATAATATAACTGCTTTTCTCCGAACCTGGTGTTGTTATTCCTGTAACTCCTTGTACCTATCAACGGTTTCTAGCCTGAGTTACCTCGGCTTTCAGTCACCGTTCAATCACTCTGTGGATTAACAGCGCGTTTCCGGCTTTCGTTAATGCACTCGTTTACTCGTTGCCAAAGCAGCACCTATGGGCTTTCACCTCAAAAGTAGCTCGACCTCGGCTTTCGCTCTCAGCAGCACCAATTAGGGCTTTCACGTGTTATTGACACGCAGCACCGCCTTGGGCTTTCACTTAAAGCAGCACGTACTCGGCTTTCACCTTTGTAGCAGCACCGTTGGGCTTTCGCTCTTTCAACCTCTTTCGGACTGCCTACCGATCAGCACACAAAGGGCTTTCAATCGGTCGACCCAATTGCTCAGTGAAATGTAGGATTGCACGAACTGGTAGTGGCTTACACTCCGTGAGGAATAGCACGACTATTCAGTAGGGCAGCTCCCTCCTTACACTTCCTATTAGGTCACTAACTGACCTGTGTACCTACGCACACTCACACTCGTACACGTACTCTCTCGTCCTCCTCAAAAACGTAGGCAAAACCCACGCTATGTCGCCAGTTAAACCGCTGTCACCACTTGTAGTGTTGGGACACTTCGAGTGGTAAAGGGCGTAAAGGACGACAGAGAGTGAAGGATTGACTGGTTTATTAGGAGAACCGAACAGCTCGAGACCAGGCTACAGACTGTTAGCCGAGCCACAGGCGAGGCTCAACTTATAGGTTTGGCAACAATAGCGATGGAAGTGGAAGGGGAACTGAGGTGGGAGTATCAATAGTGGAACCTTGGCCAAGGTGGTAGCTCTATGCCAGAGAAAGGAAGAAGAGGATAAATAAAAAGTTGAACTGAAACTTGTTGATGTAGCTTTCAAACTGGTAATTCATTACAATAGCAAAAACTTAGATTCAAATGTTATCTAATTCTAGCTTCTTTTATTTTTGTTTTTATTGATCTGAAGACTGAAATGTATTCATAAGACTTGTATGTAACTCTCTTTGTAAATTTGTTTGCAATGATCTAGTATTTTTTCTAGTCTTCTCAAATCTATATCAATACTACGATTTAGTTTCAATTGCTACTGCGTACCTGATATTTTAAGTGTTGATTAAAACTGAAAGATTTGAATGTTATTAAATTTTAAGCCATTTTTTTTCATTTATTTTTTTTTTTTCGCCCGTCCCGTATTTTATAACAATACCTTCCAATACCTTTGGGTTTATCATAAAAGAGAACATAAAAAATGGATGCGTGGGAGAGGGTCGGGGTGGGGGTGTTGGCAAGGGAAAAAACCAAGAGTCACCGATCTAGACAGCTGATGGAGATAAAAATCTGGCAAATTCAGGAAAATACAAATTTTAAAAACGTTATCCTACAAAGATTGTGTTCTACAACAAGAGATTTCGTTAGGATTTCGTTGAGATTTCACAAGATTTCAATAGATTTTCGAGGATTTCATCGGATTTCCCAGGATTTCAGAAGATTTCTCAGATTTCACTGGATTTCAAAAGATTTCACTAGGATTTCCAAGATTTCATTGAGATTTCACAGGGCTTGTACACAGGATTTCACAAGTGGTTGCCCCCTCGCCGTGACCATTTCCCGATTAGTATTTCCAATTAATGTTTCTAAAATACCTTCTTTTTGCAAATGATACTATATGTTGCGTTCGTAAATATCTTCTCTATCGGTTAGCTAAAAGTATTTAACAAAATATTACACTGATGTAGAGAAAAACGCATTTTCATGTTGCCACTCGCTGGCGTCTACGGTCGGACCTGAGGTTAGGTGCACGCACAATCCTCCTCCGTTGTGTGGTTTATCCCACCAGTGACGAAAGTAGAGAGAGTGGTCCTCTTTCTTCAACATCCTATTTTTGAGTACTGATCCAGTTCTGGTGCATGATGCACGTTGTAATGAAGTCTTCCGTCACACATACATGGTATCTCGGACGTCAGTACAGTCGTTCTTACCTCCCACTTTAGTCTAATATAATTATGAAATTTAATAAACAAAATTCTATGAGTTTTAAAAATTTGGTTATTAGTTTTAAGAGGGGAAAGTTTCTTACTTTTAAAAGCAAAAAATCTTTGTAAACTGCTTCACAAACTAGTTTCCTAAAATTAAGATGGATTTTTTTTGCAGTGTTGGACCAAATCGACGAGTCTCTGCCTCTACTGGACATGTCTTGAGCTTCGGCCCTGGTATTCGCCACGCGGCTAGAGTATTGAAAGGCCGTTCTTTTGAGCCGTAGCGGGCCTCTGCAGCACTTGCCATTCTGCTACAACTTACGATTGAAAGTGCAATAGTGGACCGTGTCCCCCCCCCCATTCCCTCCTATCTTGAGTTCCGTCGGTCGGGCCTGGAGTGGACGCCGTTCCCACCTCCAGCCGGTGCTTTTGCAGCGCCGTGGGTTCAAATTGGCGCATACCGCGGTCCGATTCATCGACTCGTTTCGAAACGGGCCTCTGCCAGGCAATACGAGACGGAAACTTGGAAACTTTTCTGTTTTCTTTTTTCCTTTATCGTGCAAACACCGAATTTATCTCTGTACACCGGATCAAATTTTCAAAAAGAAGGAGCAGGTTTATTTAAGAAAAGCAATGTCTTACAGTGACCCTCTTGGATTTCGCTGATTTTTTTGGTGGTCGGTAGTCCTCCCAGGTAGGAGTTCAGGGCCAAAATTTCAGAGCCCAAAAAAAATTATTTTGGAAGATATAGAGATCTTAAGTTTTCTTGGGACTTTTTGCATTGAATTTGGGATTTTCTTATAGCTTCGCGACTTTTGATCCGATTTGCTTCAAATTCGGGTCCTACCATCAAAATTGAATGAGGAACACGATCGTGCTCTCAGATTCGACCTGCGACGGTTTTTTAATGGTTATTTTTCACTTTTTCTCGAAAAAATGACCGAAAAGGTCCCAAATCTTGGGATTTTGGACTTTTAATTTTAAAAATGTTTTAAAACCAGCCTTATCCGATGGAGGAAGATCCGCTGAATCCAAAAAACTCAACCCCAGATTTTTATCACTAACCGTTCCGGAGATGTGCTACTCCAAAGTCAGGCAATATATTTTAGGTCCTAATTTCTGTGAGATTTTGCCGAGCTGCTCACTCCCATGTATTGGGCGGTCAGTTCCAGCGACGCAGGCCTTGTGCACTGGTTGGTTGTCACCAGCGTGCCTTTCTAGCGCCTGCGCCGGCACAGTTGGGCCAGATAACAGGTGGAGGCGGTCAAAATCCCGGACGCGATTTGAGCTCCTGAGTCGCTAAATTTGACTCGAACCGAGCGTGTGACCCCACTAACAGATTCCTCGTTCCGAAATCAATCCAAGGGTCGGGTCAGACGTTCGGTTCCAGTACTCTTTAGCGACTTAGGAAACCGACACACGTTGAGTGTTTCGGCCCGCTGCGTGGTCTTCTGGCCCACTGTGCGCTGGTGAAACTAAAGCGTAGTATTACCCTCTGTCGAAACGAAACCGAGTCCGATCCATTTCTGCTATCCCTTTTTCGCTTGCTCGCCATCTGCTCTCAAAATGCCAGAAGATTTTGTCCAAATTTCATGACCTTGAAAATTGCCTAGCCCAATCTTGTAAACTTACCAGTCACCAAATTTAAAACAATTCAGGAATGATATGAAGAAAAGGGATAAAAAATAAATCCGTGTCTCAATAAACAGGTTTGCATTAGCGGAAGATTGGCGTTATTGACTGCAAAGGTCTTTCCGTATCAACAGATCTGTCTTCTCCATGACTCAAATCACGGAAATATATTTTAAAAACAACTGTTCAGCCGTTGGTTTTGGTGACGGTCTAAAAAAGGTACGGTGAGGTCAGAAGGCACGGTGGTGTTTACAGTCTGCCGGTCTAAGATTTCCGTTATGATATGATGATTCCTTTTCACCGTTCTGGTTTACAATTTCACCGTGCCTTCTCTTTGACCTCACCGTTCCTCTTTTTAGACCGTTCCTAAATCGTAATTATAACGCTAGTGGCCGAAAAATAATTAGCGGTACTTTTTCCGTATTAAATCCGAGATTTTTTCTAGCAGTGAAAGCAGTAAGACCCTGCTTTTCTTAAATAAACCTGCTCAAGGCATCTCCGCCTGCGCTCCCGTCATGCCGACTGATTCCGACAGTTGCTTTCGTCACTCGGTCTCTCTCGCACTCACGGAGCGCGCCGCACCGGTGCGAGAGAGACCGAGCGACGAAAACGACTCTGGGAATCGGTAAGCCAAGGGAGCGAGAGGGACAGAGGGCAGGGCCCGGTAACTTAACAAAACACCGTTACGTTATTTTTTACAAGGTGTACCAAGGCATTTTGTTACCACACTAGTTACGTTACAAATCAGTGTAACGAACCGCGCTTCTCAAATTATACCGTTATAAAACTTTAGAACGTCTTAAGTGTTATTCTAGTATTGTTACAATGGTAACGTTACCGAAAAAGAGACACGGTGTAACGGTGCTCAAGTTGTAACGAAACGTATAGTGCAAACATCAAGGGTTACGATTGTAATCGTTCCGCTCCAAGTAACTCAATCGCGGTTCCAGTTCCAGTCCCGTTACAATTACGTCACAGACTGTTGGAACGGCATTCCCTGTTCCGTGGTTGGAACGGTTCTGGGGTAGAAAGTGGTTCCAGTTCCCAACCTCTGTAACTAGTGGCGTTACGTAAAAATGTAACGGTACTACACACGGTGTCCTGATTGAGGCGGGTTGCCTAAAAGTGCCGGACTGTTTCTCCACGCTTCATTTTAATTTTTATCTATTAAGGTTGAGAAGTTTTGTCGGCCGCGTCGGCCCTGACCCTGCCCCCACGGTAAAAACGGTTCCCGGTTTTCCCAGGAAGCCTGTAGAAAAGACATAGGCGATTTCCAGGGAGTTTCTGGGAAAACCAGGAACCGTTTTTACCGCTCTTTCGCTGCCTCAATTTCCAGCCCAAGCCGGGCCCTGGGCTAATTCTCAACGTCCTGGTTCCTGGTCTCCGCTGGCCAAAAATGAGTTGGGATTCTCACGGAACCCTCACGCTCACGGGTCGCACGTAGAGGCAGCCTCTAGAGAAAAGCATGGAGAGCAAAGCGTGGTCAAGGTCAAAACAGCACCGCCGCCAGGACGCACCAGCAGCCCCACGCTACAATTCGCCAGCCACTACCACCAACCAGCCACCAGCGCAGCGCCGCCAGTAGCAGCGCCGGCAGCCGGCTGGGGTCCTTTTTAAACTTCCCGCTGTTGCGGCCGGGGAAAGTGCGAGGTTGCCAAGTTGAAGTTGTCGCGTGCGCGGTGCGAAGGCGGCGTGTTGGCAGCAGCGCTGTCGGATGTTGGATGCACATATTTCGCCGCCTCTTTTTCGGTGCCCGCACAGAAAAGAAAAGTACGCTTTTAGTGCGTTTTCGATACGTTTTCAATACGCGTCGCTGTATATTAGGGCGCTTTTGGTGCGCGGGCTGCGGTACTACTATGCTTTCGGTGCTCAAAACCGGGGGACTACGACTCAAAGAGGTCTCGTCCGCGGCACCCCAACGGTGCTACCAGTGCGCTTTCAGTGCGCGTCGCACCGCGTGCATGAGTACTGGGGTGTTTTCTGGGCGCGGCGGAGGGCACTAGTGCGCCAACTGCACCCGAGCATGCCCGAGGCGGACTTCAGAACGCCCTACTCCCCTTCCATGGGTACCGAAAGCGTACTAGTGCACTCCACCGAAAAGGGTCCCTAGTTTGCTTTTAATACGCTTCCATGATCAGCCCAGGGTGGAAGTTGTGGCGACGGGGACGGGATGTGAGTGGCGTTGATTTCAACTCCAAGATTTGACCTACGAATTTTACAAAATTCGCAGTCACCAAAAACCGTTGAGACAGGCAGTTTACAATGCCCGCACCAGGCGTCCATGCGTCATAATCTCCTTTTAGTAAAAATTTTTAAAAAAATCGTTTTAACTCAAAAGGAAGTATAGCATGGTGATTGATTGTGGTTGACTTAGATAGATTTGTCTAAATGTTCTTCCAACTACTTGTTAACATTAAAAACTTCTGTGTTCGTAAACCAAAATTAAGGGAATTCGATCAGCTTTTTTGCTTTGGCAACAACAACGAAGTGAGCGAGAAATTCTACCTTACCACTGAACCAGAAGAAAGGAACGTGCAGGTTGCTGTGTTCGGGAAATGCACACTTTAAGCTGCACCCTATTTCGGATTTTTACAACCCTGCGTACTTTAACACTCGTGTTAGAGGCCAAGGTCTGAAATTTTTCAATCGTCCCGTCGAAAACCGCGTCTTTTTATCCCGAAAGATGCGCCCGCCAGAGAGAAGTGAAGCGAGCGCGCCAACTCCTCCCCCGCAGCGCGCGACGCGCCAGTGAAGATGCTCGCCTGCGCGCCCAGCCCCCATGTTCCAGGTTAGCGCAGTGGTCATCGACGTCGACAACGAGGAGCCGGGCGAGTCAACAACACAAGTGTCCCAGGATCGACTACCACCAAAGCGCTTGTTCCAGCGAAGATCTCGGTCGGCACCGACCTGCTTTTGGAGCGCCCATCTCTGCGGTACTAGTACGCTTCCAGTGCGCGCCACAAGGCCGAAGGGCACTGAACGCGTACCAGTACCGCGCGTACTAGTGCGCGTCGGAGTGCGTTTTTTCCCGGTTTTCGACGCAGTAAGCGTACTAGTATCCTGCCGAAGGGTACTGAAAGCGCACTAGTCCACGCGCACTAAAAGCGTCCTGTTCGGGGACTAAAAGCGTACTGTATTTTTCTGTCAGGGTGTTGTTTATAATCTACCAACAATAATCTGAGTCTACGGCTACATCCACTTGTACTCCAGTACGATAAACAAAACACTGGCACCCATAGCCATCTCAACCTGATATCGCGACACAGCAGAAAACAACGCTTTTACTTTGTTGTTTATGGTTTTGTTTATCTTTGGCAAGTTTCCATGACGACTCTAAGATTTCTCAACTTCTATTCAGTCTGTATTAACTGCATTGAGTTTGGTAATAATTTACTTTTGCATATTCCATCATAAGCCCCTATTTAGTGGCATTTTCGCAAATGAGCGAGCGATGATATTCCTTTTGTGATGAATGTAAAAGGTGAGAAGGCTAAACTAGCATTCAAAGAGTAAGACAGATTATGTCAGAGCTATCCTACAGGGGAATTATTTTTGATGCAAGTGATTCATTCTGTTTAACTGTGGACGTAAACACTATCATTTGGAGATTTTCAAAACCTTTATTATCCAGGGTAAGTCATTTTAAGTTATAGTTTTAACTTTTAAAGATTTATAAATCAGTCAATTCATGCTTCACATAATAACAAACAATAATATTGAGAGCAAAATCATACAATATAATAAACTATGTGATGCATTACGTAAAGACAAATAAGATATTTAACTCATAAGTAATGAACATTTTTTATGTTACAGGGAAACAAAACAGCACGGAGCTCCAACCTATGCATCATCAGAACTGCCCATGTTGATAGAAGAGTTGCTGCCTCTTGGTGTCTCGGTTTCTGATTCTTCCTCAAAATCCATGTCATCCGAAGTTACTGCCTCGATGAGAAGTAGGATGTCTTCTTTGACAAGGTGAGAGTTGCTGTGGATCAGCACTAAGTCTTCAGTCATTTGTTGGGACAAGCCACTGCGTAAATAATGCAGTATGAATTTCAAGGCAGAAAAAAGCCTCTCCACACTGACTTGAGTTGCTGGTATTGCATGCAAAATAATTGCCATCAAATACAGTTCAGGCCACACTATTTTCTTGCCTTCCCACCATTTCAAGATAGAAGTTTTCCTGTCTTTTATTCTGGGGGTTTCACGATAGTAGGCTTCCAGCTGGCTTGTAATATCAAAGGGGCTATTTGTGGCTGAGGTTGATGCGGCTCTCTGAGCATCTTTGGCACTCAACATAGCCTCGATTTCATCGACATCATCTTCAGTAGGGGGCACCTCCTCGTCCACCTCTTCTCTTCCTTCTGTTTCTGATGGATGTTTCTTCTTTTCCAGCCGCACCCACAGCTTCCGGAGGAACAATTTGGCCGCCACTACTTCTGACTCATCCAAACAAGAAAAGTATCTTGGATCAAGAAATATTGTTGCCACAAATCCAGGGTATTCAAAGAGAGATGGAGCCTTTTCTTGACCAGCGAGATTGCTTCTTCCTGTATAAACTTGGCATCTTTCCCTTTCACACATTTTCTCCTCAATTAAACGTGAGAGAGGTGAGTCAATTTTTTTGAGTTTCAATTTACACTCCAACCATATGCCATACATGTCTCCTAATGTAAGTTGTTCTCCTTGCAGCGCTTTTGTTGCAGTCATTGCAGGTTCCAGAGACTCAATAAGCTTCAGAACTCCATCCCACTCTCCAGCCGTAAACAGATCTTCATCTTCAATGAAAGTTTCAATGCGCTTGAGGGACATCAACATATTATAAGAGGTATTCCACCTGGTGGCATTGTCAAGAACTGGTATTGGGAAATGCAACTTCTTAATTTTTTTCCTGTAATTTTCATTTCTTAATTTCTTGGCTACCTCTCTTGCTTTTTTGAGGATTTCTAATTCTTCTGGTGATTTCTTCAGGGCATCATCCTGTCGCGCCGGTACATGGTCCACGGTTCGGCCTTGGCCCATCTACCGGGCGCGACGCCTCGGCCGGAACTGTTGATGCAAACACACCCGCGTATGCATCGGCATCTCCGGCCGCGGCGGGGATATAACGCCCCACGGCTCTCCACTCGGGGCAGTTCGCACGTCGTGTTCTCCGGGGTGGACATACTGCTGGGAAACCCTGTGCCTCATTCACCATCGTTCCGGCCCCACCCCGAGAGATACGACATATGGTGGAGGTGCGGACTTTCCACCTACGCGCTCCCGCCACGTAGCTACGCCCCACGCTCACCCGCGCCGCGCTCCGCGACCCCGGCATGGCCTCACCGCGCCGCGGCCTCCTGACAGCGTTTGTCAACGGTCTCGCTTCCCGGACGGGCTTTGTCGGCACCAACCCTACGATCGTCATCAGGAACGTCAGTGGCATCAGGCGGGAGAACGTCGCCCTCGTCATCGCCCAGGTCCGCGTCTGCCTCGAAGCGTTGTCAACGAAGACCAGGGCGGCCACGCGCCTCCGCAGCGGCAGCCAGATCGTCGGCAAGAAACTCCAGGAGGCGGTAAGGCTCGTCACCGGCAGCCACGGGCCAGTCCAGGACAGCGACATCTGGGTGTCCCTGTTCGTGGACGAGAAGACGTTGCGGCCGGGAGACCTCGCTGTGGACTTCGACCACCTGACGCTTCTCTACGGAAACGGGGACGCGGACGCCTTCCTCGGCGCCCTGCAGGAGACCCTGCCCGCGGCGGCGGCCGCGTCCGCCCGCCCTCCCTCCGCCCTATCCGCATCGTCGGCCGACGAACCGTTCCTGCTGGGGGCAGCTCCGCCAAGGGACGCGATCCCAGCGGCGCCTCCCACGCTAGAGCCAGCGAACCAGACGCCATATCAGGACGGGCTGCCGGCCCCCTCGAACACCCCCACGTCGACCGGCCGGACGGCCACCGTCCGCCGAGTGCCTCCCGCCCCCCAGCGCGTCTCGTCCCTGCACCGGCCGTCGCAGCCCCGCCTACGTTTTGCTGACTGCCAGGCGGGACCGGACTCCAGCACGGCGCGGACGGACCCCCTCCGCCTGGCCTTCGACGTCAGCGAACCCGCGACCCCGGCGGCCACAACCACGGACCTGGGGTCCTTCCGTTGGGCGTACAACGGGGCTGACGGCGCAACAGGCCCCGGCCCGCGGGGACCACCCGAAGCAAACGCCTTGTCACCCATTCCAAGGGTGTTCAAGGAATTTGACGAGGAGGAGCTGGCCCGCGAGTTGGGGGTGAACCTGCGCCACTCCGAGACGGCCCGAAAGCCCCTGGCTTTCCCCCTTCCAGGCGAGCACCCGCTCCCCGCCGAGACAGCCACAGCCGGGCCGCGGCAGGACACGGCCGACACGGGCCGAACCTACCCTGCGACCCGGTGGGCCCAGACAGCGAGCGGTATGTTCTACGAAGACGACTGGGCCGCCTCGTCAAACTGGCACCTCCAGAGTGACCCACTGACCGAGGGGGTATGCACTCGCGTAATACCCTGTACACGCTGCCCTGTAATACACAGTAATACGCAGTAATACGCGTAATACCCTGTAAGACCCTGTAATACCCTGTAATACCGCGAAATACCCGCGTAATACAGCGTAATACCAATGCCATTTCCTTGCCATATCGGGTTTCTAGTGCCTTACTTCCAGTCCTCTGCGTTATTTTATCCATACCAAGGCACACACGAACCCCAAATACATTATCGGGTAGATGTTTGATACTAAGCGTGCTGTTTTAGCGTCCTTACGGTGAACGGACTGTGCAAGGAGTGGTTGCTGTCATTGATGTATACTTTCGCGCGCTCCTCTCGCCCCCTCCCACCTAGCATTCTCATCGCCTGGGCCACAAGTTCAGAATCTGCTCTCCTCTTATTATTGTAAGTAAGCAATTGCTAACAGTGATAGATTTAGTCCTAACTGTAACAATATTTGTTCATAAACCGTCAATAATTGAGGGCTAACAACCAAGAACTACTGTTTGCTTTGAGAATCGTAATCTGTTAGACTCTACTTAATGTTGCTTGGATAGGATTCCCCAATGCAGGGGTTTAGTTTTATTATTTTTAGGTCTACGTCAACTAATTATGGAATATTTTCCTACCTACTAGGCGCTCACAGCGGTGTGCGTAATACCCGCGTAATACGCGTAATACCCGCGTAATACCCGCGTAATACGCGTAATACCCGCGTAATACGCGTAATACCCGCGTAATAACGTAATACGCGTAATACTAGTGTAATACACTAGTATTACGCGTAATACGCGTAATAGGGAGTAGTCTGTACACAGAAATCCGGAGTGCATACCCCCTCGCCACTGACCCAGCCCGGAGTGTCAGCCCCGGCCACTGCGCCGGCGTCAGCGCCCCCGACCAACCTGGAACAGGCTAACCCGGCCCGAAGGGGCCAGACGTCCGCCGCAGTCACTCACCAGGGCAACAACGCCGCCTTCGCCACGCAGCACCGGCCCCAAGGACCATTCTCCGGGGCGCCCTCAGCTGCAGAAACGGCTCGACCCAAGGGCCCGGGCGCCAGGCCCCGGGGCAGGCTGTCCAGCAGTTCATCCGACGAGGAGCCCTACCCAGCGGCTTTTCTAGAGGCGCGGCTGGAGGCGGTCCGCAGGAAACAGGAGGAACTGTCCAAAATGTTCCCTGCGCCCCTGCCCACAGCTGTTCCGGCTGCTGTCCCGGGACCCGCCCCCTCGTCCGTCCTCCAAATGCCACTGCTGCAGCCGTCAGTAGTGACAACGTACAGCGGGGAGCCCGACGACGACCTGGCCAGATTCCTCAGGAACCTGGACATGGCCCTGATGGGCTACGCCGCGAGCCCGGAACAGAAGTACGTGTTCCTCTACAACAACACAGGAGGGGCGGCACGGGCAGCCTTGGACATCCTGGCCACGACGACGCCGTCGCCCACCCTGGAGGACGGCAAGAAGTACCTAAGGCTGTACTTCAGCGAGAGTGGCACCAGGGACGGCCTGAAGCAGCAGCTCCGCGACCGCCGCAAGCAGCCCCGCGAGACGGTGCTCAAGTACTTCGTGGACAAGCAGCGCATCCTGGCGCAGCTGGGCATCACCGACCCGCGGAAATGCAACAAGCACATCATCGCAGGCCTGGACCGGGACATGGCCATGGCGGTGACCCACCTGATCGACAGCCGCACCCCCATGCAGCTCCTCCAGGTCCTCACGACCCACGAGGAACTAGAACGCATGCGGGGCGGGAAGCAGGCCACCGCCCACACCGCGGAGATCTCCGGCGAAGAGGCGGAGCTCGCCGCGCGGGCGAGGCCCTTCGAAGACCACCTGCGGCAGACCATCATGGCGGAGGTTCACCAGGTCATCGCCTCGCACCAGGGAACGGCCCCGGAGGTCGGAAAGGCGGACTCGCGGGACCAGCAGGCAAACCGGCAGCGCCCGAACCGTTTCACTCCGAAATGCCAGCTATGCTCGGAGCTCGGCCACCGCGCGGACTCCTGCCCACAGCTGTCAGCAGGAAACCAGCAGAGTCAGCAGCGTCCCCCCCAGCAGCAGCAGCAGCAGCAACAACAACAACAACGGCAGAGTAGGTTCCTACCGAAGTGCCAGCTATGTTTCGAAATAGGGCACCGGGCGAACGCCTGCCCCAAGTTCAAGGTCACAGAGGCGGGAAACTAGGTCAGGGGGGGTCGCGAGACCGACCCCTCCCCGAGAGTCAAGACCCTTGTCGTAATAAACTACGCATCAGCCCTGCTCCGAGTGGAGTGCCACCTGCCCGAACACGGAAACAGGGCCCTCAAGGCAATCATCGACACCGGGGCGTCCGTGAACCTGCTGAGCGAGCGCAAGGTGAAGACCTGGGACCCAGGCGATCTGGACTACGAAGTGCACACCGCCAACGGCCAGAACCTGGAGGTCTTAGGCCACGGAACCTTCCGCGTGGCCATGCAGGGAGAGCAGCTCACGGTCCCGTGCCTGGTGGTGAAGAACCTGAAGCCGGATTTCCTGCTCAGTCTCGCTTTCATGCGCAAGGAACTCATGGACGTCAGGTTCAGCAACAACACTATCTCCTTCCGCGGCTCAAAGGGCCGGGTCCAGTGGCCCATGCCCTCCGAGGTTTTCGGGGTCTGCCTGGCCGCGACTATCCAAGAAAAGGCACAGGAGGTCACCCTGTCGGCAAAGTCCGAGACTCGCCTCGGACCGTACGAGGCGGCCCGCGTCCCCCTAGCCGACGCCCTCCCTCCCGGACACTACTTGATTTCCCCGTCACCAAAGCTGGCTGGGAAATCCCTTTTCTCACCGGCAGGGTACTTGTTGGGTCCGGCGCAAGGCCTGTTTGTTTTGAACAGGGCCAGCACCCCGAGAACCATCCCGGCCGGGATGGCCTTGGCGGCGGCCCGCCGGGCGACGCCGCACGCCACCGAATCAGCACCAGCTGGCGCCGACGCAGCACCCCTGCCCCCGGACCCGCGCCAAGAGCGCTCGGCAACCACGGCAAGGTCTCCGCGGAAGAGCCCCGAGTCAGCATCGGGCCCAGCGGTGACACAGAAAGCGGGAGGCCGTCGGAACGAGCGGGGCCCAGCCGCGAATGTCAACATCGCCGGCACGCCCCGCGCGGGGGCCTCCAAGAAACAACAACACGCCGCGGCGGCAAGGCCACCGCGCGAGAACCCCGGCCGGGACGGCGCCACTGCAGCAGGGCCCGGGGCATCGAAGGGGCATCACCGACGCGAAAAACGGAGGCCCGCTGCACACGCCCCCACCACCTCTCCCGCCGTTAAAAACGCAGGCCCGCGGGTCGCAGCCGCCAGTCAACCCCCGCAACCCAGCGTGACCAAGGACCCCCAGCCCAACCCTGCGGCGCGGCCCCGGCCCGACAAGTCCCACAGAGAGCCGATGCGAGCAGCCGCCATGAACGTCCAGACCGGCTCCGCGCACCTAGAAGGGGTGCGTTTCGGCGACGGTCTCACGGAGCAGGAACGCGCGGACTACAAGCAGCTTTTCCTCGAACACAAGGAAGTGTTCTACAGGCCCGGAGATCCGCTCCCAGCGGCCAAGGACTTCTACTACACCATCAAACTCCTCCCCGGTTCCAAGCCTATCCGAGTCCGCCCCATCAAAATGGCGCCCCGGCAGGAAGAGGCTATGGAGTAACTCCACCCCAAGGTGGACCGAGATCTGGGATTGGGTCACGGATTCGGTTCAAACTTTGTGGGTTCAATAGGTACCACTAGGACCTATCAACCCTAAAAGGAAAGTTGGCTAGCTCAAATAGAACCTGAGATATTTGCATTTTTCTAAATTTGACTAATTTAGCGGAAAAATGTCGCTTTCTGATTTTTAAATGGTAAAAGTTGTTCGCTTAGTTCTGGCTTATGTTTCTTCTTTCTAGTCATAAAAAAAGAAGAAAAATGGTGGTAGGCCAAGATTTGTACGTTGCTTGGTTTGGCCTATTCGAGCAATTTTGTCGAATTCATCGAAACTCTCATACCCAAAATACTCCACCTTGGATTTGACCCAGGTACGTCTCGTTTTACTTCTTTTACTCTAATAAACAATTGCTATATAGTCCCTAGCACCAACAATTCCATATAAGCCAGAAAATCAAAAACACATTTTTCAATTTTCTACTTTCACCTATTTTTGGCGCTTTTGTCAAGATTGGGCCTTCTACATGAGCTTGGGTGATAGGAAAGATCCTCCCTGCCCTCAATTTAGATAGTATCAACACAAACAAAGAGACCCAAACTCAAGGTGCACTAAAAATTTATAATGAAATTGTTTCGAGCAAATTTAAAAAGTTTACGAGGGGTGTGAGGAATTTAAATCGGAGGAAAATGTAATGCTTCAGCCAAAAGGGGATTTGTGGTGCATTAGTTAGCTTTCTCTAGTAGGTATGGTTCCCTTTTAACCATGAGAATGTTCCTCCTTGATAACCAGTGTTAAAACCCTGATATGGTATGGGGTTGTTGGACTTACGATTTCAACGTATTAACAAAGTAATGATCCATTTATTTAGGTTGTTTGCAACGTGTAAGCTGAGCCCCCTTAGTCTTAAGTCATCCGGTTGGTCTCAAATTTACAAACCAAATGGAACCAGGCTCAGTTATTGAGACTAAGCGGTTGAAGTTATATGTTGCAAACCTAAATAAATGGATCATTACTTTGTTAATGCATTGAAATCGTAAGTCCAACAAACCCATACCAAATCAGGGTTTTAACACTGATTATCAAGGAGGAACATTCACATGGTTAAAAGGGCGCCACACCTACTGGAGAAAGCTAACTAATGCACCACAAATCCCCTTTTGGCTGAAGCATTACATTTTCCTCCGATTTAAATTCCTCACACCCCTCGTAAACTTTTTAAATTTGCTCGAAACAATTTCATTATAAATTTTTAGTGCACCTTGAGTTTGGGTCTCTTTGTTTGTGTTCATACTACCTAAATTGAGGGCAGGGAGGATCTTTCCTATCACCCAAGCTCATGTAGAAGGCCCAATCTTGACAAAAGCGCCAAAAATAGGTCAAAGTAGAAAATTGAAAAATGTGTTTTTGATTTTCTGGCTTATATGGAATTGTTGGTGCTAGGGACTATATAGCAATTGTTTATTAGAGTAAAAGAAGTAAAACGAGACGTACCTGGGTCAAATCCAAGGTGGAGTATTTTGGGTATGAGAGTTTCGATGAATTCGACAAAATTGCTCGAATAGGCCAAACTAAGCAACATACAAATCTTGGCCTACCACCATTTTTCTTCTTTTTTTATGACTAGAAAGAAGAAACATA
Organism: Stenchaetothrips biformis; assembly: GCA_030522485.1. Classification (NCBI taxonomy): domain Eukaryota; kingdom Metazoa; phylum Arthropoda; class Insecta; order Thysanoptera; family Thripidae; genus Stenchaetothrips; species Stenchaetothrips biformis. The sequence continues at coordinate 11,781,320 of CM060102.1, forward strand.
AGCCAGAACTAAGCGAACAACTTTTACCATTTAAAAATCAGAAAGCGACATTTTTCCGCTAAATTAGTCAAATTTAGAAAAATGCAAATATCTCAGGTTCTATTTGAGCTAGCCAACTTTCCTTTTAGGGTTGATAGGTCCTAGTGGTACCTATTGAACCCACAAAGTTTGAACCGAATCCGTGACCCAATCCCAGATCTCGGTCCACCTTGGGGTGGAGTTACTCTATGGAAGAGAAGATCGTCGCCATGGAGCAGGCCGGCATCATCAAGCGCGCCCAGACGGGTTACAGCGCACGCTGCTTCGTGGTGCCGAAACGGAAAGGGGATTGGCGATTCGTGACGGATTTCTCCGGCCTGTCCAAGCAGATCGAGAAGGATCCATTCCCGCTGACCCCCATGCACGAGGTGGTGGACGCCCTGTCCGCCGCAACCCGAGTCAGCACCCTCGACTTGAAGGAGGCTTTCCACTCCATCCCTCTGGACCCAGCTTCGCAGCAGTACACCGGTTTCGCGGTGCGCACGCGCCGGATCTGCGGGACTTACGTGTACCAGCGCACGCCGATGGGCCTCTCTAACTCGTCACCAAGCCTCGGCCGCCTGCTGGACCGCCACCTCGGGGACCTGCGACCCCGGGTCATTTTCTACTGTGATGACCTGTTCGTCCTCTCAGAGGACCCGGCGGAGCACAAGGACCTAGTCGGCGAGGTGCTGCGCCGCCTCAAGGAAGCGGGGCTCCGCATCTCATCCGACAAGGTACAAATCTCAGCCACGGCCGGCCTCAGCCTCCTGGGGTACGATTTCCTTCTCCCCGGCAGGCGCCCCTGTGCCAACAAGGTCGCCGCCATCCAGAACATGGACCTTCCTAGAACACAGCCGCAGCTCAAGCGCGCCTACGGCAAGTTCCTGTTTTTCAAGCGACACATCGCCGGTTTTGTGGCCAAAACCAGGCACATGGTCGCCCTGCTGAAGGCGGACGCCAAGACTCGGCGCCCGTTCCTCACTCCGGAGGCGGAGTCCGAGGTTTTGGAGCTCCGTCGCGTGCTGACAACAAGGCCCATCCTGCAGCCTTTCCGTCAGGGCGTCCCGGTTCAGCTGACCACGGACGCCTGCAAAGACGGCCTGGGCTGGACCATCGCCCAGGAGCAGGAGGACGGCACCCTCGCGGTGGTGGCCTATGGCTCCAAGGCCCTCTGCGGGGCCGAGAAGAAGCAGCCGGCCAACATCCTGGAGCTCCTCGCCGCCGCACTAGCCTGCCAGCAGGAGCGCCACCTGCTGTACGGGCACGAGATACGCCTGCTGACGGACCACCGAGGCCTCGAGGGGTTCATGAACTACCAGTCGGATTCCCCCAGGGTCAACCGCCTTCTGTCTATACTGAGCGACTTCCCCATCTCCGTGAAGTACGTCAAGCCCAACAAGACCGTGGTTGCTGACGCCCTGAGTAGGGATCCACGGCCACTGGCAGAGGGTGAGCCCTCAGCATCAGAAATCCTGGACGTCTGCCTCACCGCCGAAGCTGCCCCGGCCCTCTTCCAACGCATCAAGGCAGCGCAGGCCGAGGACGCCCAGGTCGCCGCCCTCATCACCTTCCTGCGGGACGGAATGCTGCCCTCCGACGCCCGCTACTCAGTCAAGATCCGCCAGCAAGCCAGCAAGGAATACCGCCTGCATGAAGGCGCCCTCTACTACAAAGCCGCCAACGACAAGGAGGGCGCATGGGTGCTGCGCGTGCCCCAGGACTGCGAGGAGGCGGTCCTGGACTTCTGCCACGACCAGCAAGGCCACCCCGGCGTCAAGGAGACCTTGGGTTTTGCCCGCCGCCACTGCTTCTTCCCAGGGATGCGCGCGGCAGTAGAGCTGCGTGTGCGCCGCTGCACCTCGTGTGCCCGGGTCAAGCCAGCCAATCAGGCGCCGCCGGGGCACATGCGCGCGCGCATCGAGACCGAGATCTTCAAGACAATGGCCGTCGACCACATGGGGCCCTACCCGACGACCCATCCTCGACGGAACCGCTACCTGCTGGTGGTCACCTGCCTTTTCAGCCGCATGGTGGAGCTCTTCGCCGTACCCGACGCATCCACCGAGAGGACAGCCAGGGTCCTGGAGGACGAGGTCTTTCGGCGTTTCGGTTATCCCAGACACGTTCTCTCGGACAACGGGCCTGCGTTCCGCAAGGCCTGGGACGACATCGTGAGGACTAGATGGGGCGCGTCACCCTGGAAGACGAGTGTGTACACTCCGCGCCAGAATCCAGCGGAGCGACGGAACAAGGAGATCAAGAACCAGCTTCGCCTCGCCCTCCTGGATCAGCCTAAGCACTCCAAGTGGGACGACTGGGTCAGCAGCATCCGCTTTTTCCTCAACAGCAGGATCAACAAGTCCATCGGGGTAAGCCCGTCCAAGCTGGTGTTCGGCCAGGACCTACGCGGCCCCGCGCAGGACGACTTCCGCCTGGACCAGAGGGACGAAGGGGACGCTTCGGCCTGGTTCGAGAGTCACTGGGAGGCGGTGCAGCAGCTGCGGAAAGACGCCACCGAACGGTCCGCCACCCAGGGCGAGAAGTACGTGGCGCAGAAGAACGAGTCGCGGCGCGCGGCGCCAACGTACTCCGCGGGGCAGCTAGTCTGGGTTCGCGCCCGGCCCCAGTCCGACAGCGCGGCTCGTTTCGCTGAGGGCTTGGCCCCGCGGTGGCGCGGCCCGCTCCGCATTCAGGCGGTGCTCGCGGACAACGTCTTCGAGTTCCACGAGCCCTCCTCGCCGGTCCCCACCTTCACGCTGCCGGCGGAGGACCTCAAGCCCTACGAGACCGACTCGGGCTCAGACAGCGACACGGACCCCGGCGAAGCCGCGGCAGCACTGGGCGCGGCGGCAGGCACGGCGGGCGAACAAGCGGCCGTTGCTGACTCGACACAACAAGGCGAGCTACTCGGGGACGACGCTGACGGGGCCCCCGAAGGCCTCTCCCCGGGGCCGCCCGTCAAGGACAGCGAGCACGAGGTCCGCGCGGAGCCAACCGGCGAGCAACCCCTAGCCACGGGCGGATCCAGCGCCTAGGAGCGCACCGCCGCCTCCGCAGCCCTCGGACCGCTCCACACCGGCCTTGGACTGCGCCCCGCTTCGGACCGCCAACGCACGCGTGAGCCCCACCCCCTGTCCCCTCTGACGGAATGGCGACTTCCAGCCCCCGGCATATATAACTCGCCGCCCACCAACGAGACAGTCTCCCGGCGGCTCCCGACATGGATGTGCTTCTCGCCCTCTGCCTTCTGGTCGTCCCTCACCCCTCCGCCGGCGGGGATGGCACCTACGAGCTCACCTACCGCCCTCACCGATGGAAGATTCCGGCCCACTGCACCCTGCCAGTGACCGTCACCGAGGCCAACGGGACGGCTACCGTCTACTGCGGCATGCGGACCTTGTACAAGTTCTTCGGCTACAACGCCGGGGTTTTCCCCGGCACCACAGAAGAGGAATCGACCCTCCCCCTCCTGCCGCTGCAATCCGAGATGACCCAGTGGGTCCAGCGAGGGCTCGTGGCAATCGGGCAGAAGGGCCACTTCTACGGGCAGGCGGCCCTGGACAAGAACCGCCACCCCCTGCAGGACCAGCAGTGGGTGAGCGAGTCCAGCCTGGTGAAGCGTAAGGACAACAGCGCGATTTTCTACCATAACTTATACCTGTCTTGGGATGCCCACCTCTGGCGAGAGGACCGCAGCGTGCACTTCGGTACAACTCCGGGTGGTCAGCATTTCCTCTGGTACGTGGACAGCGACGGCGACACCTGCTCTCCGCTTACGGCTGGTTCTTTCTTCACGAAAGCCGACCACGTGCAGCTGGTCACAGCGGTGCCGCCGGTGACGGAACGGATTCAGCAGATGGAGTGCTATCTGGGCCATTCCCTAGCTTGCATTGACACCTCGTCCGGGGCATTCTTGGAGTCTCCCGGGGACCCGCGGACCTCTACCGGCGTCCTGCAGGTGGTCCACGGCCGCCGCCTCTACCAGGTGAACGCCACTGACATCCCGGCGCACCGCGGCCGACGCCCGCGTCCGCGCCAGTCCACCCCTGCGCCTCCGCGGTCGACCTCCTCGACGACGACCCCAGCACCCAGACCCACAACGGCGCTCCCGGGGACGCAATTTGGCCTGTACCCGGGGGTTCTGCACGTCGTTCCGGTCGTCCCACAGGCCCCGGCAACCCCAGCCCCGAGGCCCCGCTACAACACTCTCCGGCCGCCGCGCCCCGTGTTCTACGACCTCGGATGGGACGACTCCGGGGAAGCCAGCGTGGAGGTCCTGACAGACGGTCCGCCGCGGGTCCGCCCCCCACGGACGACGCCCGTCGCGGCCCGGCCAAGCGGTGGGCCGCGCTTCTCCACGGCATGGACGCGCGGTTTGCTCGCCAGGGACCTGCGGTTGCTGCGGGAAGATATCTTTAGGAACGGTTTCCAGTCTTGGCCAACCTTCCCGCTGCCTAACCAGGACACCCCAGGCGTCATCACTTTCACTGATCGAGAAACAGGGCGGGTGATTTACCTGTACTTGCCGGCCCCCTCCTCGACTGGGACGGACCCCATCTGGACCGAGACACCGCTAGACAACTTCCCTGACCAGTTCCCAGCCCCGGATCCTGGAGCAACCACCACCGAGGACACCGGTCTCGGCGACGCCGAGTGGGTAGGCCGCACAGCACGCCTCGCTGCTCCCCCGACCGTCGGCTTCTACGAGACGGTCGTGACCGCCACCCCCGGCGCCGTGCCCTCGTGGGACGACCTGGAAGTGCTGCAGCAGGACTTCGAGGAGGTGCGCTTCCGCATGGAGTACGACCTAGCCGCCCTGGGGAACCGCGTGGTGCAGCTGGAGCGCAACCAGATCATCCTGCTGAAACACCTGGCCCACATCAACGACAATGTGCTGTCGGAGGTTTTTCCGGGGCACGCCCCGTTCTCCTCGGAGTTCTTGTCAGACACCGTGTTCGTCGTGAAGACACGCCCGCCTCCCCCTCCAGCGGCGACCAGTTCATGTGTCGGGGGGTTGGAATACTTCAGCGGGAGGTACATCCCGGCCAGCGCGGCGACACGGTGTCGGTCGTGGACCCACGCCACCCCCGTCGCTCCGTTCCACCACGACGGTCGCCTGGTTCCGGCCGTATCGCGGGTGGTGCAGCACTCCCCGAGCGTCGGCGAAGAGGCCGCATCCTGGTCCTTCGTGGCAGCCCACCGGTCGGCGTTGCGGACGGCGGAGGCCATCCGGGCAGCCGGCGGGACCGACACAGGTCTAGGGGACGTTTTGGCATACGGACCGCACGCCCTGTCCCGCCTGCTGCACTGGCTGTCGGCGGGGGCCGCCACGGCGGTAACACTGGCCTGCGGGCTGTTCGCAGTGGCCGTGGTATGTTGCTGCCTACGCTCGCAAACACCGTCGCGCGGGCCCCTATTCCGCTGAGTCCGCAACCCTCTCGGCGGTATATAGCGGCGCCAGCGGCCGGCCCGGACACCAGTCGGCGCACGCTCTCCACACCGTACCGCCGGCCCCGTCAACGCTCACGCCCGCCTCTACGCCTACGGGGAGATCACGCCGCCGCCGTCGCCCACGCCGAGCCATGGACCAAGCTCGTCCCTCTCCACCACCAGCCGTCCCCCTGGGGCCCCTCGACGGCCGGCGCCGACCCCGCGATCCCGAGAGCAACGCACCCCCGCCGCCACGCCACCACGCCGCCACGGACACCACCAGGCTTCCCCACTCGCAGGTATTGCGTTGGGCGGCGGGGCTGCTGTTTGCCCTGGCCGCTCACGCCGAGTGTCGCGGCCCAGGTTGCGGCCTGGCGGAAGCCATGAGGATCGCGGCACGCCTCCTGCAAGTCGTCGCCAGGGACGGGTTTCCGCACCCACAGGCGGCATCCGTCCCGGCTCCGGCGGCCCCGCTCGTGGATCCCGCCCCGGTCCGGATCCGGGATCCTAGCCCCCGGTCCTTGGGAGTGTTCCGGCAGGTCGGGAGGGTCCTGGAGGTGCTAGGGCGGCGCCCTTGCTCCCCAACGGAGTCGGACGCCCTGGCGGTCACGCGGGGTGTCCTCCACGCCATCGTCACGGACGGGGAGCGCCGCCTCGGACTCAGCGCTCCCGCCACCAGTGCGACTCCACCCGGCCGGCCCGCAGAGGCGGTGAGGGCCAACCCGCACGACTCCGAGGAGGCCAACCCAGGCGCCTCATCACCAGTCGTCGACCGTCCGGACATCAGCGGCGGGGACGGCGCCGACACCTCCGCCCGTCCGACTCCGGCTCCCAGGGGCTGCCTCCCCCGGAGCGCCCCACCAGCACCGGCCCAGCGGCCCCGCGCCCGGAGGCCCTGCTTCTCGCCGCGTCACTACGGCTGCGCGGCCCAGCGGCCCCGCACCCCGGCCTACCCGACCTTCCCCTGGGTGGCCCTCCGCGCGGCCCGGGAGGCGGCCGCGCAGGCACGGCGGGCAGCGGACGCGGCGGCGCACGCTGCGGACGTCGTGGGGAGGGCCCTCCAGGAGCGGCAGTGGCCGCACCGTCGCTACGAGGGCTACTGGCGACGGTACTGATGTTGTGTATTTTGTACCATTCATTTGTGAATAGTTTGTGCCAGTTGTGTACTTTGTATTTTTTTTCGTTTGTGAATAAACGTACACTCCGGGGGACACGTTGCTATTCGCCGGGGGGAGGGGCGTGTCGCGCCGGTACATGGTCCACGGTTCGGCCTTGGCCCATCTACCGGGCGCGACGCCTCGGCCGGAACTGTTGATGCAAACACACCCGCGTATGCATCGGCATCTCCGGCCGCGGCGGGGATATAACGCCCCACGGCTCTCCACTCGGGGCAGTTCGCACGTCGTGTTCTCCGGGGTGGACATACTGCTGGGAAACCCTGTGCCTCATTCACCATCGTTCCGGCCCCACCCCGAGAGATACGACAATCCATAACTGCTAATTGCAATGTATGAGCAGCACACTTCACACTTGACAGCTGCTGGTGCTCACCATCTTCTTCAGAAAATAGGTACAAGTCCAGGTCCATCTGATCTTCATCACACAATGCTTGCTGTTCGACCTGTTCCTCTTTCAACAAATCTGCTGCTCTGAGCATGTTGGCTCCATTATCGCAAGTAAAGGTTAGAATGTTTGATACATCAATGCCGAACTCTTTTAGAATGTCCATGATTTCATTTTTCAAATTTTCTGCCGTTTGTCTTACATGCAATTCCCTTACTGCAAGGAGGGTCCTGAGCTGTGTCACACCATTCTGAGAAAATTGAATATTTACTCCAAAGTAAGGAGTTCCACCTTTGGTTGTGGAGTCCACTTCCAGGGAAATGATCTTTCCTGCTATTTCCTTCTTAATATATTCCCTTAAGGACTCAGCTGATTCTGGGATCATAGTTCTAACTGATCTGTCACTAATTGTAAACCTGAAAATAACAAAGTTCATGTATTATTCTACAAACTTATTTGAGGTCACAAAGGAATTTTCAAAAATAATAATTTTGTGTTTACCTCTCTCTTGCAGGCATTGCAGAAATGATTGGGCTTACAATGTCCTGGAATGCAGCATCGTTCATTTACTCCATGGGTCTTCCATGAACTGCCACCAATCGGACACATGCCAGCTTTAGTTTTCTTGCAGACATTTCTACCTGAAGTAGGTTCCTTTTCTTTTGCTTCTTTTTTTTCTTGCCTTCCGTCCACTTGTCAATGTCCCGGCTCAGGCCTGGGACTTTGTCTTTGTGATGGCGTCGTACATGCTTCTCTAAATTTCCACTGTGCTTTCCCTGCAATCAACAATATGAGAAAGAGGTCACATAAATAAAAGTAAACAACACACTCTTCTGGCAATTAAAAATTCAGTGTTTGTGCTAAAAGAAAATTTGAAAAGTAAGCCGCTTTGGAATTGCATGTCAAAAATACATCTCTATGGCCTAAATTGGGTCACTTCATGGTGTATCACTGCTCTCGAGTTCAAAGTGACCAAAGTTTCTCTTATAGAGTCCCATAAAAGTTCAGTTTTTTTTTTTACCAAAAATGGTGAAGATTAACTCTTAATTAAAAATATTAGTAAATCTTTTTTATTTTCTATCCTGGTTTGAAGGAAGGTTTAGTTTTATATGAAATTAAACTTTGTTGCAACACTAACTTATTTGTTTGAAGGTCGGCGCTACAGTTGTGCTTTCTCGGCACAACAAGTTTGTTGCAATGACTTTGTTGTAGTGAGCAAGCGCAACTAATGCAGTGACCTTAAGACAAATAAGTTAGTGTTGCGACCAAGTTTTATTTCAGAGAAGGACACTAAACCTACCTTCAAACCAGGAAAGAAAATAAAATATACTGTTTGACATTTTTAAGTTTGTCTTTACCATTTATGGTCAAAAACTCATTATTTGATGGATCAGTGGAGTGGACTCAAAAGCACTGATTCACTTTGCAGTGAAACAATGAAGGTCTGAGAGATGTGCGTTTGACATGCGATTCCAAAGCGGAGCACTTTTCAAGTTTTCTTTAGCAAAGTCACTTAATTTTTCTTTGCACGAAAAGTAACTTTAAAAAATGTCCTCTTCTCCTGCACATTTGAATCAATTCTCAGACATCACATCTGATTCTTGTCCGGAGTGGAAACTACCAGGGTAGAGTGAAGCGTTTCTGGTATGATTAAAGTTTTTACGCGCATTGATATTCTAGCTATTTTGAATTAAGAGGGAACTTGTCTGTTCCATGCCATACCACCAGCATAAAATGATCGCTTAGGTAGCAAGAATGAAAGTGCTCATAATAAGAAGCTCAAACGGTAAAACTTAAAATATAAAGAGAAAAAAAAAGATTCTAGTACATGACAGAGTACTTTGCTGTAAATTAAGGAGGAAAGTAAATAGTCGCCTCGCATAGCGCGTCTTGTCCAAAACTCAAAACCCTGTGAGGTCCCACTGTTGTTGTTACGTAGTCGAACGGGGCCACGCCCGCGCACATGTACATTGGCAACAGAAATACTTTCGGGTTGGGAAAGAATTGGGTACCGAAAAAAAAAAACCTCGTGGTAGTGCTCACGCGGGCCGGCCACTGTATTGATGTGTGGCGAACACGCGAAGCCACCTAGCTCGCACACTGTTTGTTTACAAGTGCAGCGAGCACGTGTGTCGCGTGCCCCATGCCCCAAACGTGTCCGCTGAACAAGTGTCTGAGCGGCTTGAGTATTAGATGAGAATGAGACACGATCTAATATACTTACAGGTACTTTGTTTTTCTTGCAGCCACCGACAACACAGCGACTTTCGTCGAGGACTGCGTCATAGTTGAAAAATGCATGGACGGGATGCTGGGGCTTCTCTGGTCTCGGCGTTGGAGATGCTGTCGTTAGAGGAGACATTTCATTTGGCCCCAATGAAACAGTGGAGCGGAATCAGTGTCAAGAATCGAATGGGACCGTCCGCCACGCTGCCACGGGCAGTCAACTCTACTCGACCGACGACTGATGCATTGTTAGAGGACTCCCCCCTGCCCTTCTCTTCCACCCACGGCTGACCACGGGTGCCAACTTAGTCATTTTTTTTTTAACCAAGATACTTCATGTTTTTCTGTTTAATTTTGGATTAATTTGTAGATTTTCTTTTCTCTGTGTGCTGTTCTTTAAATGTAGAGTTTGTGCAAGAACTAAAGAATATTATACATAAATTTAAGTTGGTAATAGGGTTTTGTTTGGACAGTTGGTGTGATAATATTTTGCAATGCTCTACTTTCGTTTTAAAAAAATACCCTTTTTTCTAGAAAACTTTGATCTCGTTTTTTTCTCCTGCTTGAATAAGCTCAGTCACTTTTGGTTTGATTACTTTCCTACACATCAGTGGAAAAGAAAGAAACCTGTCGTGTCGATGCTCCTGCTCCATGCGCAAAGAGTGTCCATGGATAACGGCACCCTCCAAGGATGGGAATTGGGAATGACGATTTTTTTTCAATATTTTTAACAAAATAGCTTTCACTCTAAATCCAATTTAGAATACTTTTGTCGCATGCTTCTTAAGGCAAGATTTTTTTGTATTGCCGTTTTATAAAATTGTATCGCCAAAAAAAAAAAACGAAAAAAAACTCAAGTATTGCCTTTGGATGATAAGTGAATTTATATTGAGACCGGGTTTTCTCTTAGCCAGGAAGATGAATCAAAGACCGGAACCACACAAACAGTCCCTCAAAAAGAAAAAATCGCAATTTTTACACTTAATTTCTGAGTATGAACCGATTCCCTGACTGAATGCTGGATTTCCGTCTACCTTGGGCTGGGGCAAAGTAACTCTCACAGTCCCACACCTCATGCTTTCCTGTGACAGCAGGGGTGCACAACTTTGGCGGGCACCCAGCGCTGGCGGGCGCCGCACAGTGGGCCAGAAGACTGGCGCTGGCGGCCAAAATTCTCGACGCGTTTTGAGCTCTAGAGTCGCTAATGGGGACTTTAACCGAACGCGTGACCCCACCGATGATTTTCTCGTTCGGAGAGCAGTCCATTGGTGGGGTCACACGTTATGTTCGAGTCCCACTGAGCGACTCTGGAGCTCAAAACGCGTTTAGAGTTTTGGCCGACTGCACTAGACTGCACCGGTCATCTGGCCCACTGTGCGCCGCCCGCTTCGAGCAGCCGCATCCATCCTTGTCTTTCCCATTTGCCGCCTCGGGAGCGAGAGAGACGCCCGATGTGCTCGCTTCGTCTAGGGAAGTTCGTTCACACCTCAGCGTCGTAGCGTCGGTCGCCCAGCCCAGCCAGCCCCCGGCCGGCCCGGCCTCGGCCAGCACAAGCTCAGGCCTCGGCTGGACAGCGCCACGTGCCCCGCGTCGCGTGTCGGGTTGTCTCGAGCGCGCTTGCCCGCTCGCTGCTCGGTGGGCGATTTGGCTACCTCAGCTTGGGCCCGGGCTGCGCACGGGGCCGCCGAGTCTCCCCCCCTCCCCTCCCCTCCCTCCCTCCCTTCGGGGGAATGTCTTTTACTTGGGGAGAAGCAACAGTTCAATTGTCTTGTCACTACTGATGGCACTGGAAAACAACACTGGAAAACAAAACCAATTACTTTTTAAAACATTTATTAAAAAGTCCAAAATTGGCACACTTAGAGTAGAAGCGCGGCCGGGCAGAGAAAGTGCTGGCGGGATATCCTCTCCACCCTCTTCGGGAGGGAGAATAACGTGACATTAGAACTGGTTACATTTCCAGCCTTCGAACCGTTATCATACAATATATAAATATCTGTGAGACAGTCCAGAAACGTTAAAATGAAACGGAACCGTATGTTTACCTGTCTCGGTTCCGATACAGTGCTGCCGGTTCTATGTAACGGAACGTGCAGTAACGTTAAAGCTTTGCTGCTGCACTGGAACGGTTTTTCGCTGTAACGTTACTGGCACTTTTGATACGCGGTAGCGGTACAGCGGAACGGAACGAAATACAATTTGTAACACTCATCTTCGTTACAGATGCAATGGTTTTTTTTTTACGTTACCGTTGTAACGGAACACAGGTTTCGGTCCGGAAGAAGTAACGTTACGGCGACAATCTGGTTACCCATCTCGTTTCGTTGTAACGTAACGGTAACTTTGCATTTTGTAACGATTTTTTTGTTAAGTTACCGGGCCCTGACAGAGGGAGAGCGTGTGTGGAATCGAGCATCGCCCCGTACGAACTTTTCGTACAATTTTTGTACGAAAAACTGCACATATTTTCCCATTTGTGTACAAAATCGCGTGCAAACTTGTTCGAAATGTTCGTCTGCACAAAAAACTGTGACGTCTCGTTCAAAATTTGTACAAAAACATTAAGGATGTGGCGGACAGAACGTTACTCCGCTCTGATTTCCCGCCCGCATCTTCCGGTTCCGTTCCCGGAAATGGCCAGTCGATTGGCCATGTTCCCGCGGTGGTCGTGGTGTGTGTGGTGGTCCTGGTGGCCCACGTGTTTTTATTTACTTCTCTGCTGTCCTCTACCAATCTTTGTGATCTTTTTTGTTACAGGTATGGTTCAAGGGTCCCGTCTCTGCGAAACTGCGGAGCGTGACGTGGGTCCACCGGTGCTCCCCGGCCGGCCACATGGGCCAGGTCCACGGGGACCCCAACCAGCTAAGGCACCTGAAAGCACGAACGGGGATCCTGCTAAAGGCCACGACAGCAGGGCTCGTGCCTGTTCCCCGGTACGGTATCTGGTGATCCACACCTCGCTGGTGCTCTGCATTGCTCTGCATCCCACATCGGGGCCGCGCCGTGCCGTGCCGCGCCGCCCGCTCCCGCACTGTGTTTGTGGACCAGGGACGGTGTCGTGACGGTGTCGTGACGGGGTGTCGGCGTGGTGGTGCCGAGGAACGTTTTTTTTTGTGCGATGAAAACTGACAGAGTTATGCCGGATGATGGGTGACGCCTTGCAGATTGGGAACCGCTGGCTCAGACCCAGCTGAGTGGCGGGCTGGCCTACTCTGGAACAAGCAGGCGATCCCAGTACCACGTCTATATAGCTATAAAAGCAACTATAGAGGTCCGCGGCTCGACTCCATCGATGACTCGCCCCCACGGACAAGTCCTACGTGGCCCCACCGACCCCGCGGGGGGGCCGGGGCTTGGTGGCGTGCGTCCCGCGAGTAGCGGCCGAGTCGTCTCTCTGGCACTCGAGGGGCGTGCCGTACCGGTGCGAGGGAGACAGAGCGCCAAAAACGGCTCTCGGAATCAGTTTGCAGCACGGCGGGCACGGGCCCCGAAAGGCCCAATCCAGCTGACTCGCGTGTCCCGCGGTACATCCTGCCGGCCTGCCGCCGGCCCGCACTGCGAAGAGTCGTGCATCGTGCTGTCTCTCTCGCACTCGCGGGGCGTGCCGAGGGGGAGCGAGAGGGACGGAGAGACTGCCGTGAGTCAGCGAGGCGTGATGCGTGCGTCGCGCCGGCTGGCCTATTTTTGGGCAAAATGAGTGCCGTGCGTCCGGCATCCGCCTCGCGACCCGCTCCGTGGCCCGCCGGCCCACAGTGGGCCAGAAGACCGGTGGAGCGGCCAAAACTGTAGACGCGTTTTGAGCTCCAGAGTCGCTAAATGTGACTCAAATTAAACGTGTGACCCCACCAACGGATTCTTCGTTCGGAGAGCAATCCATTGGTGGGGTCACACGTTCGGTTCGAGTCCCATTTAGCGACTCTGGAGCTCAAAACGCGTCTAGAGTTTTTGCCGCTCTACCGGTCTTCTAGCCCACTGTGCGGCCTGCCCCAGGCCCAGTAGTGGGTCCTATATGGGAAAACCCACTGCACTTTTGGTTAGAAGCATGAAACTTTGCACACTTGTAGTTGGGTGCCTAAGGGTCAATTTGCGACCGGGAGGCAATCGATCCGTCCCTTAGGACCAAAATGGCGGCCTCTTTTCCAAGATGGCCGCCAAAGCGCGACTTAGGCCCTTATCACCGACCACTTCTCCGCTCCTTATCCGATTTGGATGATTCAAAAATGCTTCCCCACTAAAGCAGACCCGTAGAATCCATTTAAGCCATCGCCGGATTCAAAATTCCAAAATTTGACTGAGAAATCGATATTTTTTTAAAAAAAATATTAGTTTAAAGAAAACAACAAATTGTTGCTTGTTTGCATTTAACTAAGGAACGGACCATAAAAACGCAACTTTTGCTTAAGTAAACATTAAAGAACACAGTTTGACAAGCAAAATGAAAAAAAAATCATCTCTCTGCGGTTTAAATTGACCCCTTGAGGTGACCTCAAAGGAGGTCATGTCACACTCAGTATAAAATGCGAAAGTGACACGGCATGCAGATTTCGATGTTCTGGGGCATGCATTCGCCACCGATCTTACTCCTCACCGTAGGGTCACCTCCCCGATGACCCGGTGTGACCCCCCCCCCCGTGGCGTCGGAAGGCAGGATTGCCTACCTTCCAGGCGCAGTCGTCAAATTTTAGGTGCTTTTTTGTTTTTTGGGGCGCCTCGATAAAACAATCATTTTTTTTTGCGGCCCCTGATTGTCGAGCAATAAGGCAACAATAGGGCGGCTGGCTGGCCGCGGGCCACGACCAGCCGAGACTGTCCGCCCCCGCCTGCCTGCCGGTCCGCGTGCACCAACTGGCAGCCTGGCTTGAGGTATTTGGCGCGTAATTCACGGTGTTATAATTTTTTCAACATTTTACTTCTTGCTATGAGATTCTGTCTGTGTTAAAGCCATGGCGTCTCCCACAAAGAAACGCGTGAGGCTCGCCACGGCTGCCGTGCTTGCGGACCGTGCGAGTGCAGAGAACACCCAGGGACAGGTCGACTGGAGAAAATGCTGCCTATGTCAGAGTGAGTCAAAAAGCCTGGGACCGCTCAAGTGCCCTGCGCAAAACAGCAACAAGGATTTAAGGAGCACAGGCTACAAAAACCTTGCGGCCAATCTCGCAGCATTTTCTGACATAGGCCACCTTCCCTCGTCAATTCCATACCATGCCTTATCAGAGGCGGGGGCGTCAGTGGACGCTACTTTAGAGGCTCACAGTGCAAAGTGGCACAAGTTGTGCGAGCTCAAGGTGAACCGGACCGAACTTACGCGACTTAAGATCAGGCTGAAGAAAGCTGAGCAGCAGGCAGCCTTGCTTGAAAGCCCCGTTACCGTCACCCCTGGCAAGCGCCGGCTGACGAGAGCTTCTGGGTCACCTGCCCTGTCTGTAAAGCCCTTAGATTTTAAGTGCTTTGTGTGCGGCGAGGCTGATACTTGGAACCAGCGCCTGAGCACCGTCTCCACACTTGAGGTCGAGTTACGAGTTGCAGAGGTACAGAAAAAGACATCTGACGTGGACCTCAAGGCACAGCTTGCCGCCCTGTTCGCGGACGGACCACTGCGCGCCCAGGAGGCCAGGTATCACACCCCCTGCCTGGCGAAACTGTACAAGTCCGTAAGTCACACGACGCCCGAAGTCGAGCAGGGGACAAGCGAGCGGCAGTCCTTGAGAGCTTGCGAGGCCATTGCCTTCTCAGACGTGGTTGCGTCCATTGCGGATTCATTGCGCATCAGGGGCACTGACTATTTGTTTCCGATGAGTGTGTTGACTAAAACTTACCAAGAAAGGTTAGCACACATAACAGGAATGGACGTTTCGGCCCTCCCTCTAGTTCACACCACGAGGCTTCGGGAAAAAATAGCAATCAGCTGTCCATACCTGCGTTTGGAAAGGCCTTCCCATGAATATATTTTCATGAAGGGTAGTTTTGCACCCGTTCTTGTCCCACAGTATGAACTGGACAAAGATGTAATTGCATTTAAGCGGTTTGTCCGTGAACTACGGGCTGAAATGGAGGGCAACTCCGTACCGTTCAAGGGCACGCTGAGGCGGGGGGAGCAGGCCGTGGGCACGCCAGCCACCTTGGGGGCCGTCAACATGCTGCTGTATGGCGCCAGCGCAGCCAACATGGACAGAGCGACCCAGCCAGCCCTTTCCATAACTCAGCTTCTGCAATATAACTGCATGCGGAGGCAGCCGAGGGGTGTTTTGGCGTCCGGCATTTACTAAAAAGAGAGACAAGTTTGCCCGTATATCTGTCTCTATCCACCTATGCCAGAACACGGAGCGCCGAGGCCGTTGACGAGTTGCACGCTTTGGGCCTGGGCGTCTCGTCAAACAGAGTCTACCAAATCACGTCCGCTCTTTGTCACCTGACCGTTCGGCGGGCCGAAGAGGAAGGCTTCTTGTGCCCCGCGGAGTTGCGGCGCGGACTCTTCACTGTCGCCGCCCTGGACAACGTGGATCACAACCCCTCCAGTTCAACGGCGCAGGGTTCATTCCACGGTACGGGCATTTCCGTATTCCAGGTGCCAACTGAGCAGTGTCCTGGCAACCCCCGCACGTTCGAAGCGGCGTTCGAGCACATCCCTTCGAGCACGGATGTCCCTCAACTGCCCGAGAGCTATGCTTTCGTGAATGCTGCGAAGAAAATGCGTAAGTGTCGCAGGTACAACACGAAACCGAAACGGTACAATGGTAAGTTTACTGTTACTTGGTAATTGTTGCTACAGAGACGCGGCGGATGCGTACGAGAGATCCAGATAGCACGATTGCAGCATGCGGCCATTAAGTCAATGTTCATTATGTTCTTAAATAAAAGAAAAATGTAGAAACAAAAGGAAAGCACCTAAAATTTGACGACTGCGCCTGGAAGGTAGGCAATCCTGCCTTCCGACGCCACGGAGGGGGGGGGGGTCACACCGGGTCATCGGGGAGGTGACCCTACGGTGAGGAGTAAGATCGGTGGCGAATGCATGCCCCAGAACATCGAAATCTGCATGCCGTGTCACTTTCGCATTTTATACTGAGTGTGACATGACCTCCTTTGAGGTCACCTCAAGGGGTCAATTTAAACCGCAGAGAGATGATTTTTTTTTCATTTTGCTTGTCAAACTGCGTTCTTGTTTACTTAAGCAAAAGTTGCGTTTTTATGGTCCGTTCCTTAGTTAAATGCAAACAAGCAACAATTTGTTGTTTTCTTTAAACTAATATTTTTTTTAAAAAAATATCGATTTCTCAGTCAAATTTTGGAATTTTGAATCCGGCGATGGCTTAAATGGATTCTACGGGTCTGCTTTAGTGGGGTAGCATTTTTGGATCATCCAAATCGGATAAGGAGCGGAGAAGTGGTCGGTGATAAGGGCCTAAGTCGCGCTTTGGCGGCCATCTTGGAAAAGAGGCCGCCATTTTGGTCCTAAGGGACGGATCGATTGCCTCCCGGTCGCAAATTGACCCTTAGGCACCCAACTACAAGTGTGCAAAGTTTCATGCTTCTAACCAAAAGTGCAGTGGACGGCTGCTTTTTGTCCCCAAGGGGTCCCACTACAGGGCCCTGACCCAGGGTCCCGCTGTCACCGCCACCCACCCCGCTCCGCGGCCTAGGGCCCGTCCACAACGCCCGCCCCATGGCCGTCTTGGCGCCCAGTGCGTGGCGGCCTACTCCTTGACCTATGTTCGGAGGTGCAACTCGTGAACGGCACTAGCTAGCGACCTGCGCCTTTACTGCTGTAAAGAACTTTTGACGGCGGTTCGAAATGATAAAACGTTTTTTTGGTGCGCGATGAAAACTGACAGAGTTATGCCGGATGATGGGTGACGCCCCAAAACAGGAAAAAAGTGGAAGTTATTTGGCGTGGGGCTCAAATGGGGCTAAGGTCGGGGCTCAGTCCGGGCTCAGGTCGGGGCTCTGGCTGTCGGGGCTCAGTCGGGGCTCAGGCTGGGGCTCGAGTCGGGCTCGACCGGGGCTCTAGCCCGGGCTCAGGTCATCGGGGCTCAAACGGGACGGGGCTCATGTCCACCCTGCCCAAAACCAGCTGAGTGGCGGGCTTGCCTACCGTGAGAACGACATTCGATGGCTGGAGTACAGGCCTAACGTTATATTTGCTTGCAGGGACGTGCTCTTGGGAATGCCCGCGCCGGTGGTTGCGCTGCTGCAGCTGGCCGGTGCCTGGACTGGGTGCGTTGAGAGGGCACCGATGGTGCAGTTCGGCGAGGTAATTCTTTCAACGCATACTAAGGTTCTACTTTTAATCAACTGGCAATGTGTTATTTTTTTTTATTTTTTTTTTGTTCTTTGGCAGAATGAGCACACCGCCTTCTCGCGTGAGCGGCTGGTGGCATTGAATTTTAAGAGCTCGGACAAGGTTGCGCAATCAAAGAAGCGCGTTGCCACTTGTCCGCTCTGCCCTCTGCCGGGTTGGGATGAGCGCCAGTTTCCAGCGCATTTTCACCATGTCCACAATGACGGGGTGTCTCTGGAAGATGCCAGGGCCAAAACCCACAGATTGCACTTGGTGTATCTGGCAAGGACTAGGGGACACGTAAGTGTTATTCAGCAATGCTATTCCGTCAGGGTCTCGTCGCTCCCGATTAGCCTTACACAAAAGCGCTGATTTTCTTTTTGTCTGCAGCTCGTCCTATCGTGGGGAAATGCAAAGGCGATGGCAGAGCTTCACCCCACAGTTTTTCAAGAGCTGGCGGCGGCTAGGGTCCCTGTGCGGGTGATGACGGACGAGGGCGTGATGCTGGAGCCTGTAAGACGCTATCATTGAAATGTGTGCGTGATGCCAAGATGGCGCGGTGCTAAAACTATTTTTTGGCTGAGCGATTAGCGAAGCCAGTTACTCCAGTGGGGTTGAAAAGTTTTGTCTGTCTGTCTGTTTGTTTGTCTGTCTGTTTGCGTGTCCGCACTACTCCTCCCAAACGGCTCGGCCGATCGAGACGAGATTTTGCAGGGTTGTTAGGTATATCCTTGGCTCACCACACGCCGAAATTCAGCTCTCTATCTCAAATAATTTAGTCGTACTAACGAAAAAACACTAAAAAAACGGCAGAAAAAGTGCATCTTTTCAGTGACTTTATATTTTCGAGACATTTTTACATGATTTCGTATATTTTTGAAGGTGCTGATGACGAAAATGAAATCAATTTCGACCCCTGACCAAACTTTTACCAGCGAATTGGCTACCTCGGCCCGAATTCACTAACATAATCATCTTTGACCCTTCATCTTGAAAAAAGGGGGTCGACCGACTAAAAAATTTTATTGCAGATTTCGCTAGGTCTCGGCAAGACCTTTTCAAAGAGGGGTCGGAAGGGGGGGGTCTAGGAGCCCGACTTCATCAGTTGGCCGATCAGGATCTTGAAAAAAGGGGATCGACCGACTAAAAAATTTTATTGCAGATTTCGATAGGTCTCGGCAAGACCTTTCCAAAGAGGGGTCGGAAGGGGGGTCTAGGAGCCCGACTTCATCAGTTGGCCGAATCAGGATCTTGAAAAAAGGGGATCGACCGACTAACAAATTTAATTGCAGATTTCACGTGGTGCATTACTCAATGCCTCAAAAATCCTTGAGACAGCTTGCCGAAGGCAAGCAGGGAAGCGCCGCAGGCCAAGGTAGGTGAAACGCCAGGCGTGGATTGTCGTAACTGGCGCAGCATCGCGAAGCCTGTTACGACAAGACACGGTCTGGCGTAAACCTACCTTGTTATTTATTTTATTTTTTTTGGCTTCCAGAATGTTCACTGTAAAAAAAAATCTGAAAATTCAGACCACTTTTTTTAGACTTCGTGGTCTGAATCTATTTTTCAGACTTGTTTCAGACTGCTTGTCTGAAAATTCAGTCTTTCGGTATGAAAATTGTGACCTGAGCGTCTTACAACTTGAATTTAGACCTGTGAAGTAGGGAAATTTAGACGATTAAGTCTAAAAATTCAGACCAACCTAAGATTTTGTTTGTCCGCTAGATGGCGCACATGTTGTGAAACATACCTACTTCTGTTTCAAAGGCCTTTAATGCAAAAATATACTAATTGAAAAGTTCAAAATTGGCAACACTTAATCGGTCATATGAGAACCATGCTCTGTTGCAAGATTTATCTCCGTAATATGAGTGGGAGTTGAACAATTCACATTTTAATTTACCTCTCGCGGGTGGCTCCGCGTCGCCATTTCCTTGGGTGCCGCAGGCCGGCTCTTCGTTGGTCAGGGAGAAGTCCCAAGGATCTTCTCCCTCGACACAATTTTTACTCGACGTGTCCTCTCTTGAGGACTACATACACATATGGTTCCAATATTGTATTTTACAAGGCATGGACCTTGGTGTTTGCAATCTTCGTACAGGTCTGAATTTTTAGACCACCAGCTCTTAAATGTGAGACTCTCCAGTTCTGAATTTTAAGACCATCTAAGTGGTCTGAATTTTCAGACCTCAAGTCTGTTAATAACTTCTGACTAATTTTGTCTGAATTTTCAGACTTTTTTTTAACAGTGTTGCAGATCTCCTCCTGAGTCCTGAGGCTACACCTCCCAACCTTCCAACCACCATCTTAGATCGTTTGCCACCAACGAATTGCATATGCGGAGGTTATTTAGCAGGTGAGCGAAGTGACGAAGGAGGATACCCGCCTTTACACTGCAAATGCAACGGCGATACTAAAGTACATTTTTTGGCGATACAACGGCCTTACGGAAAAGTATTGCCTTCAGAACGGCGATACAGAAAAGTATCGCCATAATTTGGCAGTACTTTTGGATATTGCCAAAACCACGGCATTAAACCAAGGTCTCGTCCCCTTGATTTGTTCGACGTTTATTGCCAAATCGTGGCAATACTCCAATGTATCGCCAAATTTTGGCGATACTTTTGTGTATCGCCGTTTTGAAGGCAATACTTTTCCGTAAGGCCGTTTATTGGCGATACACAATTGTATCGCCAAAAAAAGTGCTAAAAGTATTGCCTTTGGATTTACAGTGCAGAAGCAATAGTCTGCAAAATTATGGAACTTCCGTTTCAAGGATACATCCAAATTTAACTTTCACGTCGACTTAGATTCAACCAAGTTTCGACGTCAATCTGATATTCTGCAAAGAATCGTAAGAATAGTTCTTAATTTGAGTGTAGAAAGTCTCCGCTGCGTCCGAAGTAAAGCATAACGACGAAAATGTAACAGTCGAAATCTGACAATTCTCGATATTGAAATCGACTTCTCCCGATGCTCGAAGTCCCAGACCTCGAATCGACCTCGGACCGACTTTTCATTTCTGGCTGGGCTACGGGCGGCAGTGTTTGGGTTTCTTTTCTTTGTCGTGTTGATTACTTATTACCATGGATGTTGATGGTTCCGACGGCGCTGGAGACAAAGATGGAGCAGGAAATGGTAAAAGTGATAACCAAATGCCATGGACTTCTTTTAACAAGTACTTCAAGTTCGCCGGTGAGAAGAACGCTAAGAATTTTCTGGCCGAATGTCAGTTTTGTTTAAAGAAAGAGCCCAAGTCGTGCGGATACGACTTTTGCAACAATCTGAAACAACATCTCACGGTGAGTACTGAGATGGGACGGAGACAACAGTGTTTTAGATTTAACTTTGTTCCTTGAAAGCCGGAGCGTAAAACATAACCTCAAAACTCGGTTGCTTACCGCTACAGGCAAACCAAAGCGGAATTCGAACGACAGTTTTAAAATTGTTTGTTTGTTTGCTAGTCCCAACTAGTAGAGGCCTCGCGTTACCTGATTCTGACGCCATTCTAGTGATTGTTACCACAATTCAAAGATAAAGAAATGGAAGGGGGCGGGGGAGCAGGGGCGGGCAGCCGTGCCGAAGCCGCGACGTGCCGTGGACGGAACTGCTCGCGCGGGGTATCGACACGACACGGACGTTTGTTCGCATCGCGCGCGGTGTATTCCCGGCCCTGGCGGCCAGCGTCGATACTTCGCGCACCGCCCGCTGAACAACCAACGCAGTGTATAAATAAGTTTTGAAGCTTTTTTCTTTTTCCAGAGAGCTCACAAGTGGACGGCGGAGAAAATTCGAAGGGAACTTGGTGCCAAACCTAAAGCTGCTGTGAAAAGGAAAGCATCAGGCGATGCAAGTGGCACGGGCGCCGACAGGAGTAGTTCGTACCTATTCAATCCCAAAAGGAAGATTACCCAAAATGACCTGAACAAGGCCGTAGATGAGTTTGTAATATGCACGCGTCAAGCACACAGGGTTGTTGACAATGAATATTTCAGGCGCTTAGCACTTTTGGGCCTTCCCGACAACTTGAAAATCAGCTGCCGGCAAACCATGCGGAAACGCTTGGATACTAGAACTGACACCATGCGTGCTAATGTCAAGAAAGCACTTGGTCGCGTGAAGCATGTCGCCTCTGCTGCAGATGGCTGGTCAAAATTTCGGCGTGGGTTTCTTGGAGTCGTCTCGACCTGGCTTCACCCTGAGACTATAGACCACAAGTTTGCTGCGCTGGCCTTGCAGAGACTGAAAGGACGTCACACACATGAGCGCTTGGGAAAGGCCATGAATGAAATATATGCATCTTATGACGTGACTGAAAAGATGGACCTATGTACTACTGACAGTGGGGCCAACTTTGTTAAGGCTTTCAAAGTGTACGGTCCATCAGACTTGCCTCAGCCAGGTTAGTAATTATTGACTCACCCCTCCTCATTCTCGACTCGTTCATTTATTTTAATTTTTTTTAAAATTTATTTTTATGTTTAGAAGATGAGGAAGAGCAAGAGAATGACGAATCGGAAGACGAGGATGACCTGCCCGACGAGGATTTTGCAGTGCTAGACCTGGATGCAATTATGGACTCAGCAGTACTGGATGGAACGACTTTGCCCAAACACATCAAATGCGGCGCCCATATTCTCAACCGTATGGCCATGAGTGATGCTATGAAACCTCTGGAAGAGGAAGGCAACGCCACATTCAAGAAACTCTATGATAACACTTAAGCAAAGTTAAGGAAATATTGGCGTCTTCAGAACAAATCCAATTTGGTAGCTGAAGCCATTCAGGAAGGGTTTGGTGTTAAACTTGAAATCCCAGGAGATACCAGATGGAATTCAAGATTCGATGCCAAAAAAACAGGTAATTATTGTTAATTCGAATTACACTTTTATTACAACAGGGTAAAAATTATTATGTTTTTAACTTTTTTTTTTTCAGATTGTTTCACTCATAGAGAAGGATGAATCTCACTTCAATGAAGTGCTAAACAAAACTGGCCTTCCCAAGCTTCTGCCATCAGAGATAACGTTTTTGAAAGAGTATGTCCATGTTATGACCCCTGTAGCATTTGCCTTAGACATATTGCAGAAAGACAAATACATGTATTTGGGCTGTATGATTCCCACCATCCTGGCAATGGAAAAGCTACTAAATGATGCCAAATATTTAGATAATAGGAATCTGAAATACTGTCTGCCTCTTGCGAAGGCACTGCAGTCCGCCGTGAGGAAGCCGAAGCGTTTCCTGCATCAATTGAACGACAGATGCCTTGAAATAGCAGCAGCACTTATTCCCTGCTCCATGTTGAATGAATGGGTTCCCTCTGAATCAAAGCGACAAGAAATCAAGAGCGCACTACTTAAGGAGATGAGGAAACTAGACTTTGATAAGGTGGGCAGAGGGGGAACACTTTTCAATTAAATTTGACCGCATTTATTTAATTTAACTTAAAATAATTTTCGTATTATTTTCGTGTTTTAGGCTTTGGCTGATGGAGGCCACCCCGACTCTGACGAGGATTGGCAGGGTGCGGACGACCCCGAAACCAGCGCCTGTGCTACCGAGGAGGAATTCCTAACGGCGGAAGATAAATGTTTCGGGTTCCGTGCAGTATCCATGCACCCTGACCAAGATGACAGCAGCGGCGAGACCCCGGAGCAAGAGCTGCAGCGATTCCTGGACACGGTGGATCGCTCGTGGTCTATTAAGAAATGTTATGCAGTTGGCGCAAACGGGAAGCGGGAGTTCCCGCGGTTGGCCGAACTTTTCCTCAAATTCAATACTGGCCTCCCATCAAGAGCCAGCATTGAACGCTTTTGTTCTGCTGCTGGATTGTCCCTGAATGCTATACGTAATTTGTTAGGGGACGTCACCCTGGAGCAGGAAACGCTCCTTTCTTTAAACAAATCTTTCTGGACTTAGTTTTCTACGAATATTTTGTAAATCCTTTCCTAGGATATGTGATCGTAAATTGTGATCAGTGTGTTTCCAGTACCACTATTGTGTTCCTTTCCTTGCACACTAAATTTATTTGTACAATACTTGTTCAAAGCTTTGAACAAAGTTGCGCATACATAACTCTTGCACTACTTTGTGCGCAGAATCGCTCAAATTCGTGTGGATTTTTGCACAAATTCGTGTAAAAGTTTGCACAAATTTTGAGCGAAATGGACGTATGCGCAACTTTGTGTAAAGCTTTGTACAAAATTATACAAATACATTTAGAGTGTGTGTGCAATAATAATTTATTGTGTTGATTTTAAGCATAGTTTTGTGAATTATTCAAGAAAAATCCCCTTTAAACGCTGCTGACCGTTAACGGCGTTAATGCCGTTAATTAACGTTAATGCGTTACATTTTTCAAAAGTGATTAACGTTAACGCGATAACGTTAACGTTGCCCAAATTAACGTTACCGTTATCGCGTTAATTTTTTATATTAACCTTAACAACCCTGTTAGCCACGTTAGGCCGCCGCCAGACTCACATGCTGGCTAATCACCCGGAAAGGCTGACTGTCCTGGAACGTTCACCTCAATGTTCACTGAGAGTATTCGCACAGGCCCTAGCTGAAATGAATGCCATTAGCCAGCAGCACATGGCTATATTACGGATCTTGCGCGACGCCGTCGCCCCGCCAACTCGTCGACCGATCCACTACATCTATGTACGCACACCTCCGGCTGTAGCGTACCAACGTTTAAACAATAGAGGTCGCACGGAAGAAGCAGGTGTCACTGTTGAGTACCTCAACTTACTGCATGACCTGACTGACACCTGGCTGTTACGAGAGGAAACCAACCCAGTAAATTTCCTGGATGGAACGCTCAGCCCTGAGCAGTTACTGGCAGCCGCTTTGGAAGTTATCCAGACCTTGAAGGATGACGTCACACCAGTCCAGGAGTCCCAGTCTACACGCAAGGAGTAATTCCATGAGTTAAGTATTTGCACTAACGAACAGTTAGTTAAGTTTCTTAGATTTCAAGGTGCCTTAGAATAGGATTTAGCTAGTTAGGATGGCATCAGGCAAACCAAACAGAGTAGGGGTTGGATATTTTAAAGCGCAAAACTGTGTTGAGTGTTTTCTGTTTGTTTCAGTTGGAGTCTCATCAAAACTAACTTAAACTTTGGTTGGCCTACAGGAGGAATACTCGACTTCATGCGGTGTTGCAATTCGTGACGACGACTGTAACATCCGCCTGGGGAAGACACAGTCCACCTGGCATGCAGCATGCCGCGGGCCATACCACTCTTTATTTTTCTTTTTTTAACAACAGGTGGAACCGTGGGCTTAGGAATGGACACCCTAATGCCTGGCACCGTATGGTGTCCTGGGGAAGCGCACCTTTGTAGCATCATTCACCACAACGTTCGGCAAACTACCAGACAAGAAATTCAAGAAAATGCAAGAAAATTCAAGAAAGACAAAAAATTAATTGAAATTGGACATTTAATCAAAATTATGTAAATTGCAAAATTCAAGTGATAGAGTGGGAGGAAAGTAATTCCGTTCCTTCAAAAGAGAGAAGGAAAACAAAGTTAAAATTCAATTCGTTAGAGATCAATGGTACACTCATAAAAGCTTACGGTGAATTTCACTGCAAGCTACGGCGAACCCTGCAGCACTGTAGCTTACGGTGAATTTCACAGTAAGCTACGGTGAATATCATTGTAAGGTACGGTAAATGTCGCTGTAAGCCACGGTCATGCACCCTGATTCACCGTAGCCAACAGTGACATTTACCGTACCTTACAGTGATATTCACCGTAGCTTACAGTGAAATTCACCGTAAGCTACAGTGCTGCAGGGTCCGCCGTAGCTTACAGTGAAATTCACCGTAAGCTTTTATTAGTGTACTAAACTCCAAAGTTGAGTCGAGTCAAGTTTTTGAAACGATTGGAAGAAAATTTTAAGAAACTTCGTTTCTTTTGTTCAGGAGGGAGTGGTGTTGTGAAATGAACCACAGAGAACATAACCAAAGTACGGCTTACTTAGTCATTCCCTATCTTTCGCAACCACTGCCCTATGGATCCTGACCAGGACCTACCACCCTTATTCTTCCTTTCGTTCCTCTCCTAAATACCCTGGCCACACAATACCATTGGCCATGCACCCCCACTCTCTACTAGTATTCGTCCTGATGTTCTTCTGCTCCTGTAATATAAGCGCGCTGCCAAGCAGCCGCTACCATTCTGTACACGGTCACCTACTGTCAATACAGAGCCTTCCGTCTCGCTGAGACCCCTGACTACTCCTTCTCCTCCAAGCCCCTTTACACGTTGCACACTAAAACAAGTACGAATTATTCTTATTTTCATGAATAATTCATAATTTTCTTTATGAGTCATTCATAGTATTACGAATAATTCGCAATTTTATGAATGTCTTATAATTTTGTTTTATCAGCCATCCGTGTACAGGATTTTCCCATACTATATTCGTAAATTTACGAACAATTTAACGATGAATGGTTCATTATTTTACGAATAACTCAAAGATTTTTAGTCCTTTGCGGTCATTCTCAGGCTTTATTTTCCCAAGAAATTACGAAGGATTCGTAATCCTTTGATTATGAATGTTTCATACAGCGTATTTTTCGACGCATTCGTTAAAATTACGAAGTATTCATCGTCAAGTTTTTCGTAAAATTACGAAATCTTTTGTCAGTGTAATCTTTCTTTTGTAACTGTCATTGCCTAATGTTTAGAGCGTTTCACAGAGGACTTTCGTGACATTTCTGGAGCGGCTTCGGCACAAGCTTGGAATTGCCACGTCTCTAGCACCATTTTGAGATGCTATGATTTGGACTCGCAAGCAAACTCTGTCTATGTGGAAGTACGTATTTTTCTTTCATTTATTATATCTCATGGATATTTGGTGAATGGTTAGTTACCGGCCCTCTGCAAGCAGGCGTTGTTGTGCGAGATGGACTAAGGGGACTAAGGGCGGAGGCACACCACCACGACATGGACCAGCTTCTCGAACGCCGGCGCCGCCACCGGTAGCGGAGGCACTGTCACTGTTTTTGTTGTTGTCATCGTCCGCACCACCATGGAGACATACTAAGCTAGGGAGTCGCAAGGTCTGGTGACATGGGACACTTCTTCGCCACCGCACGGGGTTTTGGGTGCACCGATCGGCATGGTTTTGGTACCAACGTAATCCTGAAGAATCGAGGATTGACGACGTTTAATTTTTTTGATCGAAAGAGGCCTCCGAACTTGGCTGGACCCGGAGATAGCCCGAATCGCTAGGTCTCGAGAGATTGTGGGAGTGAGACAGCATAAAATATGGCGGCGGTATGACGTCACATCGTGTCCGTCATGGCTGATTCGTCGTCCCCATGAAGCCTTTGAGACCTAATTTTGTAATTGGTATTATCGAGGTAAGATTTAGGTATATTCGATCAAAAGTCGTTCATGGTTGTCATTTTGAGTTTACGCCTGAATGTTTACATATGGTGAAAAACGTTCATTTCTGGTACTTAAGTGGGTAAGAAGTGTGGCGTGCATTCGGCCGGTTCAGCTGTCCACATTGTTTTTGTGGTTATTCTTCCTGTAAACGTTATGACATGGACGTCATGATCCCTTTTTGTCAATAAGTTGATTTCTTTGATGTGTCAAACTCATTCATTGTCTTAGTTTGTTCGTGTACTAGTCACTTATCGGAACCTAACCTTCAATCATTTTATGTCTTATGTATTTTTGTGAGCATTTTCAACTGTCATTATTGATCATGGTTTGTTCTGATGAATTGTAACAATGATTTACTTTTATTGTAGGAAATAATGCATTTACTATGTTTGGAAACCCGATGGAAAGAAAAAGAAAGCTTGGCAGTAGTAAAGGTCGGAGGCGATTATTTCGACCAGTAAGCAAGTGGAAAAGTAAACATAAACATAAAAAAGCAAATGTAAGTGCCCTCTTTTGATACATTTTATTTTCCCTAGTGGATTAAGTACTCTATTTATATTCTTCTTTTATTATTGTAGGTGACAAGTAAAGCAGGAGGTACAGTGGACTTCTTGAGGGTAGGTGGCGCATATGATCCACATCAGGAGCACAATTACTGTGGAGACCAGGGAGTCCATGTAAGTGCTGCTTGTATCTGAATTGTCCTCTGTAAGGAATGACTGTATTTTAATACTGTGTGTGTATGTATTCCAGCATGGTGAAGTGGAGCGGAATCCACCACAGGACATCCAAGTCCCACATCCTCCATTTGACGACATCCAACTCCAGCGAAATCCATGTCCACCAGAAGATGCCCCACTTGAAAACAGGACACCACCTCCACTCCACTCACGAGATGAGGCAAGTGCCGTGTTTAGATACATTTTATTTCCCCTAGCGGGTTAAGTACTCTAATTATATTCTTCTTTTATTATTGTAGGTGACAAGTAAAGCAGGAGGGACAGTGGACTTCTTGAGTGTGGGTGGTCCATATGATCGACTTCAGGACCACAGTTACTGTGGAGACCAGGGAGTCCGTGTAAGTTCTGCTTGTATCTGAATTGTCCTCTATAAGTAATGACTTTAATTTTATACTTTGTCCAGCATGGTGAAGTAGAGCAGAATCCACCAGATGACATCCAACTCCAGGGAAATCCATGTCCACCAGAAGATGCCCCACTTGAGAATAGGACTCCACCTCAAATAGTGCTGGAAGAGGTTCAGAAGTCGCTTCAAAAATACTGGACTGCTGTGTTAGAAGATGGTTGCTTGCGGGTATCCTTGCACTCAAGAGATGAAGCAAGGGTTTCTCAAAGAAGCCTGCGGTTTAAGTTTTCTGGGGAGGTGAAACTTTTTGTCCATGGGCATGAGGTGCCAAGCAGTTATGAGGTGCCACCTCTAACTCATCTGAACACTCAGTGTTTTTCTAAGAAAGTGTTGGACAGTGTCACTTCTTGTCGTCTTAAAGAAATATGTATGGGTATCAAAGATCCTAAATTTAAAAAATGGTGGAAAAGATATTTAGACAGCTGCCACATAGACACCAACAACTTCCATGAAACTCGCTATGAAACAACATTGCGCAGCAATAAGTGCGACTTCCTCCTTGATCTACCCAAGAAGACGTGTAGCAACTGCTACATGATAATCAAAAATTTAATGAGAAGGAATGCATCTGTCGACAAATTGGAGTCACCAACTAGGACTCCCAATAAATTTAAACCCACCAAACATCTTACCTCTCCGGAAAAAGTTGCTCGTGATAAAAGGAAAGCAAAAATAATAAGAAATCTTCAAAGGCAAATTGCTGTCCTGAAAGGGCAGGTAAATGATTTGATTGACAAGGAAGGAAGGGCCGTTGATGAAACATTGGATAGTGATCTTGGAGAACAACTGAAGAAAGGCTTGAAGGATTTGCAAGAAAAGAATTTCGCTTCCACAGATCCCAGGGACAAATTTCTAGAAATATTTGTACAGCAGCAACTAGAAGCCAGGAATGCGAAAGGCAATCATGCTATCAATTGGCACCCTTTAATGATACGATATGCACTCCAGCTAAAATTTTGTTCTCAGTCTTCTCTAAGTGGAGCTCGAAATTTCATCAGACTCCCATCAGATAGACTCCTTTGGGATTACACCCACATTTATGACACTAAGGAAGGAGTTCATCATGATTTCATCAATGAAATTGCTGAAAGAGTTCTGAACAGCAAGCACACCTACCAACACTTCCACATACTTTTGTTTGATGAGGTGGATATCAAGGAGAATCTAGTTCAGAAGAAATCCACCGGAGAAACCATTGGATATGTGAAGCTAAATGAAGTACAGACTGAACTACTAGACCTGAAAGAAAAACTATTTGCAGCGGCTGAAAATAAAAATTGTGTACCAACTCAACCTCCAATTGCTAAGAAAATGCTAACATATATGGTGAGGGGAACCAGCATTGCAACCCAAAGCTGTGTTGCATCTTTCCCTGTTAGCTCCTTAAAAACTGAGGATCTTCACCAATACACATGGGAAGTGACTAGACATCTTGAGACCGCGGGGCTGAAAATTGTAGCCATGATAGCTGATGGGAGTACAGTAAATAGAAGCTTCTTTCAGATGCAACGTGCAGATGAAGATCAAAGGACGAAGAGTGGGTTGGTGTATAAAACACCCAATCCTTTTGATCCTTCCAGGTTCATATTTCTAATCCCCGACCCACCACATTTCCTGAAGACTGCAAGAAATGGGCTGGAAAACTCAGGGCGGAAGAGGAGCAGAAATATGAAAAAAAAGGAGAATCACTGACTTGGAAACCCATCATCAGGCTGTTTAAATGGAAATCGGAGCAGACTACCAAGAAGCTACCCCGATTGACTGCAGCGTGTGTGTACCTTAATTCATTTTCTAGGATGAGTGTGCCATATGCTGCCAGAGTTTGCAGCCACTCTCT
Organism: Stenchaetothrips biformis; assembly: GCA_030522485.1. Classification (NCBI taxonomy): domain Eukaryota; kingdom Metazoa; phylum Arthropoda; class Insecta; order Thysanoptera; family Thripidae; genus Stenchaetothrips; species Stenchaetothrips biformis. The sequence goes on from CM060102.1 coordinate 11,811,234, forward strand.
GGCATCTCAATTCAAATTACTGGGATGGCCTGAGACGAAGGAGCTGAGTATTTTTAGATCACCTTAATGAACTTTTTGATGTAGGCAATGGAGCCCACAAGGACCAGTGGGCTCATTGTAAGAAGCCAAGATTGAAGCCGTATACTAGAATAAAGGATCCCAGATTTAAGGATCCCAGATTTAAGGAATACGAAGAAAAATGAGAGTATTTTGAAAACTGGAAAAAGGAAATTGACGCAATCCCAGGGAAGACTAAAGAAGAGAAGGCTGCCATGCTGTTGTCGAAGCAGACTTTAAATGCAGCTGAAATGATTTGCCACGCAATTCCAGAGTGCTTGAAATTCCTGCATCAACAAGGTACAAAGTATGTTATGGCTCGAGTCTTTTGTCAGGACCCTCTGGAGCAGTACTTTTCGAAACAGAGGGCGTCACAAGGAGGCAACAAGAATCCCGATGTGAATCGGTTCATTCAAAATGAAAATTCATTATTTCTTCAAGGAAAGCTGCACATCAGGAAAAGAGGTGCTAATACTAACGCAGCTAAACATGAACTGGACGATTCACCTCTTCCAAGGAAGAAAACAGTGACAAGAAGATCAATCCTCCCAACCTGACTTCCTCCATGAAACATCCCTGTCTACTATAGTATATTCAATCTCGCAACTCTTGATTCCTCGGATTGTTGCATTTGGCTAATATATTTTTTGTTTTTGGTCTTGTATATATGTTATAATATTTTATCTTTGAATTCAGTTTTGTGAATAACTTGGATTTTGTCATGTGTTAATTTTTTTGCTATGTGACTCTTCAACAGTACCTGTCATTGATCTCTGTACATTTCAGTTGTGTTAATAACATGGTTTTTTTTTTCATGTGTTAATTTTGCTGTCAGTGTGACTGATTAACACAGTGCCTGATATTGATATCTGTGATAAATAAGATGTCCGAAAGTAATACTGTCATTAATCAGGCTGTGCATGATCTGTTGTCAATGAGTTAATGTTTATTTTTTGTCAATTCCAGTCAATTGGAATACTTGAACTGGGGTACTGTTCTTCTAATTAAACCACTTCTAATCACATTTATTTTTAATTTTATTTTTTTAATCACAACTATATCAAAACCACATTTCTTAAATTTTATTTTCAACATGACAATGTAGAAACAACATTTTATAATTTAAATTACATCACTTGTTTGCTGTGTGACTTATCCTGTCATTGATCTCTGTACATTTTAGTTATGTTAATAACATAGGCTCACTTCCCACCCAAACGGGACCTGAATGCCACTCCACCGGTGCCAAACTTTTTAGCAGCTTTTTGGACCGCCATCTCATCATGGCGTCTCCCAATGATCCCATTTCTCCAAGTAACACAAAATTCAGCAATGATCGAATGCAATAGTTTGAATGATTCTTTCTCTGTAAGATTGCCCTTCAATTCATCCCATCGCAATAGTAGCGCTGGTGATGAAATCACCTTTTCAAATACCTCTTCATTAAGTAATGAACCATCTAATCTTTCCAATGGTTTCACTTCAGTACCAAGCTGAACAAAAAAACTGAGAGCCTTTGCTGATACTTTCGTAAGCCTTTCCCTATCAAGGCTGTCTGTCCACGCCATAAGTTCTGAGTCTGGTGCTGCAGAAAACTCACTAATAATGAAATTGGTCTTAATAGTTGAAATAACTCTATTCCATTCTTCATTCCTATGTTTGACTCTCAAAGCTGTTTTCAAAATGCTCTTAACATTACTCCTACCTATGTAATGCATATTTTGCTTGAAATCCATGGACAGAACTCACTGATATGTAACTGCATACCTTTCTTCTTGTGGAACATAGATGGAACCCACACCTTTGCACATTGTGCGAAGGAGGTGAGCAAGGAGCTTGCTACCAAATTTCATGATAATATTTGTGACCAAAATGTTACAAGCAGCATTGTTGCCTGATAAAGCTTCTAAATGAGTTACATTTAAAATAGCACCCAACAAAGAATCTCGAAGATTTTGATCCAAGACCACACGAGAGTTGTGTGCTAGGAATGCACTTGCAAAAGCAGAAGGGAACAAGAAACTTGTATTTTCCTCCTGGAATCCCAAAAGGCTTTCACATAATTTGTGCAAAATTGGTAGAAGAACATGACTGTTGCGGAATTCTAGCAGTGCATTCGCTGCTGTTACTACAATTGGTCCAAAGCCCATTGTTATCTTCATGTCTTGCAGTTCAGTGCATACAGCACCAAACATGTCTGGACATTCAGTAACGACTTCCTCAAGTGTAGGAAGACGTAACAACGCAGCTGCAAGAAGGGGAAAAAAATTAAAATGTTGTGTACTTCTAAGACCGCTACTGACTTAACTTTATGTTTTCAGGTGGAATTGCAGCATACCTTGCATTCCATGTCCTACTCTGTGCTTCACATAGCCTTCAATCGTGGTGAAGGTGGAGTCCACGCAGTCTTTGCATTTTGCTAGCACTGGTTTGGGTGTCTTCTTTGCTGGATTGAGGTCGACAGTGGCTAGTCCAGCATTGACTTCCCTCATCTGTTCCTCTGCCTCATCCTCTCGCCAGGGATCTAGTACAATTGAACAGTACGTCTCCACCTCCTCTTCATCATCTGTGCCTGACCAATCACCCCAGTCCAGGCTTTGGGCAGCTGCTAGTTCAGCATTCGCCTCTTCGTCTTCATCTACTTCAACTCCAGTCGTAGTTTCTTTGACTGTGGCACTAGCTTCGTTGGTGTTGCTGGATTCACTTTTGCCGTAGATGCCAGAACCTTTAACGTGTCAAAGTAATTTCTGCGTTACGAACATGAAGGAACATTCAAATTCTCACCATCTCTAACACAATAACGTGAAACGTCACTGCTGACCTGGTGTCAACCCAGAGTGTTTAGTGTTTAGATGATTTGTCAGCCACCTCTTTGTTTTGTAGCATTTCCCACAAAATTCACAAATTTCTTCAACCATTTTCGCAAAAACGCAAGAACAGTATACTAGAAGGAAGATATCGAAAAGTAAAAGACCGTAAACAGATCGTTTTGAATTTGAAGCTAAGCCAGTACCAACCACTAAAGCATGACTGAAGTTTTATAAGATACCATTTTTCGACCGATTATAAGTCAGAAGACGGACACAATGCAAATCTTTATTTAATTGACTCGAAACACAAGTTTGTTTAAAAATAATATGAACTTTACAAAAATAAGCCTCGAATCGGTATGATAGGAAGGTTGGCAGCTCCGTTGAAAGAAGAAAGAAAGAAGATGTCGTACAAGCGGCACGTTTCACTGCCCTGCTAGCGGGCGGTGGAGCATTCTCTCGATAGCTGGTCCCACAAACCTGGACCTTGCGACTCCCTAGCTTAGTATGTCTCCAATGCACCACCGTTGTCCAGGCCGCCAGGATCAGTATCTGGGCCCCTTTGATGCCGGTCCCAAGCACGTCATTCCCCCCCCCCCCCTCCCTCTTTGGCTGCCGGATAGGGCCAAAAGCATAGAGATTGCAGGGGCGGATTGGCCCGGCCAGCTTACCGAAAGTCAGAAATCGTCACCCAGAAAGGCCTAAAAAAATCACATTTGGGCACTGGCTTCTAGCACTGTAATTCAAAAGGTGAGACATCGGACTAATATTTGGCAATACAAAAAGTATGACCGATAAAAAGGTCATACACAAATGTATGACCGAAGAAAGGTCATAAACGAATGTATGACCGAAAAACGGTCATACACGTATGTATGACCGAGTAAAGGTCAGACATTAGCGAGACTGGCCCTCCTTTTACCTTGGGGATATATCAACCTTCATCGGTGATACGAAAAAGTATCACCTTTTCGGTCATACAATTGTGTATGACCTTCAAAACGGTCATACATTTGTGTATGACCTTTACAACGGTCATACATTGGTGTATGACCTTTTCTTCGGTCATACATTTGTGTATGACCCTTTTTTCGGTCTAACATTTTAGTATCACCCCTTTAAGGGTCAGAAATCTGACTTTCTATTTTCAGTGAGCTCGCTTCGCTCGCTTCAAGCAACCTACTGAGGCAAATAAGCGAAATACAAGTTGAAATTTTGAGAGTGCTCCTCAGAAACAATTGCAGGCTCAGAAGAAATTCTTAGTATGGGTTTGCAAAGTTATGCTTTGGAACATGTTTAGACTGGCCAAAACAAAAGCATGCACTCTATTTTTGCTAAAATACTCTCTGAAGTTTGTTGTGTGGCCTCCCTGGAACTGTTTGGACCCCAGAAAAAGAGTCTTTTAGCTCAACAAGGCTATGGCTTATAGCGCGCTTCGCTCGCATTAAGTGGTCTGCCTTATGTCTCCTAATTTCGATTCTTTGGAAATTGGATAAGCACAAGAGTGTGCTTGCCTGTTTTTCAGCCTCTGGCTTCCCCTGAACCCGACAGTGTCCTCATCATTGACTGATGGTGCCGTTTGCGGCACAGTTACCCAATTCAACTCGTTTTAATTGCAGTCCAAACAAATATACAATGACAATGGGTTAAGTGAAGCCCTCTTTTTTTTATATGATGTGTCTATATGACCGGCAGTAAGTTGTACTTGTCACTTTTTAGCGTCCTCATGTGAACGATAAAGTACCTCGTCGAAAGCTTCAGGCTCGCAACGCTCGCGTATCATCGAACGCATCATATGTTACGTATGACACAATTTTTCGAGTTTTGATCAAGTCCCCCCCCCCCACACACACACACACAAATTCACATGGGAAAATACGTCTGTCTCCAAATAAAAGGCCACCAGATACACGCTCTCTGAAAGTAGGCAACTTTTCATACAGCCCCCCCCCCCTTCCTTTCGACCCGCCTAATTACGCCCCTGGCCGGTCCTGGGGACGACTTGGCAGCGCGAAGTGAGGCAACCAATTTTTGAGAAAATGCGTCATTTATCTCTTAAGTGTAGAGGTAAATTTCGTAGACGTATTGCCGCAGTTAATTCTTTAGAGGTAAAATATTTGTTGTTTATAAAAAGTTATTTATAAAGTTGTTAATAAAAGTTATTTATAAAGTTGTTTATAAAAGTTGTTTATACTTCTACTTCAATGTAGAGGTGTTTTTGAAACTGTGACTTTTACCTCTACGCATAGAGCTATATATTGTAGAGGTGATTCGGCTGTGTTTTTTCTTGAGGTGAAGACAGTGGAGGTGTTTCCGCAAAATACTTTTTAGATGTTCATCCAGTAGAGGTATTTTTACAGTCATATTTTTAGAAGTAAAGTACCGTAGAGGTATATTTTCCTCTAACCATCTTTAGAGGTGTTTCCAGTAGAGGTGCTGAAGGCGGCATTTTTTAATCAGCTATCTTTGACTCTTGATGGCATGGAAAAGTCAGATGTAACGAGAAGTAGCGGCTGTGGCAGAGGTAGCGGCATTGTGTACCCGACCCGTTTCTGACAGGACAGCGTGTAGGGTTGACGACTGAAGGGCCGTGCCTAGGGCAGGTCGGCCCAGTGGTCGACGCAGTCCGCGGTTTGGCTGGCCCAGTTCTCGTAGATGGAGGGCTCGGCCGTGCCCTTGTTGGTGACGCACGTCACGTAGAACTGGTGCCAGTCCTGGTGCAGCAGGCGGTAGTCGGCGGTGGCCAGGTTGATGCAGGCCGTGAGCGGGTGCCTGTCGGTGACGCCCGGCTGCTTGGCCAGCTCCACGCACGCCCTGAGCTTCACGTCCAGAGGCTGGTCACGGCGTGCTTCCACCAACTGCCGAGCAATGCGAAATACACCCACATCAATTAGTTCTAGAAACGGAGGCATAGTATTACCAAGAAATAGCCATACAGAAAAATATTGCATTCAAAGAAGTGATGAACCAAGGTATCGCACTGATAACAGGTCAAGGGCACAGTTTATAGTTTGTTAACAGTCGATTGCCAAATTTTGGCGATTTTTTTGTGTACCGCCGGTTTTGAAGGTCCCATTTTAAATAGGGCGAACTGATGGCGATGCCCAATCTTATTAATAAAAGAGAAACTCAAACATCTCCAATGGATTTGGAGTGCGGTAGGTGCTAAAGCAGTCATATCGAGGGGGTACGCACTCCAGGGTGCGCCCCCCCCCCTAAAAAACTCAAGTTTCTCCGATCGTCTAATTCCGCCCAAAAATCGATTCTATACCCAAAAATAATAACCCTATGTTTGTTTTGCTGTGAGAAGATTTTAAATACCGGCTCAAGAGCTGTGAAGGTCTTTCCCCATTTTTGGCACTAAAGTGATCATCAACTTTGCAATTTTTACCCGATTTTCAAAACCGAGACTACAAATTGTTCGTCTATTTAGGGCCTACAAATATCCTTCTCATTATTGTTTGGTGAAACTTCATCTTCGGTGCTCTCTGAGTGATTGTTTTACCAAATTACACACATTTTGTACTATTATGAGATATTTTTCTTGTTTTGGACGGCTAAGACCGAGGCTTGTCTACTTTTTACCAGGTGATACATTTATGTACACAGCTATTCGCAAAAACAAAAACAGAAATTATAATTACAAATGTATCATAATGCTTGTACTCTCGTGGCTGCAAGCCGCTGGGATGACTAGGCTAAAAGGTTATGAGCGGCCGTCTGTGGGGGCCTCGAGTCGCTGCGCCTAGCGTGCGCCCGCGCATCGCTCGACCTGGAGAGCTTGAGCCCTCCGCGCAGCACGCGGCGCGGTGCGGCGCTGGCAGCCGCTCTTATCATGAGGGTCGAGTGACGGGGTCTGAGGCGTCAAGTGCGGCAGACGCTGCGCCGCGGCGTCTCGCCCTAGTACCGGAAACAACTTCCACGGGTACTAAGTATTCATGTGATTGACCGTCATATGGCGCATCCTTACGTCGAAACAAAGAAAATGATACCCAACGCTTGTTGCAATGAGCATATCAAAGTACCATCGACATTATGAACATGTTAACACAACACAATGTCACATTCAGATATTAAAAAGTTATAATAAAATAATCATTTTCGTAACTTACCATGCATAAGAAATTAGATACACATTAGTTTCCAAGAGTATACTCTTGCAGATTAAATGACACCATAATAAATCCATTTAAATTGATTCTTTTTTTTTTGTAAATTACGGGGCTAAAAAAACAAAACAGCTCAAAACAACCGAAAAAAAGGAAAAGCACGGAAATTCCGGCTATAACGCTACAATTACGCCAACTTGTATACCCCTTCGCATGTTATGATGGTACCTATTAATTTGTCTTGCCATCGGTTTTTTTTCGTTGTTTTTTTTTTTCGGATCATTTTGGTGCAAAGATCTCTGGGATACAATAAGATTCAAACAACTTCAATGGACATGTTTTATCGTGACAGTCAAGATGTCATAGCTGCATGGTCTTACCGCTCGGGTCGTCCACAGGGCGGCCACCACCAACAGGCAGGGGACAAGTGCGGCGGAGAGCTTCATGGTGATTGTCTGCGCGCCGCGGTCGGGCGGCCTCTTAAAGGGTTCAGCAGGGCTGGCCGCGACTCCGACGGGCACGGGCTGTGATGACACAGGTGGCCGCAAAGTTGTTTGCCAAAGAAACGTAAGGTAAAGTTTCGATAAAAATATCTTCCGGTTCTGAGCAAGCAACGAGACAAAGTAGAGGGAATAGACACTTCGAGGAATTGTTAACAGACCACCCCGTGCTACGCTGTGTAGCGGTCGTTCTACTCGTGCATGACGGCTGTTAAATTCTCTAATTTTGTGACATTAGACCCGGAAATGGTATTACATTTACGTGAATTAAGCGTAATGCATGCAACGTGGGTAATTGTATAATTTAGAGGCTATGCCGATCTGGAGCCTCTAAATTACATCAGAAGACGCGCAAAATTCCGCAGAAACCGAAGATAATCACTATTTTTGGGGCTGTGCAACGGTTTTGTACAGCTTAAAGTAAACAGTGACTCGCCATAATTATAAATGACTCACTTCAATGTCATCGTGTGGTAACTGGGCTACTGGTGTCCTGATGGATGTTGGGCATGCGTACTGGGGTAAACCATGCCCTTGAGAAAAAAGTTGTCAAATAAGGTCAAAAAAAGGGTTAAAGGGGGTCTTTAAAAATTGAATTTTGACCAAATTTATGCAGAGGCAGTTTAACTGACCGAATGAGAAGCGATTAGCTGATTTTCAAACCCCCTGGTCAAACCCACCCCTTTCGAGCCAACAAGGCGTAACTTCTGATCGGCTGGTCGTAGAGCGTTTTGACGCTCAAAGGTAGAGAAAACTGTGTTTTCGGATCACGATTGCAAGTACACGCTAAATAAGAGCGTACCTGCAAGTATACCTTTACTAGCCCTTGCTTTTAGAAAGGACTAGGAGTGTATTTTAGCGTGTACTTGTAGGCACTTTTTTTATTTAGCATGAACTCGCCAGGCGCTTTCTATTTTAGCACGTGCCTCCGTCCCTGCTATCAACTATGTCTTAAATAAGAGTGTGCTTGCAAGCATGCTCTTATAAGAGTGTACTATGTACATTCTTCAGTTTGCAGAGCAGAAGCACAAAGTCGAGCACTGTTATATCAGGGGGTTATGACTACAGGTATACAATTACCAACGCTGCATGCATTACGCTTAGTTCACGTAAATGTAATACTATTTCAGGGTCTAATGTCACAAAATTAGAGAATTTCACACACGGAAAAAAAATCATTTGTTGTATAGATCAAATTTGTTTGATAGGCTAAATTCGATAGCTGCAATCGAAAAGTCGATACCTACATCCAAAAGCTGGTTGCTACGACCGACCACTTGTAAGAGAATAACCGACCCCAGCTCAGTTGTCCTCTTACAAGTGGCCGGTCGTAGCAACCAGTCATGCACAACGACCGCTGCACAGCGTGACACGGTCTGTAAACAATTCCTCGAAGTGTCTATAGGCTATTCCGCTGCTTGGAAAAGAGGAAGAAACACTCTTAAAGATTTTGTGGTAGAAATCCTATACAAGTATCGGACGCGATTAACCTCTTCGGTATAGGAATTTTCCCACATAGTACATGGCAATTTCACCATACATCGATGTGGGTCATTTTCAATACGTGGATGTGGAATAACTACCACATCATATGTGGTGAAATCCTTATCGAGTATTGGAAAGCTTGATGGACGGATAAGAATGTTTAACTGAGGAAGGCAATGACGCTACTGCGGATAGGGCAGTTAACCCATAAAATCAGAGATGTCACAGTACCTAAAAAGAAGATCGATGTAGCATCGACTTCCTTGGTCCGTCGAGATGTTCCCTATAATAGCAACGACGATCATGCGGGCACCCAACTTAGTGGCCGACCGTAGACGCCAGCGAGTGGCAACATAGAAATGCGCTTTTCTCGACTTCAGAGTAATATTTTGTTAAAGACTTTTCGCTAACGGCTAGAGCTGGTATTTACTATGGCAACAGATGATACAGTTTGTGAAAATTATTTTCTTTGGTAAAATAAATCCGAAATACTAATTGATGAACGGACGCGGCACTCAAGGCGCCACCTAGCGGCAGATCCGTGAAACGTGACCCCAGGCGGCTGCCAGTAAGTGGACCATGCCATGTGACAAGTGGATTGTCAACAGTTTGCGTGTAACAATCTCACTCAACATAACAACTGACGATATCAAAATGCTTTAAAGCGCTACGTTTGATTTGGGCCTCATAATAATGTTCCGCTAAATTTCGCAGGGAAGATAACCATGACGCGTATCTACAAAAATAGTTCTCAGAGTTGCGAGAGTTAAGACCGACCCATTTAAAATACTTTTCAAGAAGGTCAAAATGTTCTTAAACCTTCTGTGATAGTGGGCCAAAACAAGGCACGAAATTAGTTTCAACCGGTTTTAACAAATCGTTAAGTTTCATTTTTACATCGGTTTGACGTCACAAGAGTTTTCGTTTACTTTTCTCCGGGCAGTTCTCAAAGTTTTAGTCATTATGCCGTTAGCCTTTGATCGATAATAAATATCCGTATTCGTCACCTATCCAGAAAAAGTGTTTCAGATTTTTTTTGGGTTTACACTTATGCGTTCTAGAAAAAGGACTATAATGCAAATTAAGTAATGGGATTTGTACTAAAAAGTGTGGGAAAAAAACGAACTCGAGCATGGTAAATCAATATCCCATACTCGGTTCGGATTTTTACGACACAGCGTTGGCAAAAGAACGAAACGCATAGGAATTTGCCGAATGATGTATAGGATTTCTGTTTCCCATACCGAAGTTGGTACTTTTACCATCCAGCGGTATAGTAGAAATGCAATTATTTTTTAGAGTGAAAGAAATGCACAACATCCGTCCCCTCGCCTGCGGGGCGACAGAACTTCCGCTGCCCCTCATGTCCCCCCGCAGGCGAGGGGACGGATGTTGTGTACTTCTTTTCTTCCTCTTTTCCAAGCAGCGGAATAGCCTATTCCCTCTACTTTGTTTCGTTGCTTACTGAGAAAATGCACGAGAAGATATTTTATTGAAACTTTACCCCACGTTTCTTCGGCAAACAACTTCCGTAAGCCGGGGTAAAATGGGACAATTTCGGGGTAATATAGGACACACGATTTAAATCATTTGAATTGAAATTCTAGTGTCATTATATGACTCTTCCCTGTCAAATTTAATCTAGAAAAACGATATCATCAATACTAGTGAATGTATTGTAGTGGTAGCCTTCTTAGTGACGAAATTGGGGGTTAGGAGTGTATCTTGCGTAAACTCTACGTTGTCCCATATTACCCCGAAATCGTCCCATATTACCCCGGCCTACGGTTTGCGGCCACCTGTGTCATCACAGCCCGTGCCCGTCGGAGTCGCGGCCAGCCCTGCTGAACCCTTTAAGAGGCCGCCCGGCCGCGGCGCGCAGACAATCACCATGAAGCTCTCCGCCGCCCTTGTCCCCTGCCTGTTGGTGGTGGCCGCCCTGTGGACGGCCCAAGCGGTAAGACCATGCAGCTTCCGATTTACCCTTGCTCCAATGATTCAGAATATCTGGTGGAAGGAGTGCTGTTATAACAGGCCTCCGCGATATAAGGCCGAGAAAACATAAACCGTTTGGTCTCTGGGCGGGCGCAGATCCAGAGGTGGGTTTTGGAGGGAAAAGGGGGGGGTGGATGTCGCAACAGTTGCCTACTTGCTGGCACTGAAACACCGAACGTGGTCCAGACCACACCAACTGATGCGGTTAGCGCCACTTTGCCCGCACCAGTTGGTGCAGACTCCCCCCCCCCCTCTAAATACGCGCTTGTCCCTGGGATACTGTCAAGAAATGTTGCAATTTTATGTTCCTCCCACTAAGTGGTAGATCGTGGAGAGACACGGTTTGCGTCGTAAGAAAATGCTTTGTGTGGTTCGAATTAATTCACAAATGGATGTAGGGATGTCTGAATTGAGGTTTCCAGCCAGCCTTGGCTTCTTGAGAGTGCTCAATGTTCACGATAAGAGGAACACTTGGCACTGCTATGCGACTTCTGGAAAAAGGACCCTTTGCCTCAGTGGTTTGTTATGCCGTGTTCACTCAGAAGCTGTGCAGGTCCTGTTTACTAACTTCACGCCTCTTGGGTGAGGAGACACAGGATAATCGTTCACGAGAACTGTATTTACTAAAGCGCTCAAATAGACCTAGAATAAAAGATTCTTTAACTTTCATGTGCTTAGTTAGCGCACTGATATTGAAATGGAAAGACTTCGCGCCTAAATATGGCGCAAAAAAGTCTCGCCATTCTGTGGCGAGACATTTTTGTCTGACCGAATTTTGGCGAGACTTTCAGGTCTGACCAAAACTTGGCAAGACCTTTTGTCTCGCCTCTGGAGTGGCGAGAAGTCTGACCTTTGTATTTATAGTGCGCATACATATAAAATATATATAGTGCGATTTTTTTAAGAAAATCATTTTTCTTGGCTTTAATGGTACTGATTTGCATACTCAGATTGCCACCCTACACCCACTCTAAAGCAAGGTAGGTGTACGCCAGACCGTGCCTTGCCGTAACAGGCTTCGGGATGCTGCGCCGGTTTCAATCATCCAAGCCTGGTGTTTTCACCTACCTTCGCCAGGCTTGGTTCTACGCATCAGGCGCGGATCGGCGGATCCCCCTCAGCCCGACACAAATTACAAAAAATGGAAGGGGAAAGGGAGAGAGGAAAGAAAATGGAGAAACAGAAGAAAATGGGGAGAAAGAAATCAAAAGTAAAGTGTCTGTCAGGTCCGAATCTGCACAAAGTGTTTGAGCAGTGGGATTCATACTGAGGAAAAGGCGTGGCTTTTGGCTCGCTTCGCTCGCTGTGAGTCGGGATTTTATGCTCCTATTTGCTCATTTTCATTAAATGCCTCCTAACCAAATAAAAGCTAAACCTAAATTTGTAAATGGACACCAGAGGTTGCGGATCCCTACGCTCGGCGATCGTCACTACAGTAGATCGTTTGACCCCTTGTGTTACTGTACAAAGTGCACCGTACTTAATTCCGAAGCAAGACGTTAAAGTGTGTTTTGAAATTCCACTCTATTGGCTCAGCCAGCATCCTTTTCTTGACCGCAGGGCAGAAATTGTTACTTGGCATGGCAAAGAGGCCTTTGGTCAATTTGGTGGCAAAATTTTGTGTCCAGTGGCGAACAATTACCAATTCATCCAAAGTAGCGGAACGACGGAGCTTTTTCCCAGCCATAACAAGAAAATTTGTACCAATATTTTTACATTTGTTGCAGTGAAGATTCGCCATATAATCAAAAAAGTGCTCTATAATACGGTGGCGCAGCTGCCTTTGAAACATACCTTTGAATATTGCTTGTACCTTATAGATATTTTTCGGACCTTTTCTTTATTATGGAGAAAATCTACATTTAAAAAAAAAAACACACTGGGCATCAAAATTAGCGCCCCAGTTTTGCTTTACACGATAACTTTCTTCCCAGTTGACCAATGTGATTCAAATTTTGGTGGATAAAAGGTTTTCTTTGTTCTTCGTTCGATCTTCACCAAATTTGGCATGCAGGCTCCTTGGGTGACCCTAAAAACCGGTGGCAGCAAATCGGATCCGTCTCTCGTGGACCCTGCTGCAGGTGCAATGCACCTGATGCATCATGGTCTACATGGGGTGGAGGAGAATTTCGGCAACGGGTGCACCTAGAAGGGCGTGAATAGGGGTATTTTTAGAATCGGGACGACATAACAAACCCAACGGAGAAGTTCGGAAACAGGTTCATATCCCGGTATGGTATGAAAAACCTTTTTTTTTTTTTCGTAAGTTTAACGTTGTTTCTTTTGTTTGAGAGTGTGCAGATAAAGAAAATAACGTGCATTCGGACCCAACCCTTGATGCTTAAATTTTGTATTCACTGGACGGGTCAATGCAGGTCAATGTTGCCGATTAAATCGGATTTGCATCACTACTTGTCCTGTTATAGGGTTGAAAGATTCACTGGTGAACTTTGCGCTACTGGCCACTTACAGATATAATTTATCGACTGAACACGTCGGGAAACAGTGTTGAACTCAGCGTTGAATCGTGATCCGAAAACACCGTTTTCTTGACCTTAGAGTGTCAAAACGGGAAAAAAGTAGCGCTTTGATAAGCTGCCCCCATGTTTCGCGGAGCGAGCGGACCATACCATACCATGATTTAGCAGTATCGCTGAATTTAAGGCCAGGCTCAGATGAAATTTCTAAATCCTTGAGTTTTCACTCCCTAGCCTTGAAACTCATGTGATGTTTTAAGGTCAATATAAAAAGGTTCCATGCCAATATTAAAATCAATTCGTCCACTTAATTTTGAGCGGTAGCTCCAGTGCAGGTCTGTCGTTAAAATTCTCCATGCGCATTAGTTTTGCAGTAAAATTTTCAATCTTGGCCTCGATGTGTTCTGTTAGGTTCAATAAACTTAAATTACATGCCAGATTTTAAAAAAAATAATTCAGGATTTTGTGAGTGGGCGTAAAGTTGCACTTTTCAATTTTCTAGTTTTTTTCGTAACTTTGAAGGCCTTCAAATTGGATGAGAAGGCAATATTTTAAAAAGTGGCATGTAATCCATGTTCCCTTGTGTATTCTGAAAGATTTGAGCCAAAGTTCACACAGCTAACTAAAAAACCAATGCGCAAGGAAATTTTTGAAATTATAAAAACAGTGTTTCGAGAAAACAAGCGTTAAAGTTGATGTATTAAATTTGCATAGAATTGGCACAGATATCAGGCTGCCGCCACACAGTTGGTAGTTCTGGAGCACCTTGGGGGACGCCTCCCATTGGCTGAGAGCTAAGAAGCGCAAGATTCAGACCGCGGAGGCAAGCGGAGCCAATATTTCGGAGTTTTTAACAAATCTTTTAAAGAGGGCTAATTTTAACGGTTTCAGAGCCTCGCGCGAGAGGCCGAATACATGCAAATTAGTGCTCTAGGGGTCAAAATTCGAGTTGCTCGTGATAAAGGAAGGTCCAAAGTACATTTTTGCGGTGAAAACTCATTTTCGAAATTTTCATAAATATTGGCCTTTTTTTCACCACGTCAGCAGCACTGCTGACGAAATTTTCCACAGTCTTCAGCAGGTCTGAGTTTCTCAGGAGTAAAATCAAGTATTAAGGCCTCGGTCTCACTTTGTCAGAAATAAAGTCAGCGATTCAGCAGTGTTTTCTGCAGTAATTCCGTGATTCCTTTTTGTGCGGGACTCCTTTAGGCGTTTCGAAACGATGCGCCTAAGTCCCGCTGTTTCAACACACCAAAGCAGATAGCATCCTACATGGTGAATGCCACTAAGATGTGCTCCCGATCGGGGCAGGGTGCGTACCATGCTCACACCTCGGCCCGATGACGAGCCATGCCCACCTTATGGGTGCGTAGAATGAACACACCCTTGGGGCCCAGGTGGGCTTGGCGTTTGGTCCATCAAACACTGTAAATCAAATGGTGATACATCTCACCATCTGAGGGGTGAGACAGAACTGTCTCACCGAAAAAGGGTGATACTAAAGTGTATCACCGTAAAAAGGTCGTACACGAATGTATCACCGAAAAAAGGTCGTACCGTGAAACGGGGTAATTTCGGGCACCCGGGGTAATTTCGGGCATCTCTGCCCGAAAGCATTGCGATGATGCTGCCGTCTAGCGGCGACCTCGGAGGCTTGTCCCGTTGCGCGCATCGCATTCGCCACACTTAAAACCGTCGGATCATTTCTCTGGAGACCAAACCAGATCCAATCTTTTCGACATACAGTGATTTTCGTATTTTACACTTTTCACCTAAATTTAGTGTATGCGTAAAAACTTTGACTGGCAAGCCAAACCTGTTCACAAACGGTGCATAAGGTATTTTTTTTTCGATTTGGACATGTTTTGAGCATGCTGTGTCAAATTTTCAATCACCTGCGGCACATAGTATGGTAAATAGGGGCGCAAAACTAAAAAATTGTTACTCTTAGGGGTAATTTCGGGCACTGAAATGGCATGCAAGGGCAAGCAGGGTTGTTCTGAACACTTTGAATTTCGCAGGGCTAGAGTGGTGTAAGCTCCTTCCAGCTCTTCAGAGCTCTTCTGAAAGATGGAGCTAATTCATTAACAAAGATAATTCTTAACTGCCGCAGCAGTCGCTTTGTGGAACTTTGACTATCATGAAAATGGGCCAAGGCTACATTTGTACTTCTTATGTGTAGTATGTACACATCCTATCTTAGTGTCAATGATTGGTTCGTGACTAAAATTTTATCATGTTTACCGGGACTTTGACTTTGAGAACGGCCGCATGGCTTGCCGGGTTGCTACGAAATGCAGAGTTTTCTTGAAAGCCCCTGTATCTTCCCAATTGTGCATAAGACTTGTACGTCAGTTTCAAGAGGAAGATCCACGACTCATCTTCGCGTAATATAGTGTGGCCCGAGTTGTATCATTATCAAAAACAAAAAAGGATAAAGGTTCAAAGGTTAGACGTTCAACAAGAAGCGTCCTAAATAGCTTCACCCCACTCTCTCAAACATCAAAGTATTTGTTCCAATCATGACTTCAAATTATGTATAAATGACCACCCCTACCATCCCTCCACATCTACATCGTTAAGAATTTCACATTTTATCACATAAGCTCAAAAGAAAGAGAAAATTATTGACTTTGAGACCAAAATCAGAACGACAAGTCGTTTTTCCCTTGGGTGCCCGAAATTACCCTAAAACACGGGGTAATTTCGGGCACTGCTTTGGGCCCTCCACTGTAAAAACGGTGAGGCGTAAATATCTAGAATTGGCGTCAAATTGAAGCTAAAGGTGCGTAGATGATAAATTTTAACCCTCAGGTCCATGGCAACACCACAAACTTCACAATTTTAAAAATACCTCTCAAAAGTGCCCGAAATTACCCCGTTTCACGGTACTCAAATGTATCACCGAAAAAGAGTGATACTTCCTCAGGAAAACAAGGGCCCATCTCGCCGATGTCTGAACATTTTTCGGTGATACATTTGTGTACGACCTTTTTTTCGGTGATACATTCGTGTAGGACTTTTTTTCGGTGAGACTTTTTGTATCACCGGAAATGGGTGAGACGTCTCACCCTTTGAATTGCAGTGAAGCAACCAAGGTGTGTGCGTTTTACGCACCCTGACCTGGCGCGCATCGAAGTGCTTCGGGTTTGAAGCCGCCTTAAGCCGTTTAAGCATGATGTATGTCACTGCTCAAGGCATGTGGACACGGCACGCCATAGGCGCATCGGTTCGATACGCCTCAAGGCGAACCGTTTTCTGAAGCGCACCCAATACCCAGAATGTCAGTGTAATAACCCTCCAAATCTCAGCTAGATCAGCCGAGCTGTTCTGGAGAAGGGGTGCTGACACACAGACACAACTTTCCAACCCCACTTGGGCACATGGCTCCGCTTATCGCTAAGCCAAAAACGCTTGTACTGAATAATTTCGTTACCAGAGCATGCTATTCCCAATCTATTTCACCCCATTCAAACATGGTAACATATCTCAGATCCATGCAGAAAATCCTTCGTTTCATCAACCTTTGACCCGTTATAAACTCAAATACCGTTTGTATTGCAGGCCGATCCACTGGCCGTGCCGTGGACGTCCAGACAGGGCCTCCTCAAGAGCTGCATCGCCAACTCCCTGGCCGCCACCCACTTCCCCCAGAACATCGTGGCCGCGTACGACAGCTGCCACGCCAACCTGCTGCGGAGTTATCGGAACAGGCAACGCACGCTGCTGCTGTCCGGCTACCTGGCCGGCATGATGGAGTGCGGCCGCGCCACCGCCTCCTGGGAGCTGGGCGCGCTGGTGGGCGACGTCATGCTGTGCGTTGCGCTCACCTTCGCCGGCTAGCATCCCGCGGCCGAGCTGCCCGAGCTGCACTCCCAGTCTCTGACTAACAAGTGCTGTCATAATACTATGCTGCAGAACTCTACGACAGAAATCTATCATAATACAGAGAAATTGGTTCGTTGCACGAAGAAACTGGTCATACGATACTGAAAACCCTTGCACTATGTGTTACTACCTTATTTGCTGTGATATCTCATTACTCAGCTTTTATGTTCGTTTTACGAAGAAATAGCTCGGTTATATCTGAGGAGCGTGTAGCACTGCGGCGAAGGGGGAAGCAGAACTGTCCAATATTTCATAATTACCTCAACAGTTTAACCCTTTACCAAATTCTGGTACTTTACCTTAAACTGGTATGCAGTTAAGGGCAACCCCACGGACCGGTTTAAGGTAACCTGGGCCGGATAGAAAGTTTAAACAGGAACAACCTAAGTCTCAGTTTATGGTATTCACAATCTACTACCAATAACTGGTACTAAACCAGCCTAGCCCACAAGCCAAGTTTAAGGTATATACCATAGACAAGCTTTTTCCATTCTAAAAAAATATAAGACCTCTTTGCGGTAGTTTAAGCAGACAACGTTTTAATATTAAACCCTGCCAGTTTCTGGTATTTAATCGACAGATTGAATGTGTTGTTGGTGTTTTAGGTTTGTGACGGCCGCAGCGTCCAAATTATGAAAGCTGGAGAGCTCGATCATAGCTCAAACGAAAGCTCTTTAAATGCTCTAGACGCATGCAAATGGGCAATTTTACAACTGCAAAAGTTTGAAAATGAAAGGTGGAGACTTGTCAATTTAAGTAGTTAGGTGAAATGTTCCGACAGTTCTTATTCAAAGTGAGATTGATTGGTCGACAGATCAGGAACCGGACTCATCTTTATCGCAAAATGTTGCTGTGGAATCTTTTTGTGATTAAAAGGCGTTTTGACAAAGGCGAGAGAAATGGACCAAATTACTTGAAAAACTAATTCCAACATAAATCTTGTGCGCCGCAAAGGCTTAGACCGATTGCAAGTACCTCTGGCAGTGAATTTGCGATCATCCACTAACAGAGCGCTTGCGCTGTCCTACCTACATAAGTCCTTAGGGCTAAGTCGATCCAAACTAGTGTTCTTAAACGAAACACCCTGTTTAACGTCCTTCAGATTTGTAAACTGACAAAGTTTAAGGATTTCATTCCTAACTTGCCAGGTTTGCGGTACTCAAGATATGTCAAGGGGTACCACTGTCAGGAAATAGTATCCACATTTAAAATATCCAAAATCTCTGATTTTCCACTTAAAGACGAACTAAAGCACCTGAATTTTGCGTTTAAGAAGCCCTTTCCACTTCTGAGATAAAAGTAAAGCTCTGTTCAGGGTTTCGATAATACTGGTTTTAGGTCCCTTCTTCACAACAAGTCCGGTTTTCGAACTTCTGTTCATGGTTGTTTTCTTGTGTTTTTTTTTAAGCAGCATAAGACATGTACACTAGACCAAGAGACGTGTCTAACTCAGACTTGAGAGGAAACGGAGTCCACTTAAGTCGATCGGATAGGCCCTGGCAGCTCGGCGAAGGTGCTACTCGGGAAGTCGGAGCTTGCTGGTACACTGTTATTTTGACCAAACGATCGCTTCCCTTGGCCACACGGGACCCGGAACAGCATTTGCAACGAGACCCTCTTCTAGTGCCATCCAATACCTTCATTTTACCCAGCCGAGTCCCGTACCTCACACCTCGACCAGTGAATCGCCGTTTGAAGGTCCAAATCGGGAACCTTGCACCAAACTGTTAAAATTGGGGAACGATCGCCTCTCGCTCCCGAACCCTTTGATATTTTAAGCTTAAAGTCGGCTCACTTTTAGATCTTTTTATGATCTTTCGAATGAATTAACAAGGAGCTCTCTAGCATGAATGGCTAGGCCGCTAGGGCCGTTCTCATGTACAAAAATGGAGTCAAATCGCCTTTCGCACTAAATGCACAAGTTTGCACGATCGCCTATTCACTGGTCGACGTTAACGGGACCGATCTCAAAATTTGCAGGAACCAAGAGACGTGTCTAACTCAGACTTGAGAGGAAACAGAGTCCACTTAAGTCGATCGGATAGGCCCTGGCAGCTCGGCAAAGGTGCGAATCGGGACGTCGGGGCTTGCTGGTACACTGTTATTTTGACCAAACGATCGCTTCCCTTGGCCACACGGGACCCAGGACAGCATTTGCAACGAGACCCTCTTCTAGTGCCATCAAATACCTTCATTTTGACATCCAGCTGAGTCCCGTACCTCGCAGCTCGACCAGTGAATCGCCGTTTGAAGGTCCAAATCGGGAACCTTGCACCAAAGTGCTAAAATGGAGGAACGATCGCCCCTCCCTCCTGAACCCCTCAAATCATAACGCTGTCCTCAAGCATGCTTATAGAACTTTTAAAGAGCTTCCGAATGAGACCTAGAGCGACTCTCTAGCACTTATGGTTCGCCTGCCACGTCCGTGCCAATGTCTGAAAATGGAGTCATATCGCCTTTCGACCAGAATGCTGAAGTTCGAACGATCGCCTATTCACTGGTCGACGTTATCGGGACCGATCTCAAAGTTTGCAGCGACAAAGAGACGTGTCTAACTCAGACATAAGATAAAACGGAGTCTGCTTAAGTAGATCGCATAGGCCCTGGCAGCTCGGCAAAGGTGCGAAACGGGAAGTTGGGGCTTGCAGGTACACTGTTATTCTTCCCGAACGATCGCTTCTCTCAGCTACACGGGACCCGGTATAGCATTTGCAACGAGGCCCTCTTCTAGTGCCCTCCAATACCTTCATTTTGACAACTAGCCGAGTCCCGTACCTCACACCTCGACCAGTGAATCGCCGTTTGAAGGTCCACTAGTGTTCTTAAACGAAACACCCTGTTTAACGTCCTTCAGATTTGTAAACTGACAAAGTTTAAGGATTTAATTCCTAACTTGCCAGGTTTGCGGTACTCAAGATATGTCAAGGGGTACCACTGTCAGGAAATAGTATCCACATTTAAAATATCCAAGATCTCTGATTTTCCACTTAAAGACGAACTAAAGCACCTGAATTTTGCGTTTAAGAAGCCCTTTCCACTTCTGAGATAAAAGTAAAGCTCTGTTCCGGGTTTCGATAATACCGGTTTTAGGTCCCTTCTTCACAACAAGTCCGGTTTTCGAACTTCTGTTCATGGTTGTTTTCTTGTGTTTTTTTTTAAGCAGCATAAGACATGTAGGGACACGGGAGTGAGATGGAAACCTCGCGGTGTAACAGATATTTAATAAAAGTGTTCTAGCGAATTAAGGGATGTAAAGGCAGTAAATAAACTCCAGCAAATAAGAGGCTTTGCAAGTAGTTTTTAAAGAACAATACCTTTAAATATCTGTTTAACAACAACGCTCACTCTGCACCGCATTGCACATAAGCGGACAATCGTTATCCTGGCATGTCTTAGCTGATTTAGTGTTTTCAGTGGTAGGAAATTAGTGTGTTTGTCTTGTTCTATTTTAATAACCGCACAAGCCCAATTTCGGAGGTCCAAACTATTATTATGTATACGAATGCCGTGTTTATGGTCTTCTAGTTTATCAAACAAACGCCTTAAAGGTACTCCCTAGTTTAAACTGCCGGGTTATTTGTATTCAAGTCATGCTTAGGGGTACCACTGTCAGAGTAATAGGTTCCTCATTTAAAGATGTCTATTTTAAGAAAAACTTGAGTGCTTGATAAGTTCTTTTGGGATGAATCTAATCTACCATTTTAAAAACAAAGAAAATACTTTCACGGGTTATTGAAAGTACTCGTTTCGTACTAGAAAGAACTAGGTCTCGTGTAAGTGTTACGACAAAGACGTTAGGTTACGACAAAGACGTTACATATGAAACCCCTTTTTTTATACTCTGGTTGACATCTTCTTTACGAGTCAAACCTCCCTATGACGAGAGCTTAAAAATCTTTAAGAACCAGCCGTCTGCATTTTCAAGGGCTTCGGACCTTCTTTAAGCTGTGGCCTAAAGGCTGCATTTCTGGTTCGCAAACCATTCAGGTGTGACCTTTGCAAGAGAACCTTCGCCGCAAGGTGCGAGCAAGTTCGAGGACAGCTGGAGGTGCTGCTTGGCAGCCTGCAGGACGTCCTGGACGAGCCTGGCGGTACTAAGCCTTTTTAGAGAGGCATGCGACTCTTTCGCTTTGAGTCACTTTCCTGATGGCTGCATTAATGCTTTTTTTTAAATAAAAAGCATCCGTCTGCATTGCTAGGGGCTTCGGACCCTCATCAGCTCCTCGTTATCAATTTCGTTTTAGAATGACATTACCAGTTTATGGTTATGGTTATGGTTTGACCCGCAAGGGTTAAACCATTAGGGCAAACCCGTCCTCACTAGTTTGAACCAATAGAGCTGAGGACCAGTTTTTGGTCCAGCAGTCCAGGGTTGGTTTGATTTCCTAGATTCTATCGGGTTTTATAGTTTACCCTATGATTATCCCATAATGAAAGGAAATAGCTGGTTTAAGGTACTTACCATAAACTGGTAAATGACACTATCGTGGATTCTTCTCAAAGTATAAGTGATTTGCAGATCTTTCTAAGCAAACCCATAATTTAGAGCCCTCTAGAAAGTTTCTAGAGTGTAATTAGTAGACAAACCTGACTAGAAAGTGCAATTACTAGAAAAATGGGACTTTACCTGTTTTTGGTACGTACCAAATTTTGGTCCTCAAACGGCTGGTTTGTGGTCCTCGGATTAAGCTCAGAAAGTTTATTCCTGAAATGGGTGAAATTGCAGCTCCGCTTTTCAAACTGTCGTCAGAGTCAGTAAAGTTCGAGTGGTTACCAGTCCATACTGAAGCCTGCAAAAAATTAAAGGGGGTGTTAAGAAAGCTCCAGTTCTGGCTACATTTGACTGCAGTAAGCCAATTGTAATTCAGGCTGATGCAAATCAAAAAGGACTTGGGTGCTGCCTGCTTCAAGAGGGACGGCCAGTAGCATTTGCTTTTCGCACTCTCACTGACACTGAAAAACTGTATGCTCAAATAGAAAAAGAGCTACTTGCACTGGTATTTGCTGTAATAGTGTTTACTAAATATATTTGGGGCATGCTTGATGTAACGTTACTCACAGATCATCAGCCACAGGTTTCTATTTTTAGGAAACCCATGCATTCCATCACTAATGATAGAATCAAAAAATTGAGACTGAAAATTATGCAGTTTCAGCCAAAAGTTGAGTATTTTCCTCACAAGTACATGCACATTGCAGACTTACTATTTCGTCAGTTCATTGAAGATCCTGTGGCTGATGACCCTGAAATGCTTGAGGTCATTCATCAGTCACCAGACACATACCTATGTGTTCTGAAATAAGAGCTGACTTCAAAATAGAGACAGCAGCTGATCCAGGACTTGCAGTGGCCAAGCAGTTTTACTTCCAAGGTTGGTCTCCTGCCAGAAATAAACTTCCACTTGAAGTCCGACCATATTGGAAGATTCGCAATGACTGGGCTGTGGAAGATGATCTTGTTGTAAATGGAGATAGACTAGTAGTTCACATATCTCTGAGGCCAAAAGTGCTCAGGAAGCTGCACAAAGCACACCTGCGTGAGACAAAAACAAAGGCACGAGCAAAACAGTGTCTATATTGGCCATGCATGAACAACGATATTGCTACACTAACAAGTGCACTGAAAAATCAAACGTGGTAATAGACCACACCAACTGATGCGGTCAAATAAGTGCCATTCTGCCCGCATCCTTTGGTGTGGTCTAGACCACGTTTGGTGAGGTTATTGCATTGAAAGAGCACTCCAAACGTGGTATAGACCACACCCGAACACTCCAAACGTGGCCTAGGCCACACGAACTGATGCGGTCAAAATGGCACTCATTTGACCTCACCAGTGGTGTGGTCTAGACGTTTGGTTTTTCATTGTGAATGCAGAGTTTGTGAGAGATACAGTCCTAAAACCTTCAAAGAGCCACTGCTGCCACATGAATTACCTGCTCTGAGATTTCAGAAGGTTAGCTTGGACATATTGGAGATTTATTCCATATCTTGTTGAAGAAAACCTCTCGAAGTGGCTGTGTTAGGGGTGCCCGACTATAGCCAGTGACACGAGCTGCAGTGTCAGCAGTGTCGCGGGCAGCGGTGGCTCCGCCAACACTCGAGTCAGTCACGAACCCGCCGTCGACCGCGACGGACACCGCGTGACCGATTATGTTAAGAGTCCAATTTGTGAACTAACCTGTGAACTGTGAACACCAAGAATATAAGGACAGGACCAATCCACCGAGTTTAACCATAAACCAAACCCCCGAATACCCCCCCGTAACAGCTGGAGGTGAGACGCTTGAGAAATAAAAGAAGCTCAGCGGTGGTTGAGGAGCTGAGATATATTTTCTCCACAGGATACCTGAAATAATATTTGGTGACAACAATCCCCTTTACTCGTTGGAATGCAAAGAGTTTGCAGAGAGAATTGGGAGTAAAGTTGTAACAAGCTCACCTGCACTGTTAAAAAAAATCTGAAAATTCAGACCCATTTCGTAGGACTTAGTGGTCTGATTTCCGAAATCAGACTCGAAGTATGCAAATGAAGAATCTACGACCGAGATTTAAGACTTCCCTAGTCTGAAAAACAAATTCAGGCAGGTTTAACTGAAAATTCAGACTAAGTTCCAGACCATGTAGTCTGAATTGCATTTTCATGCCAATGCCCTGAAAAGGGAGGCGGGCTGTTCCTTAAATTTGAGATCAGTTTCGCGTTTTAAGACTGATGTCCTGAAAAGGGTGAGTAGTAAAGGACCCCTTTCGTCGCGGGCAAGTAGCTCGGTCCCCTATCGTCGCGGGTCAAGCACCTGTCCAGCAACGGAGGGCGAGTACATTTTTTCGGATTTTTTTGTGATCGGCATCTTGAGCGAGGCTAACCTAAGGCAACCTAATCATCTCGAGCGACGCTAACCTAACCTAACCTGGACCCGCCCCTGGACCCGCCCTCCCCTCCTCTTTCCCCTCCCCCTGCCGCCGCACCGCCAGCCGAGAAGCGGAGCGCGCTCCCCCCTCCTGGTTCCGACTCTAGCGCCGCGGTGCGGAGCCGCGATGCTCAGCTCCCCCTTCCACCGCGAGGCCGCGACGCGAAGCCGCGGAGCGCACACCACCTGTGCGGCGGCGGCTGACGGCGCGGGCGGTCAGTGTGCCTCCGGGTGGGTCTTGGAGTGGAGCGGAGAGCGCCGCGCGCACCCCGGGAGCCCTGCCGGCAGCAGGCAGCGGGGAGCGGCCTGAATTTCCATAGCAGTTCCCCATTGCTGTTGCCATTGCCATTGCCATTGCCATTGACGCCATTGCCATTGCAGTTCAAAAAAGGCGGAGAAACCATGCTGAGAGGCTACGTTGCCCGGCCATGAGAACATTTCAGAGCGATAAATCGGGCCTAGAGTCCTACAAGCCCCTTGGGGTCTTTAGGACTCTAATCGGGCCCTGTACCTGTAGTCATAAAGAAAAATTATTTGTTGGTTGCATTAAAATGCATTTGCATTTAAAGGAGCGGTTTTTCTATATATTTCGAACTGGAGTGCTATCTTTAACCCTATTTTGGGGGTTCTCAAGTCCCTATCTTCGAAATGAAAAGACGGAGCCTGATGTCTCATTACAAAATCCAGAGAAAATGAAATAAGATTTTCTTTAGAATTTTATGTGTTATTTCAGTAATACTTTGATCTACTGGTGGCCCAGGCGGGGAAAGGCTGAGCAGTGTTATGTTCAAATAAAAATTTAAACCATAGTAATGCGGTTCCAGCGGTAATTGTCTTCTTATTTATTTAGTTTTAAAATTTGAAATAATTGAAATTGCTGCCTTAATTCCAACTCAACAAAGGACTGTCACCATTTCTAGAATTTGAAACTTTGAAGGTGTGAATTGGCTCATATTAAGTGTCTATAAACTTTGAAGTTAAAGTTTTAAAATTGAAGAGAGTTTGTACCAGGATTAATGGTGTCCTATCTGCAGGATAAGGTGCCACAAAAGTAACGTCATGCAAATATAAACACAAAATTCTTTCAATTTATTTAACATGATTCGTTGCGCATTGCATGGTCACGAGCGTATCAGGAGAATTTCAGTCCAAGCTGGAGAAAAGACAATATCAAAACAATATTAGTCAGTAAGCTTTTAAGGAGTAAGCATCAGCACTACTCTATGCAATTCGCTATTATTTACCTTGCCATGAGTGCTTGGTACCATTCCCAGTTTCCTTCGAGTTGTTGGTATCGTTGCTTGAGGGTCCCAAATAGGTTGTTTATCATTGTTGCTGCAGCCTGGGATTTCTCCATCTCCATCGCATGTTCCTAGGAGGCCACCAAAGCCTGTCGCCATTCGTTGGGTGCACCATTGAAGACTCCTAAAAAAGAAAAAGTGATGGTCAACAGTTTGAACCTCGTCCAAAAACTGTGACGGAACCCCAAATCGTGACGGATAACATGAAAAATATAAAACGTCCACTCACCATAGTTGTCACGTCGTGGACAGGGCCGCTGGCCAGCGGTTCGATGCCGACGACGCTCGACGCACTCTGGAAGGACGTTTGTGGCATCTGCGCTGGGCTGGAACTGTGCTCGGGGGCGGCAGCTTCTTGTGGCGTCTCATCTTCGTCCTCCGAGTGGCGCATCAGAAACAACCGCGTATTGGCCACTTCGGAGCTCGGTTCCGGGAACTGGACAGGGGGCTCCGGCGTTTCAGGCGTGCCTGGGTGGCTCTGAAAGTCGATCGCGGGGTCCCCCGTCAAGAAAGTTCCCTCCGTGGCCTCCGCAGAAGGCATACTGATGGCTTTTGAAGACGGCGATGGGAGTCCTTTGATAGGCGTCATGAATCTCGTAATAAACATCTGTGAGATTTTCTGAGCACCGGGCGTCTCTGGCTCCACCTGCGAACAAAACAATTGACTGATCAGAAACGAAATCGGGCATAGTGGGTCCGTCGGGCCCGCCAAATCAAGGGGGGATTGCCAGCAACAATACAAACAACACTTACAAAAGAACACTAAGAATGCACACAAAAGAAAAAACAACACACACCAACAAACAGTGGGGTACTTACATCTTGCCGTTTTGGCGTCCCACCATGTGGCGATTTTCGGGACTTCTTCCCCATGTTCAAGTAACCTCCCTTTTCCTTTGGCGTAGCTCTGCCTCCGTGACTGGACTCTGATACACAACTGAGGGCGCGGCGCGCTGGCGGCACCTGTATTTATAGGTTCGGGAGTGGTGGTGGGAGCGAGCGCACTGTCTGGCTGCCCGCGCGGGCCAGCGCTGCGTTCCGATTGGCTCGCTAGCAGCACACCAAGGGTGGGAGGGGGCGGCCGGGGGCCAGGCCGCGCAGCCAATCGGAGCGCGTTCTGGCCCTTATAAAAGCGCATCCACCATCGTGACGAAGCATCATTTGAGATGGAGCCTGCAAGGAGGTTACGCCTAAAGGAGGAGGAGGCAAAAGCTGCCAAGGAACAGAGGGATTTGGAAGCGATTTCAGACGAGGACACGCTGCATTTGAACCTGTCTTCTTCCACCAGCGATGATGACGCTGTCGGGCCATCGGTTCCTCCAGTGACAAGTTCTGCGGTGAAGACCACGGCAAAATGCCCTTGCTGCGGTTGCAATCTTGTGTTGATGCCAGGACAAGAATAAGGCCTTAATGAAGCCCTTTTCAGGGCTATTCCTGCGGCCCGGGGAATTGAAACTACTGGGCCACCATTCCGTTCCCGAGAGAATGCTTTTTCAAAGACAAAAACGCCTATCCACGCTACTTACCCCCTGCTTTCCCGCCATTTTTGAGACCCACCTCCCGGGGCGCCACTAGCGTGGTGTACCGCCGCCGCGCGGGCGCAGCACACCCGTTCGGTATATAAGCAACGACCCCGCGTCCTTGCGCCATTCCGTTTCTGACCAGCGCACCGGCAGGACAGCAATGCGCACCTCCGTCATCCGGTCACCGAAGAGAATGGAGCAGACGACCGGGTCAACGCAGCGGCAAGATGAGTGGACGGTGCTCTCGGAGGACGTCATAAGACTCATTCAGAACGTGACGAACGAGGACACCATGGACGTGATTGTTAAAGACGGTCAAGAACCTGATGTGGTTTTCTTGACCCGCCACAACCCTCCTGCAATTGACATCCCGCCGTCCGAGCCAAAGCCGCGGCTTCTGCCGAACCCTCGGCCCAAGCAAGCTCTGCCACACGGCTCCCAGAAGGCAACGGAAGTAGTAAGGTACTGTAAATGTAACGGGTCGCCATCTTGGCCCGTCAACGTAACGGGTCTAACCTACCCTTCGGAAAGGTCAAAAAAAGGGGTCACTTTTATTTAAAAAAAAATAAAAAAAATTTGTCAATTTTTTTCTGGGCGAGGTAACGATGCGAGCTCTAACCTAACCTAACCCAAGGGGTGGGTCTCACCTACCCTTCGAACCGCCAAGGTCACCTGAGAGCTCGGAGCGAAGGGCGTTCCACTGTGCGCTTTTGTGTGCGGAGCGCCTGGTGGATAGGCAACCCGCTGCGCTATGTCCCCCAGTCACCCGCGCGACTGCTGGCGGGGCGAGCCTGCTTTCTGTCTCCCGTGCGCAAAAATCTGACTATATCATTGGCATTTTTAGTGAGTTTTTTGTCATTTTATGATTTTTTTTGTGGATTTTTCAGTATTTTCACAGTGTACTCTCATTTAGGTGAGTTGAGTTACCTTTGCATCCACAAACCCACACGCTTGGCATTGCGCGCTGCGCAGTTTTTTGAGCTGTGTGAGCCAACGGTGTCATTGTGACAAGGCGCCCATACCTTCGGCAATTTTCTCAGGCTGGGGCATCCGAATTTCTCGACATCAAACACCCTTTTTGAGGGTAAGAAGAACTCGAGAATTCTCTTTTTCTCATCGCCTTTGACATAGAGAAAATCGTACTCTGTGGTCATTTCGCTCAGAGTCTGTGGGAGCCTGTCATAGGGCGAGAACCCTGTGTCCCAGGGAAGGGAATGGACGCGATTGACAATGTAGTTGTTTTGCCTCTTCTGCTTCTCTGGGATTCCATCTCCGGTGTAAGGAGGGAGGAATGTGGTCGACTTGTGGACTTGTGCCGCCTCATTTTGTTCATAGAAGGATACCTCCTTCAATACATATTCTCCGTACTTGCCTCGGAGCATCTGAATGTCACAGATAGCGTACGTCATTATGCTGAGACGATGTTGACTGGTCAGCGTCTGAATGAAGAATGATGCTCCTCCGGGCGCGCTGCCTCGATTTATACCCTGCCGCCGGCCGCAGCGCCGCGACACGAGCGCCCCCGCACGGCAGGATCACGAAGTTGGTGGTGAAAAAAGGCGCCTTCACCCAGTGGGTGTCGAACCCGTGTCTCCGCGCAGTCCCCCGCCACTCACCTCCTCCCCGCGCCCTGACGCCCCCTCCCCTTTCTCCGTGACCGGCCTCAACACTCGTTGTCCTTTAATTTCCCGCATGCTGGTGACTGTTTGATATCATTTTCCCGGCTGAAATATATTTTTGGAATTATTGTCAAAACCCCCCTCGTCCAATCCTATCACTGTCGCAACTGTCAGTGCAGAAATGTGATGGTCCAGCGCCCCCCCCCCACCCACACCCACCCCACCTTTCTGTCCCGTATCCGAATGAGAGAAACATCGGTTGTCAACACATCAGGACAATGTCAAGTCGAAAGAAAAAATATTTGAGAGATATTGGTACCCTACGTTTATTTTAAAATCGTCGCGAAATCGAAAACAATCTGAATTACCGTGGCCGTTGGAATGGCCGGCAGCGCCCTCTGCCGGCCACAAGTGCTGGCACCCCTTCCGGCATGTTCAATCTCGTCACTTGTTGACTGGGCGTCCGGCAGCTTTGGTGTGTGTCTCTCTGTCTGTCCAATTTAATCATGGCATTTTATGACGAGCAACTCGATTTTGAGTCGTGGGAGGAGAATGTGTCATCTGAGGATGAAACCCTGGATCTTAATGCTTCGGGGAACTTGTTTGAGGTAAGTGCAATATGTGTGTGAGTGCAGGTGTCTGTTTTCGCTGCGTCGGCACCTCGTGCTGAGATAGCGTCATGTCGGTTTCTCGGTGTCTTTGAGTCTGCCTCGCGTCTGTGCCATGTCTCCTGAGCTCGTCTCGGTAAATCCTTTTCGTGGAGGTAATATTTTCATGTGTGGTGTGTCAAAATCCCGAGATTTGGCCCTGGCGTCCCTTGTCGCCATGCGACCGAGGCGCGCCGGCAAGTCTCAGCCTGTTCGGCTTGTTTGTGTGGGTCAATTTGTGTTTTCTTGGTTCGAATCTCGTGCGGACGTTTGGCTTGGGTGGTCGCGTGTGAAGTTCTTGGAAATTTGGGGTCAGAAAGTGCAGCACTCGGCCGTGTTGACGCCGCCTCGTGGAGCGTGGGAACCGCCGTGTCTCCGTGTTTGTGCTGCGTTCTGTGGCTAAGTTCAGGGGTTTCTCTGTTTGTCGGGGCGCTTCGGGAGGGTATTCGTGTGTAAAATTCCGAAAAAAATTGTTCAACATACTCAAAACTGTCAAAGTGGTCCTTCCCCCAAAAGGCTTCGGTCGTGAAATTTCAGTCATTTCCTTGTGTTGTCTTTGATTTTCATTCGTTGGGTGTACGCGCGGTGGCTCGCCGATGTCTGGGAACGTTAAATTTTGGATTTCTGTCCGGTTTTGTTCATGATTCGTGGGGGGTGAAAGATCTCAAAACACGGCGCGCCGTGCGTGCACTGCACAGTGGGCCGGGCGGTGGCGGGGGTTGTGACGTCACGTCGCCAGCTTGTGTCTGCCGCGTGATGGACATCTCGCTAGGCTTGTGTACATGCCGTGTATTCTCTGAACGATTAAACATTGACTGTGTGAAATGAACAAGTGTTGAGCGGATTTCGTCCGTCTGTCCGTGGAAACGAAAGGGAAATGTGTCACCGCGAGAAAACCGCTTTGATTCGCGTGTTTAGTTTGTGTGTGAGAGGTTAGGGTTTCTAAGTTTTTATATGTTTTGTTCATTGTATCTTTCTGTTTCAGGACAATTTAATAGGCGTACTCCGTGAGAGGAATCATCGTGACGAGGCTCATCGCCGAGTAGTAAGTTTTATTTCTCTTAGATGTGAAGAATCTTTTAAAATGATGTGCATCATTTTTAACTGCTGTTTTGGTTTTTTCTGTTTTCAGTCGGTCTGGGACAGGATCGAGCCTCTTCGTCGTTCTGTGCCTGTCCAAGCAGATAGGAATAAAAATGCAGAGGAGGATGATGAAGATGAAGAAAATATACGCTACAGCCGCTTCAGGGCAGAGCGCCCTCCACCCCATGGGGAAGAAGAACTGAAAGAGGATGATAAAGATGATGATAAAGATGATGAAGATGATGTTCAAGTTCTACAAGACCCATGTGTGCGCAGTCACTCTAGGGGAAGAGTGTGCTCTGGTCCAGTGGTTCCTGGCTGTGGCTGTGCTCATGGTGTCCCTTCTAATGCTGCTCGAGGTGGCGCAGCAGTGGTTCCTGGCCGTGGCTGTGCTCATGGTGTCCCTTCTTATGCTGCTCGAGGTGGCGCAGCAGTGGTTCCTGGCCGTGGCAGTGCTCATGGTGTCCCTTCTTATGCTGCTCGAGGTGGCGCAGCAGTGGTTCCTGGCCGTGGCTGTGCTCATGGTGTCCCTTCTAATGCTGCTCGAGGTGGCGCAGCAGTGGTTCCTGGCCGTGGCAGTGCTCATGCTGGACCTTCTAATGCTGCTCAAGGAGCCCTTGGTCAGGGTGACAGGGTGTTGCCCAAGAGGAGGGTGCCTCGTGTAAGTGAAATCTTATTTTATACTATTTTTTGTTCTCCATGTCTGTCCTGACATGCATTTCGAATCTAATTTGTCCTGTTTTTTTTTCATTTTTCAGACACGAGAACAGAAACTAGAAGCATATCGAAAGAAAATGAAGCGATTATAGATTTGTTAACATTCAAATCTAATTTTACCTGTTTTATCAGAAGACTGGTATTGGTTTTATATAAAACTTAATTTCCTCAAGACAAGGATAATTTTTTTATTATTTTCATACAAGTTTTATATGAAACTTTAAAGACATGGATCATTTTGTTATTTTCATACAAGGATTTTGTATAAAACCTTATTTGAATGTTATTTTCTACTCAAGTTTTTAAAAATTAAAACTTATTTATTGATTTTGATTCGCGTTTGCATTGTAATTAATCATTCCTATTTTCTCCTGAATCATCAGAACGTTATCTCAACTTCATCTCAAGACAAGCATTTTTTGGAGAGTAGTCAGTTCTTGTTGGAGAACTAGATGGTCAATGCAGTGCCACTTGAAAGTGAGCATTCAATTTCATTAGAGTTTTTCTATTGTTATTACTATTATTACTATTATTAAAACTTGTCTGTGTCTCATTTTGAATGAAGTTTAAGAATTTTCCATTTTATTTGGGGGGTGATAGAAATTAAAAGCTTCCTCAGGTCAAATGTGCGCAATTCACTTTATTAATGTTTGGAACTTATTTTGGGTGAAAGTCATTGACTCTTTAGAAAAAATATGATGAGGATGTGCCTCTCGATATGATTTAGAGGTGTGACAATCTTGAATTAATTATTTCTGACAAAAGTTACATAAGGGCGGTTTAACCTCTAAATGGCTGTATAGGGTATGATACAATGATGTGTGTGTCTGAGGCCGGCGCCTTGGGTTTTGTTTGTTGATGCTGGCATTGATTTTCAATAGAGTTTAGGTATTGGGCAAGCTTGCCTGATCGTCATTTTGTTGATTTTTTAAAAATATGGCGTTTTATTTTGGCTGATAGAGTCACACACTTTCTCGGCTCCAAAACCAACGGGGAAAGTCACAGAATTGTTTCCACTCATCGTTTTGACTATGTCTCCTTCATTTTTGGGCACTGGAGATGAAGTCCATTTAGTATTCAGAGGCCACACTATCTTTTGAAAAAATGGTGCGGAGAATTTAGGAAAAAAAGTTGAGTTTTTTGGGGCATGGAGTCTGAATGTTGTAAGATATTTTTCTCAAGGATATTTTTTATCTTATCATTTCTATTCTAATCTGAGCATCCCTATGATTCTCTTATCACTGTCACAATCTTATCTTTTTAAAATAGAGCTCAGTGAAAAACTTGGTTTTCCATAAATCATCATAGCTCTCTAACTATGTACACTTTTATTTGAATGGGCCTGCCTGCTTCTCCCTGCGCTTATAAATCAGACTCATTTCATGATTGTTTTTAGGGTTTTCTTTTTTGTACTTTTTTGGGGTTTTCAACTATTTTTTTAATTTTTTTAGCTTTTTTCTTTTTATGCATATCAGTATTGAGAACTCAAGCCTGTCTCATAGACTCATAGATAGCTTCTTTAATGAAATCTTTATGGTAACTGACCAGATCCAGTTTGATCGAGACAGGGAAAGAAGCTAAGTAGCACCTCACAGCACTTGAAATCAGATTGTATGCATGATCACGAGACAACTGAACAATAGATTGTGGATTTTTGTATCCACTTTTCACACAATAATCTTTGCAGTGTGAAATTAATTGATTAAAATTAGACTTGGCAAGGATAGACATCCCAGTCAAATTCATAAGATGGTACTCCATATTTTCTTTTAAGTTGAAAATCATTTTCCAGCTTGAGAGGGCAAGGAAAATTTTAATGGGGGAATCCTTTTTCTCCAAGCACACTGTGGTAAACTTGGTATTCTCTTTATTTATGGATAAGGTGATTTCACCAAATGAGAGGGGCTCCAGCTCGGATCTGTTTTCCAGTGCATTCAATACATGCATTTGCACTTCTCGAGACATCATCACATTGAGCTCAGCTGGGCTCATTCTGTGGTAAAGTCGATTCCCATTTTTATTTGTTTCACTCAAAATCAGGGCGAAGGGGGCAAAATCATTTGCTGCGTCCAAACCAAGGCGAATAGTTTTTGAACCGTTCTTAGTGAGTGCAAAGTCCCTGGGGATGCACTGTAAAGGGAATTCTGAGGGACTGGAATTATTTTTTATTTGAACTTGAATGCTCATGACAGTGGGCGTGCTATTAAGACCCAACTCCTCGATGGTCTCTGTGGCCATCATCTGGTCATAAGCCTCATTGCACATCTGGTCCAGTAAGTCTGATCCTGCACTAGTGATGGAGCTGGAACTGGTAGTGTCTGACATGTCAGAACTTGATGAGGAGCTTTTGGGGGAGGGGGCGGGGGCGGGCGGGATGATGGGGGACATGTCAAAGTCCATCATCAAGTCGTCGGGGATGACGGCCTTGGTGGCCTCCTCGACGGTGGCCTGCACCTCGCCGCCGCGCACCAGTGGGAACTCGATGATGTCGACGGGCGCTTTGGCCGCCGCGTCGACGGGGACCTGTGGGGCCGGCGGGGTGGGGGTGAGGAGGGGCATGCTAGGTGCTTGGCGTGCATTCTCCTCTGAGGCCGGGAGCACACTGACTACGCCGGGCTTGACGCCACTGAGGGCGCCGCCACCAGGGGCAGCCAGCGTGTTGGCCACGGCGGGGAGGTCACTGGATTGGCCGACAGCCTGCGTTATCGCATCACTGCCGGCGTCACCAGGACCCTCCTCATCAAGGCCAAGCTCGGCCACCAAGTCGCCCAGGATCTGGCGCTTGGCGCGGGGTTTGAGGCTCAAGCTCTTCTTGGCCACCTGCTTGACTGCTTGCTTTGCAGGCATCATCTTTAGTCTTGAAAAATACAATTTTATTTCTTCTGAGCTGGAACTCGGACTGCTTCTAGGACTTCTTGACTGCTCGACGCACGATGTAAGACTGTGACGCTCCGGGGATCGGGGGCGGTTTTTATCCTGCCGCGAGGCGACAGTGGCGCCGCCTCACGGCCAAATTCGGAACTATTGAACTGTGCCCGCGCATGCGCAGTGCAGCGCCTGGTGCGCTGGAGCGCGCCGCGCGCGCCGCCTATACGGCCAAATTGGGAACTAGTGCGCTCAAATAAATACGGCCGCCCGGCCCCCGGGTCTCCACAGTCAATCATCAAGAGTCGCCGAGTCAAGAGTCCCAGAAGTAGCAGAAGCAAGAAGAGCTCCAGCCCAAGAAGAAAACTGTCTTTTTCAAGACAAAGCCAGCACCATGGCTTCAGGCCTCCTGGACATCCTGGAGGAGTGGGAGGAGGGCTGCTATTATGAGCCCGCCCTTCTCGCCGAGGCCTACACCACATTCCTGCTGGTGTTGTTGGAGGCCAGCGATGAGGACAGGGGCGACCCCAGGGTCGTATCCTTCCTCGAGGCCGGCTATGAGGCCTACTACAGCGAGCAGGACGGCTTCGACAGCCAAGCGGAGGCGACCCGCGACATGGCCATGGCCATGGTCGGCGCCGGCAAGCACGGCGTCGACGCCGCGGCCTCGCGCCCCGCCGCTGCACAGTGGGGCGAAATCGGAAAAAGAGGGTCATAATTCTAGAGCAGTCATAGAGCTACCACATTTCGTATCCGGGGGTTTTAGGGGGCGCTGAATTCACTCCTGTTGTCCGTTACCATCCCCGGAGTCATCCTGAGGGGGTCATCGGGGAGGTCATGAGGTCACCGATGACGCCCCTCGTGAATATTGCTCTGCGGGGGTTTTCGGGGGGCGCTGAGTTCACTCCCGCTGTCCGTTACCACCTCCGGGGTCATCCTGAGGGGGTCATCGGTGACCTCATGACCTCCCCGATGACCCCCTCAGGTTGACCCCGGAGGTGGCAACGGACAGCAGGAGTGAACTCGGCGCCCCCGAAAACCCCCTGGTGTAAATTTCGTGTGCCAGCAACAAATTTAACGGGGTAAGCGAGTAGATTTTTTAAAAAACGGGTTTCAATATTATGTTTTTCCCATTTTCAATGTCAATTTATGAGAAAAGCGCAAAGGCGGCCCAATTGTAAATTAAAGTAGGCCACTTGTACTTCACAAAAACGTTGTCAGACCGGTGCGCAAGCGTGCGCAACTCGACTTATTAATTTTTTAAAACGGCGTAAACGCCCATTTTAACCAATTTTTGACAAGCGTTAAAAGTTAAACGAGTTGGATTAGGCTCAAACGCCGATGCTATCCGGACTCCCTAGGCCTTCCTCTTTTAATGAGTGTAGAGGTTTGGTAAGTTCTGCATGCAAATATTGCCAGAAAATCGATTCATATGTACCCATTGCACAATGTACAGAATTTCGACTCAAATTGACTTAGTTTGACGCCCGATTTCGAACGGAAATGTGCCAATTGAAGGTCTTAAAAGTACATGGACAGATGCAGCTGACCCTTGTGAACACAACAGCAGTATGGACCGAAGTGGAAACTCACTTTTAGCAAAATCCCTTTATGACCCTCTTTTTCCGATTCCGCACCACTGTGCGCTGCGGCGCCCCGCCCCGCCACCCCGCCGCGCCCGGCCACCCCGCCGCCGCGCTCCGCCTCGGCCCGCCCCTGGAGGCCCTGGACGCCCTCTCCGCCGCGCCCCGCCACTCCCCCGCGCCGCGCCACCACACCGCCGGCCCGCACGACGCCCGCGCACGAGGGGGTGCCTACCCCGCCGGCGCCCCGCCGAGACGGAAAACGCGGCCGTTCCCGCACGCCCTCGCCAGAACGCGCCGTGCCGGAGCAGCCCCAGCAGCCCACTCTGGAGGTGCTGCAGTCCAGGGAGCGCCACTTACGGAGGTTCAATACGAGCTTCCGTGAGGAGGTGATGCAAGTATCGGGTCTCGGCGACACATTGCCTTCCGAGAAGTTGATGGTGGGCCTCTTTGACTCTGTTCTGGCCAGACAGAGGGATGCTTTGCAAGCCAAAAATGATGAAAGAGTCATTCTAGAAATTGCTCAGGCTGAAGGCGAAGGAAATCCTATTTGGTATAGCATGAGAAGGGTCGATCAGCTGAATGGTCAAGTTATTCTGGATAAGCTGACGCGCGTCCTCAATTCGAATCAAGCTTTCTTGCTTGATGGTCGAATGCGCGTATCTTACATTCACGTTCCCACTCCTGCTCCCTCAGGCCGACGTCCGGGCCGCCTTGCCAATGAGACAGTAGACCAATGGATTGAGAGAAAAACGGCCTCTGCCTCGTTGTTCTCACCCAGCAGTGAAGACAATTTATGTCTTACGCGGAGTGTTGCGGTGGCCATTGCACACAGAAGCATGCATCGTCAGGCGTTTTACAGGATGAAAAAGCCTCACTCTGTCATTCAGCGAAAGGAAGCTCTCGCCTTATGTGACATGGCTCACATCGATCCTGCGCATCCCTGTACACTGGATGACGTACGGCGATTACAAGATGCACTCCCTGCTTACAGATTATGCGTGTTTGCGGATAAGGACGGAAAAGAATGCGTTTTCAAAGGGCCGTGGACCTTGGAACGCAAGAATATTTATCTCCTGATGATTGAGAATCACTTTTTTGCCATATTATTTCCCCGGCAAGTCTTTGATAAAAAATTTATCTGTGAACAGTGTGTCCTATTTTTTTCTCATCAGGGGGAGCATCGGTGTGAAGACGCCTGCTGGAGGTGCTTTGGCCCCGTGACTCACATGGATGAGCAAGTACCCTTGGTTAGGTGTGGCCAATGTCAACATCAATTTGTGAGGGGAGAGTGTTTTGAAAACCATAAAACCCTCAAATTACCTAACGGTGTCCTCACAAAGTGTGATGCATTTAGGTTTTGCATTCAGTGTGAAACCAGCTATTGCTTAGTCAGAAAAAGTGGACACGTTTGTGGATTCATCTATTGCAAGAACTGTAAAAATAATGTCAAGGAAAATCATTTTTGCTACATGCAAAAATGGTCTGAAAAACAGAAGAAAGATAAAGTCCCTTATATTTCTATTTACTGGGATTCAGAGACAACGCAATGTGACCCTGTGGAGGGAAAAGAGGCCACATTTGAGCATAAAGTGAACCTCATTGTCTCACAAGCCGTGTGTGATGCCTGTGTGAATGTGATACAAAATGAATATTTTTGTCAAGTGTGTGGAAGTCGGCAACACATTTTTCATAATCTTGATAATCAAGGGATCAATGTCACGGGACAGTTCCTAAATTACCTGGGTTCCTTTCCGGCTAAAGCTGAATTACTGATCGTGGCCCACAATGCCAAGAGCTTCGACAGTATTTTTGTTTTTCAAGAGATGATTTCTCGCAAACTCAAACCTGATCTCATTTTAAATGGAGCAAAAATAATGTCTCCAAGTTGGAAAATGGAAGTTTATTGACTCACTCAGTTTTCTGGCTATGCCCCTCAGTGCTGCCCCTCGATCCTTCGGTATCAAGGAGGTCAAAGGTTACTGGCCATTTTTGGCCAATAAAAAGGATTTTTACAATTACGAGGGACCTTTATTGGATAAGTCGTATTATTGTGTGTCTTCCATGAAAGCCAAGGCAGCAGAACAGTTTAATTTATGGTATGACAAACAAGTATCAAAGAATGTGGTCTTTAATTTCAGAAAAGAGATCATACAGTACTGTGAATCCGACGTGAGCATCCTCAGGCAAGCGTGTGGAGCTTTCCGCAAGCTCTTTCAAGAAAGTGCGGGTTTTGATCCGTTTTTAATTCAGTAACCCTTAGCTCGGCCGTGATGTCGGCGTTCAGGAAAAACTTTCTGCCTGAGAATACCATTTCCATTCCCCCTCCAGGTGGCTACCATGGGCGCGGACGGCAAAGCGAAAAGGCTTTAATGTGGTTGGATTACGAATCATACAAATTAGGACAACAGATTCGTACGATCTACACCGATCGAGAGGTCTCAGTCATGGGACGGAGAGTGGATGGTTACGCCGAAATTGCTCTACCTGATGGAGGGATTTAACGACGTGCCTGGCAGTTTCACGGTGATTACTTTCATCAATGCCCCATTCATTTCGGAGCAAATGAAAAATCGGGTGAAAATCGCTTTGTGAAAACACAACAAATTTCTGCCCTCATCAGGTGAGCCGGCGTCAAACTGACAGAAATGTGGGAGTGTCAGTTTGATGAGGCCATGAAAAATGACCCCGAAATGAAGGCCTATTTTCAAACTCACCCAACACAACGCGCGCCACCCCTTGTCCTCAGGGACGCCCTGGCTGGAGGGAGAACGAGCGCTTTGCGCTGCTTTTACAAAGCTGATCTTACCAAGGGAGAAAAGATGAAGATGTTTGACATCGTGAGCTCTTATCCAAATACTTATCTGAGAGGGACTTTTCCTGTGGGGACTCCTTCCATTTTTGTGGAAGGAGATCCGAATATGCCTCCCTTAGACAGCTGCAATGGCATTTTAAAATGTACTGTTCTGCCCCCCCGTGATTTGTTCGTCCCCGTCTTGCCTTTCAAGTGTGGAGGAAAGCTAATGTTCCCTCTGTGCCGCTCTTGTGTTGAGTCCGGGAACAAAGAGCTTTGTCTTCATCACGGTCCACTTGAAAGACAAATATTGGGCACATGGTGTGCTCCTGAACTTCAACTGGCCGTAAATGAAAAAAGTTACAAACTCATTAAGGTACATGAAGTTTACCAATACCCAGGAACAATGGCTTATAGTCCAGAGACGGGAGCTGATGGGCTTCTCTCGGGATATGTAAGGCGTTTCATGGCATTGAAAATGCAAGCCAGTGGGTGGCCTGCAGACTGCGACACGCAGGAGAAAAAAGATGCCTTTCTCGCTGATGTACTCAAACATGACGGTATAGCGCTGAATCCTGAAAAGATGGAGTCCAACCCTGCTCTGAGAACGCTTTCAAAGCTCATTCTGAACAGTTTCTGGGGCAAATTTGGAGAAAAAACAATCCGACCCAAAACTGAACTGATTTATAATTATGCTAATTTGATGCAAATCGTGACAGACCCCACTAAAATAGTCCAGTCTCTCCTTCCGCATGGTGAGGAGTGTCTTCAGGTCACCTGGAAACCCATTGAAGACACGGACGAGCCCCTCCCAACCTCCTCCCTCCTTCATGCGAGTTTCGTCACTTGTTTCGGCAGACTGCATTTGTATCGATACCTCGATTTACTCCAGGAACGCTGCTTTTACCATGATACCGACTCCATTCTATTCCTCTCTCGAAATGGCGAGCCAGAGCCCCCCCTAGGCAGTCATCTTGGTGATCTAACTGACCAGATTGAGGAGGAATACGGGCCAGGCTCATTTATTTTTGAATTTTGTGCTGGTGGACCCAAAAACTATGGCTACAAGGTCGCCGTGGGCGGACACATCAATAATGTCAAACTCTGCATTAAAGTGCGTGGCATCAATATTAATAAGTCATGTGACGATTTAGTCACTTACGACCAGCTTAAGGCCATGGTGTTGGGAGAGAAAGAGAAGGTTGTTCTTCCCATCTCCCATCAGATTGCCCGCCTTCCCTCTTGGAAAGTCGTGACGCGACCTGCAGTCAAGACATGGCAGGCGAAAAACACAAAGCGGCGCCGAGTCGATCAGGAACGCACCGTCCCGCACGGCTTCAATGCACACGGTGACGAGGACGAGGAGGACCAGGAAATGCTGGAGGCCCTGGACCTCTTGATGGAGTAGACGAGAGCAAGTTCTTGCGCACGGGAGAAGCAGGCAGGCCCGTTCAACACCGCTGAGCAGAGGGTTGCCTACCCACTAGGCGTGCCGCCCCGGCACAGTAAGAGAGTGTGTGTGTGCCCCTGGTGGCGGCGGCAGTCCTGGACTGTCGTCAAGCCCGGCGCGCTCCACGCACTCTCGCCCCGCCGGGGAGAGAGATTAGTGCAGGGGAGAAGCAGGCAGGAGCTACCGGAGCTGCGTGAAGTTGGCATAGCCACTTGACGCACAATTAAAAAGCTATACACCAATAATTTGAGCGTAATTTGAGCGTTCGAATGGCCATGGGTACATAATTTGTGCGTCAAAATAAAGCCTGTATCTAGAATTGTTTATTGGTGATGCCAATATCACGCCGGCATAGCCACTTGACGCACAATTAGAAAGCTATACACCAATAATTTGAGCGTAATTTGAGCGTTCGAATGGCCATGGGTACATAATTTGTGCGTCAAAAATAAAGCCTGTATCTAGAATTGTTTATTGGTGATGCCAATTTCACGCCGGCATAGCCACTTGACGCACAATTAGAAAGCTATACACCAATAATTTGAGCGTAATTTGAGCGTTCGAATGGCCATGGGTACATAATTTGTGCGTCAAAAATAAAGCCTGTATCTAAAAATGTTGATGGGCCATGCCGGCGTAAAATGGACATAACAGATACAGGCTTTATTTTTGACGCACAAATTATGTACCCATGGCCATTCGAACGCTCAAATTAAGCTCAAATTATTGGTGTATAGCTTTTTATTTGTGCGTCAAGTGGCTATGCCAACTTCACGCAGCTCCCAACCGGAGCAGGGGAGCTGGTCAGGCCCCAGTGCATTACCATCCAGTACTTTTTGTGACGTAGCCGCCGGCGGCGCTCTCGTCGCGCCGAGATGGAAAACGCGCCCGGCCCGGCCCGCGCTGCCCCGCGCCGCCCCCGCGCTGCCCCGCGCCGCCCCCGCGCTGCCCCGCGCCGCCGCCCCGCGCCGCCCCGCGCCCAGTCGGTATAAATGCACGCAATCAAAGTTCGAGAGCTCAGTTTTCGTTCAGCTCTCAGCCATGAAGTACGCGACGTGTGACCTGCAGCTCATGCACGGGAAGGGGAAAAAAGAAACTTACGTGGTGAAAGAGTTCTCCATTTTCAAAGCTCACCAGACGGGAGAGTTCATTGCCACAACCACGTTTGGCCCACCCTACAGTGCAAAAAAACTGAAAAAATGGGCCAGACATGCCAATGAGTGGACCACGGTCAGTGATCAGGGCTTGGAATGGGTAGAGGGAGAGCGGCCTTACTCCACTCTAGCGAGCACTTTAGAGTGCATGACCGCTCGGTTCAAAGTGCTCTTTGTCAAAGGGGATGAGAAAACCAAACTCCTGCAGTCCCTCCTCCCTGAGAAAACGGTCATAAATTTGTGCGTGTTAGATGTGCCTCCCCTGGACAAGCTGCCCGTCCTCTCGGCGCGCTGCCCCAATGTGATTCACTCCACTACGCCGTACTACGCGTGCCGAGGGGGTATGCACTCTCAAAAC
The DNA here is from genome assembly GCA_030522485.1 of Stenchaetothrips biformis. NCBI lineage: Eukaryota > Metazoa > Arthropoda > Insecta > Thysanoptera > Thripidae > Stenchaetothrips > Stenchaetothrips biformis. The sequence continues at coordinate 11,852,557 of CM060102.1, forward strand.
GAGTGACCCGACTAATACGCTATTACGCTCTATTACGCCTCAAAATTGTTGAAATTTGCCTGAAAAATGCCTAAAACAACCCCATAACAGCCCAAAACAACCAAAAAACAGGCAAAATCATGACAATTTCGTCTATTACGCTGCTATTACGCGAACTATTACGCGCACTATTACGGATTGAGCGACCCGACTAATACACGAGTGCATACCCCCTCGACGCGTGCGCTGCCAAAAACGCACGCCGGCTCGGCCTATGGCTCGAGTTTCACCTTGCATCAGCGCAGCCAGACACGCCCCCGCTAGAAAATGATATAAAAGGCGATGCGTAGTGCCTTCTCGCTCATTGACTGCAACAATGGACTTGTCCTTTCAGCACCCCAGCACGGCGCTCGTCGTGGGCGGGACAGGAGCAGGAAAAACCTTTTTCATGAAACGAATGATTGAACATAGAGAGGTTATGTTTAGCACCGCTTTCGACCAAATCATTTTTTATTACTCTGAATGGCAACCTCTGTACGAGGATCTCAAAACGGTCGTTGATTTTCGGCAGGAACTGCCCCAGTTAGACGACCACCCTCCCGGCCAAGGGCCTAAGTTATTGATTATCGATGATTTTATGGACGAAATTAAAAATCACAACAAAGAACTCCTTAAATTTTACATCAAGGGCTCAAGCCATCGAAATTTGTCCATTTTCTTTCTGAGTCAATGCTTGTTTCCGGACGGCATGCGACAAATCAGTCTGAACGCCCACTACATTGTCTTGTTCAAGACATCGCGAGATTTAGCCCAAATTCGGACATTTTGCCTACAAGTGGACCCGACCAACTGGCGCGCCTTGCTCGAGGCGTATGAGGACGCCACCAAGGTGGGACACACCTACATTCTGTTCGATTTCAAACCAAAACAAAGGGATCACCTCAGGATTCGAACCAAGATTTTCCCGGACGAGTCCTGTGTCATTTACATTCCAAAAAATAAGTATAAAAGAGACATGGAAGGCCCTTATTAAACCATTTTTCAATGATGGCTCCTCGTGCACACACGCATAAGGCCCTCCTTGAAGTGCTTAAGTCAGCGAAGCCCAAGTTAAGCAAGGCTATTCTGCAACACGCGGATAAAGCACTTATTTTTTCACTTTGTGAAATAGCTGATAATTTATTATCGGGGAACATCGCTCTCTCAGCAAACCAAAAATCTCAACTAAAAAAGTACAGAAACCATTTCAGGCGCCTAGCGCAACGCGGAGAAGGTTGGCACGCTAAGAGAAAGTACCTCACTCAAAAAGGGGGGTCATTTCTACCCCTTCTTTTGTCAGCCGTAGCCTCAGTCCTGCCAATGCTTTTTCGGTCATGAATCACGTTAAGAAAATGATTCTGGTCCCTCAGGAGACGGTGGCGCGACTCCACGACACGCCCACCATGACCCCACAGTCTCAGATGAGTAGTCTGGACACAGAAATGCACGGCATATTAAATAAAAAGTATGCTGATGATGCTGAAAAGTGGAAACATTACAGTGAGGCGCTCTCTCGATACTTGCATTTAGCAGGAGAGTCGCGTAAACCTCTCACCTTGGAAATACAAAACAAGCCAGACGATGCGGACAACAAGCGCGCTGCGGCCGTACGCGACCAGCTCGCTGCTGCAGTGCCGAAAACGTATAAAGGCCAGGCATTGCGAATTTACGATTATTTGAGTCAAAGTCATTCACCGGTCACATGGGACGCGAATGGCACCCTCTGTATTGATGATACCGTCATACCCCATTCCAATTTAATTGATTCGATTTCCGATCTCACAAGGGCAAGAAAAAATTTTCACCCTACCGGAACAGAGGCCCTATGCGCTGTTTTGGCGCGCATGAACATTCCTCTCGAATTATTGGGGAATTCGACACGACGTGAACTGATTCAAAAACTAAAAGGTCAGAGTGGTGGGGAGATCATTTCTGTACCAAAAATACACCGCAAAATACAGAAAAAAGTTAAGGGACATGTCAAAAAGAAAAAAAGCGTGAAAAACACGGCCAAAAAATATGTCTGGAAAACTTGGTGAAATTTATCACGATCCTTCACATCCTGCCGGGTACACTGGTCCTTGGAAACTTTGGCAAGCGACCAAGAGACCCAAAAAAGACATTGAAAATTATTTGCAGGCTGAAGATGCCTATACCTTGCACAAACCGGCAAGAAGGAACTTTCCACGTAATGTGACCTATGCAGATAATATAGACGAGTCCTGGCAAACCGATTTGACGGACTTGACGTCACTGAAACACGATAATTCGGGACACACATTTGTTTTATGTGTTATTGATGTGTTTTCAAAATATGGATGGGCTATTTCTTTAAAAAATAAATCGGCCCCTTCCATTGTAAAAGGGCTTGAAACATTGTTCAAAATGACCCCAAGACGTCCTGTTCGTCTTTTTTCGGATAAAGGTTTAGAATTTAAATGCAAACTTGTTCAGGAGTTTCTAAAAAAACACAATATCAAATATATTTCTACAAATAACCCAGATATTAAATGCTCAGTCGTAGAGCGTTGGCAAAAAACAATAAAATCAAAACTGTTTAGGTACTTTACCGCAACTGGAGATTATTGTTATGTTGACGGGGTACTAGACAAGGTTGTCCATGCTTACAATCATACTTATCACAGATCTATTAAAATGAAACCTGTGGATGTGACAGCAGACAAGGTTCTAGAGGTATATAATTCCCTGTACCATGGACTAAAACTCACAAATAAAAAAAACCAAGTTTAAAATAGGAGACTATGTCCGCATCACTCGAGAGAAAAAAAGGTTTGAAAAGGGATATACCTGGAACTGGTCAGAAGAAATTTTTAAGGTCATTCAGGTCATTCCTCATGCACTGCCGGTGTACCGCTTGGAGGATCTCGATCAGGATCCAATTGAGGGGACGTTTTATGAAATGGAACTTCAGAAGGTCACGAAGCCCGAGGCCTTCAAAATCGCATATATAGTGCAGTCAAAGGGGAAAGGAAGCAAACGAAAACACCTCGTGCATTGGAGAGGTTACCCTGAGAAAAGTCGCTCTTGGATTCTTGATTCCGACATTATTGAAACATAACATGGATTTTTACGCTTTTCTGCCGAGTAACGCGAGCCCCAACCTATACCCAGAAAACAAAACATCCAATTTTAAGACCCAATTGGCTAATCGCATAGAGTTGCATGGTGATTGGCAGGCCGCCCTCATTGAGCTCCATTATCCAAACACTATCGCACAGTTGACTGAGGGCGAAAACGAGATCACATTACTGGCGCCAGACAGTGTTGACACGGTTTTCGTCAAACCAGGTTGCTATGTCAGTAAAGCCGATTTTTTGGGGGCTGTTAGTATTGCATTGACAGTCTTGACCAATGACATAGAGGGCGACCCGCCACTGACAGAGACACCTGACCACCGCGTTGAATTGCGCCCTTTACTAGCTGATAGACCCGATATGAAAATTCATTTCTCCCCGCGCCTCGCTCTACAGCTTGGCCTCGAAGGTCATGGACCTTTCCCAGCCCACGAGAAACTATGTGGAGTGAAACCCGTTGATATAACTTTAGGCATAACCCAACAATTATTTATTTACATGGACATTCTCACTGACCAAATAATCGGACACACGAGGGCTCCGCTTTTACGTACAGTCCCCGTCAACACACAAGCCCAGTACGGTACCATGTCCGTCGTCCATTTTGAACACCCCCTCTACTTCGATTTGAGCACAAAATCGTTTGAGAGCGTCGAGTGCTATATAAGAGACCAAAAAGGGCACTTGGTAGCATTTGATTTCGGAACCTTGACTCTAGTGGTTCACCTACGAAAACGAACACGATAAAAAATGACCCTAATTACTCAATACTATCCAAACCAAGCCGGGGGTGGAGCAGGCCCGTATTATGCTGGCGCTGCCTTTCAGAAAGGCTACGGTGTAGGCTCGTGGCTAGGAGGCCTCTTTCGGTCCATTCTGCCCGTCCTTCGAAGTGGCGCCGCAGCCGTTGGGAAAGAAGCGGTGCGCGCAGGCAGCCACGTCCTTGCCGATATCGCTGGAGGTGAAGGTCTAAGGACCAGCGCCAAGCGTCACATACAACAGGCCGGCGATAACTTGGCTAGCTCACTCAAACGCAAAGCAGAGAGCATGAACGGCTCTGGACGTATAAAAAGGCGTAAAACGACAAGGAAGCCTCATTCTGCTAAAGTGACTCGAAGGAGAAAGACCTTAGCTCCTGACAATTATTTCAGCTAAAAAGAAAAAACAAAAAAAACATGGCATTCATGCATTCAGCATCAAATCAATGCCTCCGTTCAGAACTTGACTTGTGGATGGTTCCACCCACACAGACAGCACTGGAGGCCACACACTGGGTGCCCTACAAGCCCCTCACCACACTGGACTCAGCCAACACTGTTGAGTTCTGTATCCCCGGGGCTGGGAGCGAGTACATCGACCCAGCACACACGATTCTTCTGGTTAAGGCCAAGATCGTGAACGCGGACAGGGATATCCGCAGGAATGGGTTGTTCGCAAGTGAGTTGATCGACGTTCCTTATTTGATTTCCTGCGAATAGTATATTTTTTTAATCAGACCTATTCGCAGGTATTTTACCTGCGGATAGGCAACACATTTTGCGAGGGCTATCAGCAGGTAATCAATTAAGGATCGTCGGTATAATTCTCAATTCCTTCAACTGATTCTTTGCGAATAGGCCTTATTACATTTGTCAGCTTTTCGCAGGTATCTCTGCAAATAGCCCTATTATTGTTGGTTAGCTTTTCGCAGGTATTTCTGAAAAAAGTTCATGGACTAATATGCACAAGAAGTAATTAAGCAGTAATAATAATAAGTTGGTAAGAAACTAATGTATTCATTAAAAGAATAGACAAGCTTTGAGGGAACGGTTGTTTTTAATAGTCCAAGGCTCCTAATTTGAGCAATAAATATACAATAAGATGAGTACAATACAATCAAGTACAAAAATAGAGAAACTTGCACAAAAGTGTTATCTGAATTTTGTTAAGATGCAGTAACAAATAAATATAAGAATGGATTAAAACAACAGATGCAAGAAAGGTGCAAAGTGCTAAACCAAAAAATAAAAGCAAACATTACTAACACAGTAAGAATGGTATAAAAATACTTTAACTGTAAGACTGGTGGACAAATGTAAGACCTACAATCACTGGTAAAATTGTGATCACTACCATGAAACTTGCATTAAAAACAATTCAGTTTCTATCTCAGATGTTTGTGAAAAACAACATAAGTACTCACATTTTGGACACTTAGAAAATAAAAAATATACATAAGAGTCGTAGCTTCTGAGGAGCAATTTCAGTTCTTGCCATGATTGGCGCATTAAACCTAATGATTGACTTAGATTGGTAGACAAATTTAAGACCTACCTACACATGAATAACACAACCATGAAATTTGCATACAACAACTTTTTAAAATTTAAAATAATTTATAAAAACTTTATAGTATCCCACACTTTGGACCCGTATTTATAAGTATCCCACACTTTGGACCCGTACGTAATAATTTCCATGATTTAAATCTCAATCTACTATTGGTTTATCAATAACTCAATCCTTTTACCTATTGCACTCACACAAACTCACAAGGCTGCAGACTTGTTCTTTTTGGCAACACAGCTGATGCACTCCCAGGTACGCCCTTTGGGTTCTTTTAGAACATGCTGGCACCGCCAATGAAACCATAGTTTGCATTTGTTGCAGAACACCATATTCTTGTCAAAGTGCTGGGGCATACGGCAAATACAGTAAACCCGAACATGGCACTTTGCCTTGATCTTCATACATGGTGCCTCTTCACCAACTTTCGGGAATGGTGTCATCTTTCCATTTAGAAGACAATACTCCAAATGTTCACGTAGCCTAGGAATGATGAAGTTGTAATTTTTTAGTTTGCCACTGTTTAAAAATTCTGTTGCAAAGGCAATGGCAAGTGGACCACATTCATTGGTACCATATTCTTGAGTCTGTGAATCATCAATGTTAATTATGAATTTATGTTCTTTGCACGAAATGATCTGTGCCAACTGCAGCTCCACAAATTCCACAACAGAGTTGCTGCCTGAACTGTTTAGTAAATGCAAATTTCCTGTAAGGAAACGAATAATAATCAGACTAAATCAGAATAGAGGAACTGACAAGAGGACATCAGGCTTTCATTAACTTCACTTGCCTTTCTGGATGATGCAGGTAACCCAGTGCAGTCCTCCTGTGTTGATGAACTGTACATAGTCTTTTCCTGCGTAGGGTGCGTAGGAGAGGTTTGGCTCAGTGAGGTCTTCTTCCCTCGAATAACAATCTTTCAATCCATGAACATTGGGGTACTGGGCTCTGAGAAGTGTGTTGACGGCAGCAAAATGCACGTCAGTAAGCATTTCTCCCGATCTTACTTGCTCCAGGTGTTCAGGTCTTAAGCCACAACATGCTGCAAAAGCAAGAATAGTATTATTTTTCAAAATTTCCAAAGTCACAATTAAATCATCAACAAACCTTGACTAATGGAGCAGGTGTTACATATGTCGCCTGAGCAGCATGAAGGGTGCACTACCTGACTGCAGTTGGGGCATAATGTGAATGAGTCTCCAACGTTCTTGCTACACACTTTACAAATGCAAGCATGCCCATCAATTTTGAGTGCTTTGCAAGTAGAGCATAGACAACCTCTGCACACTAGTTGATCATCTTTGGGAATTCCTGTTGCATACAAGCGTGGGTCAGGAAACCCACATTCTGAAGCACAATGAATAGGTTCCTGGCACACCCTGCACTCTACACTAGTTGTTTTTATTTCCTGCTTGCAGTAGGAGCAGCATGTGCCAGAGGTGGCTTGATTTTTTGGTGACTCTGTGGACATAGGAAATGAAAATTACCTGTGGGTGTCTACACAATGACATTCATTGGCCCTCCTGAAAAAGTTGCACATGACAAATAACTTTACTCCGTTTGTCTTAACAAGAACAATATCATGAGAATAACAATTGAAACACATGCGTCAGAGCAGCACCATAACAAAGCTCAACTGAAAATGCCTTTAAAATAATGCTTTAAAATAATAAAAAACAGGGACATTAATATCGCAGATTGTATAGAACAAATAAATTCAAAATGAAAAAAAAAACGGAGACTAAGACTGAATCCAATATTTCATTGGCAATCCAGTCTTGGCCCTGACAGTAACTCACCACTTCGTTTCTTCAGTCCCCTTAACTCCCCATAATAGAGCAGGCTGTTTGGGTTCCGATGGTATTGGAAGACCCCACGAAAATTCTACAGTTTCTATGCTTTCCAATTAAGCGGGAAAGAGAAACATTTCCTCCAAACGGAGTGATTAGAAACACTTTTCCAGCCCAGTCAATAGGAAATCTTTTAAAAATAACTTTACAGCTGAAGCAAGTTTCAATGGTAAAAAATAATTTTGGGCGGCCAGAAAGTTTTCTTATCACTCAGTTAATGGTGGCTGGAATCCAAGAAGCAATCAATAACAGTGTTCAAGTGCTATATGTACTAATTAATGAAAAGGAAGCGATAGCACCCAGAGGATAAATTAACACCGACAACCAAAGCAGAAAGCCATGCTACTTCATAACAATAAGATAAAAATAAATAAATGAATCATTATTTGGCAGAAAGTTTGCAAAGCAGCTTAAAGGTAGAAGGAGTCCTCTACTTCATTTAGGACTCCTACACACTGAACACTGTGATACCACCCACAAAATGTAGAAGTACTCAAACATGTTTGGACAAAAACCTGAGGTCTGGTGAGTTGTAGTGTCAAAAGAATCTGGGGGGAAAAAAAACATAATATAGCCAGGAGATTTTACCTAAGAAAATGTACTTTAGTATTATTTAACATACCAACTGTCAAACTCTGTCCCTTTGATCTTATTATGTCTGCTTCAGCATCAATGGCAGTTGTTGGCAGAGGTTCAGCAGTCTGTTTCTCTGTTGCTGGTGGTTTGAGACGGAGACGTAGCTTTGAGTTTCTTCCCAGGATAGGGGATGCAGAAAGCGCTGGGGCTGAAATTAAAAGAGGGACTTAAGTTATGGCAAGATATTCTCCAAGAAATTGTAGTCTTATAAATATTCGACATACAAATTATAGAATCCTGTCCCTCTGATCTTATTAGGTCTGCCTCGGCAGCAATGGCAGTAGTTGGCAGTGGTTTAGCAGTCTGTTTGTCTGTTGCTGGTGGTTTGAGACGGAGACGTAGCTTTGTGTTTCTTCCCAGGATAGGGGATGCAGAACGAGGTGGGGCTGAAATTAAAAGAGGGACTTAAGTTATGGCAAGATATTCTCCAAGAAATTATTATATCATTAATATTAACATACCAGTTGTCAAATCCTGTATCTGGGATCTAATGTCTCCTTCAGTAGCAGTGGCAGTCTTTGGCAGTGGTTCAGGAGTACTTGGCTTCTGATTCTCTGTGGCTGAAGGTTTGCAGGGGAGATTGTTTCCAAATCTTGTCTCTAAATAGAATAGTCAAGTGAATGTAAAGTGTTCGTCATCAAATAAGGATCTTATAAGTAACGATGACTAGGTTTGAAGATTGAAAACAAATTGCTTTAAGTAATTGTCAAACTAAATTTAGAAACCAATAAAGAAAAATTATGCAATAAACAGTGACGAATAGATTAGATACATAAATGTACTAAGCACTAAAAATTGATGAACCAATACATTTGGAGTCGTCACCAAAAGTTACTTTCCGAACATTATTTCTGATGCACCCAAGAATTCAAATTGCCTAAAAATAAAAAGCCAGCAATGCTAAATGTTACATACAAATACTAACTTTGGCACTGTCCCAAAATAGGAGATGTACGAGCTCCACTTTCGATATCCACCCATTGTTGACCTGTAAATGGGCAGATGGATTGAAGGGGAATAAAGACAAACACACGAGTGTTAATTCTAATGACGGACATCGTCATTATTATTGCAGTTATTATTATTACTGTAATAATATTTGTAATAATTTGTGATAAAAGCAATCACACAATAACATTTTTGAAGGTCAATATATTGCAGTGAAACGGTAAGATCAATTTAAAATAATGCAGCAAAATTGACATGCATCTTGTGACTTACAATGCCTCAAAATCAAGGGATGGCCGTGTGGTTCTATGTGCTATGCCTCAGCAGGAATAGAATCTCAAAATGCTTTTCAGCTCCTTGGTAGAACATGGTCATTTAAAAATAATCTCACAGTGCCACTTAGTGAGTAGAGACTGTTCACCAGCAAAGAATCATCTTTAAATGACTATGTCCTACCGCTCTTCTAAGAGATCCTCTTATCACAAAGCCAATGAAGCCCCTGCAAAGCATGACACTACTCCCCGCAAAGAAAAAAGGAAGTCTTCAAAGCAACTGGATGCGCACACAACATTATTATTGCCTGAGAATAATTCATGAAAGAAAACATTACACAAACAACCAAATGTAACTGTATAAAACAGAATGTACACTTAAATATTAAATTAAAATTCAACATTAAACAATACAGTGTACACAATTGTTTGTGAAACATGATCCTGGCATGCTCCCGAGAATTTTATATGAACTGTAATCAAACAGATTTAATGTTAATAATTCTGTTTAATAATGCCAATAAAACACCTACTTATTCATTCGTGGTATGCTTACCCCACACACACACTCACACACTCAACAATACCTGTCAACTCCTCCTCTTCCTCGTGTTCAATGTTGGGAGCAGGTTCAGGAAAAAAGTCAACAAAATCAGGTTCAGAGCCTCTTTCTTTCCTAAACTGTGTCATATTCGAAGGGCCTCTTTGACTAGAATAATTCGATGTCACTGCAAACAAATAAATTAAACATCAGTTATGGCTAATGTTAAGCATACAAAATCAACAGACAATGTCACCATGCATTACCTCCAAAAGAGATTTCGTGTAGCGGATCGTCCACATTAAACTGATCTTCAGGGCCACCAGAAAAACTATCATGCTTATCTTGTGGGCGTCTTTTTGTTTTTGGATTCTTCCATGATCCTAGGCATAGTTGAAATAAATAAATAAATTCTTTAATAAGTAATTTATGTTTAAAATCACGAGGGGAGATATGCCCTTGCTCAAACACAGAAACCCAGATATTGCAAGGCGAGGTAATTGATGTCGTTCTACTCACTTGTTTTGTCAATGTGAGGCCTACCCATTACTTTTTGAGCTGGAGGCAAAACTAACATTCCTTTGAGTTTGCCAAGGGCCTCTCCAGAGGCAACTTTTGTTGGTCCAGCACCTAAATAAGTTTTAAAAAAGTGGCAAGAGACTTAATTGGTGTTTCATATGTTTAGCTGTATTTGCTTATGTAGCAGAATTAACATGTATGAAATCGAAGACCCTTTTAACGCCTCTATTCTTGCAATAATGCTTACCTCTAGCCTTATTGGAAGGGACAACAACCTGAAGCACATTACTATAATTTTCAAAAGCATAGATTTTGAAAATGTGCTTGCATGGATTAGAAAAATCAGGACAGTCACAAATATATAAATGCTTACAAGGTGGAGCACCTTTATCACAATTTAAAAGTTTACACACACTTTTATTCCTCTTAACAGTGTATTTCAAGCCTGATGACCTTTTCTTACTATTCTGTGTTCTCACTGACCAGCCTGTGGCTGTTATTTGAACATCTGTATCTGGAATTCGAGAACATCTGTCATATCTTCCTTTTTGTTTAGGCTCCATTACCACCTTCTCTGTGATACCTGAGTGAAAATGTACATAATTAAAATTACTTTAAGGTTTTGACAGCAATAACATTAGCACATCTTTGCAGAAATTTCCAATACGAACAAGAAATGGTGTCATCATCAGATCCAAAAATTGGTGACGAATGTGCAATATGTTGGGAGGAATGTAGTGTTTCATCTTCACCAGATCCAACAATTGGTGACGAATGTGCAATATGTTGGGAGGAATGTAGTGTTTCATCTTCACCAGATCCAACAATTGGTGACGAATGTTCAATATGTTGGGAGGAATGTAGTGTTTCATCTTCACCACCACTTTCACAGTTTATAGTTGAATCATGATGAGGGGACTCATGAGAACTATCTCGCTCATATAGATCATCTGACTCTTCATTACTAACAAAACCAAAAATATCTTCTTCAGAGGGCTCAGAAGGAATGCCACTTGCATCAATATCATTATGACCACCTTCATCAAAACCCACAGAACCAGTACCATTTATTCCATCATCAGAAAGCTCCGAATGAGCAACAGAATCGGTGTCATGAACAGAGACATTAGAAAGTGAATCAGTATTAAGTAATGAATCAATGCCCAAGTCAAAATTTGGTTGTTGATCAGCTGTAGGGAGAGTAATAATTGTTACTACAATTAACCAAAAATTCATGTAACGCGGGTCTACCTTGTTGTACGAACCTTCATCTGATGTGGATTCCTCATCAAATTGATGATCACCTGATAAAACATAAAGTAAGGAGCCACATTTACAATTAATTAATGGACATGCATTAAATTTCACGCATTGGTGAAATTATTTCCCAACTCCTCCCTGAGTGTGGTATGGGTATGACTTATTTAACTAAAGCTTTTGCTGATTCAAAACGGAAGGCAAGTCATAATTTTGAAAAGTTAAAAAACAGTCTAGCACCAAAAAATTTCACAGAAATTTGCAAGCAGTGTAAATTGGCAACATAAAAATGCTGAGATTTTTCTGTCGTTTAGATACTTAATTGAGCAGTTCTCGCAAAATGGTTAATTTTGGGCCCCGAAACTTTTTGAAAAAAAGTTCAATTGAAACCGGGTTTTTTGCATTTATCTTGTTAAGAACACCACTAGGGACCATGGATTCATCGGGGCGAGCTATCACCCCACTAATATAGAAAATATCGCAATTTTAATTTTTTTGCTGTCCACGGAAATTACACAGCCTCAGATATTGTCCACGGAAATTACATTTTAATGGGCCCTTAGAATAGGTGCGATACGAACGCAAACGCCTAGCAGTTTAGGCAGCTCCCTCCACATCTGTGCATTCTGGTTCCATGTTGCGTGCCTCGGGCTAGACCACAGTTTGATCGTATGCTGTTTCCGGCCCGACATATGCCCGCGTGCACTGCCAAACGGGACATGGCCGTCCTTACTAGGGTGCCACGTTATACTGGCGGGCGGAGGAGAACCTCATGCGGCTACAAGGTCCCACTCGTAGTGTGACCAGTAAGTGAGGAGGTATACATTTCCCGGGAAAGGTGCGGGGCCCCCACCCTAGAACAGCCTTTTTGAGCAGGACTGGGTCCGGTGTCCACCTCCCCCGGCTTAATTCCCTGTCTCGGGAACAACTGTGAATTCATTTTCTTCTGACCACGGTTGCATAGTGTTTACCTCCCAGGCGGTACCTCTCACACTTGGCAAATGATGGGCCCTACAGTGGACAACGGAGGAAAGTCCCACTTGATCAGCTCCTGCGTGTCCTCTATGTTCGGAAAATATTTAATAATGGGTGCGGTCAGTTAAGGAAAAGTTGATCGGCGGTGCGGTCTAAGCCCTCCTAGCATATATGGCACCAACGTTTACTAACCTATATTTTCGGAAAGAGTAAAGTTTGAGGAACAGATTGCTGTATTTATTCGATAAACTGGGTCGGTCTTAGCATTCGAACGGCAAGCTTAGGAAAGACGCCCAAGGAAAACTGAATCGTCACGAAAAAATCACTGTGAGCTGCAGGTGATAAAATTTCGTCACGATTTTAGCACATACGAGGTCACATGTGACCCGAAATCAGCTCACGATGAGCTTTTCGTGACAATTCTGTTCTCCTTGGGCGTCATGTTGCTTAATATATCGGTCAGGTCAAGTCCACCGCAAGTCTTAAATGGTCTGGTCAGCTAGACCCCAAAATACGGCGAGCCTATTTTTCGCAAGACTCAAAGCTTTCGGTTAAGCTTTCCGATCTGAATAATCAACGTTGAACGGTTTTACTGACTCGCAGTCAGAACTGTCATGGCAGTACGCCGGCCGCGCCGAACAAAGCAGCATAAAACCGCTTGGTTGTCCAGAAAATACATTGTTTGACCAATCTGATGAGTGGAGTAGAAAGCTTAGACTCTTGCAAAAAGGCGGGTCGCTGCTCGTTTGGGTCCATTTTGTGACTTGCGGCGGGTTTAACCAGATGGATGTTGTGTTAAACTACGCCACGACTTTCCTCAGCTTGCCTTTTGGGTGCTAAGACCCAAAACGTCAAATAGATTACAGAAACCATTTCCCCTTTTAGAATATGTATAGGTTGTTAACTTTTATGCCTGAAATGCCTGAATTTGCATTTGAGACGGCTAAAAATACCGCGGCGCGAGCAGTGGGCCGCTTGATCGACCTGCCGATCAACTTTTCTTCAAGTAAACGCACCTATGATTGGCCAGTGACCTATATTCAGTGCATGCTTTCTTGGGTTAGGCCATAAGAATGGCATTCCCTCAATAAGAGAGGTTTAAAACAGAAAAGTATTGACACTTTAGAGCTGAGGCCCATTACGAGGCGAAAATCACGTGAAACGCAACGAAAACCCCATTTTGTCCACGGAAATTACAGTCCACGGAAATTACATTATTGTATGAGATGGGGTTTACAAGCCAAATCAAAATTGGCACCGGAACCAAAATTTTACTGGAACAACTTGTCTACAAGGCAAACACACAAGGATTGGTTCGCAATCAAAATTTTGAATGGTCTGCTAGCAATGAGTGGAACGGAAATTACACTTATTGCTTGCTAGGCCAATTTTTTCGCCGCTTTGAAACATATATAAGTTTATATTTTCCGTTCTAATGGTGCCACATTACTCCGCCACTTTGCAAATTGTGTAGAACGAATGCACCAACAATATGAGAAAAGTTTCAGAACGATCGCGCATAAGGTAGAAAAACCGTCTCAAAAAAACCGATTTTAGACTTTTCGAATTTTAGTTGTGGAGGACAATTTTCGGAGTCATCTTGTGTCTGCAAATTTTACCCGAGAGATACGTTCTACACGTCAAAACGTAGCCTCACTTGCGTAAAACAAAATGCACTTCGCGAAAGTGATTTCTCATATTCCCTTGGGCTGTAGTAGAGGCGCGAAGCCCCAAATCTGGAGCGTAGGACATCAAAAAGTGTCCACGGAAATTACATTCTGGGGTAAAACTTGCAATTAAATGGTGGAAGGAGGCAAAATTTTATCCTGATAAGAATTGTACCTTGTCCGCAAGGTCAAAAAACATTAAGGTAGAAAAAGACCCCGTTCAAATCGACTTCAGGTAGGAAGAACCAGAGAGAGGACACAAAATTATCACATTTCGCGAGAACTGCTCAATTACAAGGAATCCGAAAATTGGTGGCTTTTAGTTGGTATGTTATTAAAAAGACAACAAGGACCATTCCAAAGGTTTCAGCCAATAAAAATCAACAGTAAATATGTGTTTTGACAAATGCCTTTACCTGCAGGCATAGATGGACAGTGATGCCCCACACGAACATTGCTTGTATGGCAGTATGGACATTTACACCATCTATAAGGACCACATCTTCTAGGACATGCCATGTGCCATCTCCCTTTGTTACCTAGCAGGTCTGATTTGGTAACATTCCTATGGACACAAAAAACAATGTAAAGAATAGAAACAAAACCCCAATAACGAATATTTGTTTAGTTGAGACACAGTGACTTATTTACCTTTGAAGGGGCTGGTGACAACTTTTGCATTCAATCTCTTCAACTGCAACAACAAAAACATGAACTAATAGCTAATATTAGAAATGTATTTGACCTCTGACTCTCTGCTTACCTGCTATGACCTCTGAAGAATTTAGAGAATCTTCTTCAACCCCAACAAATCCTGCCAACATATTTAAAAACAAAATCAGATCGTATCAATCTGTCATTTGCATCTATCTGCTTGTGTAGAATGTCAAATGAATTTCACCTGGACCTTGATCACATTGAGATGACACTTGAGCCTCATTTCCAGACAAGTATATCTGGACAAGTCTATTGAGGAGATTAAGCCTTGTCTCATATTGTTTCCCACCAGTTACTGATATCAACGATGCCAGATGCTTGCATACATCAAGCACTTCGTTGTATCTCCCACTTGTGTTTCGTCTGTCGTGCTGGGTTGGTAGGGGCCTCAGCGCTACAACTGAGGCAGCATTACACTGACCAGCTCCCAAGACCTCCTCTTGCTTTGGTTTGAGCCACCTCTCTGGCACCTGACCCATATCTAAGATAGGGAGTCCTACAAAATAATAGATGACAGACATCATTACTCAACAACTTGATTAAGTAAAATTCATATGGAAGGGCTATTGCTGCAACACTTACCCTCCTCCTTGCGAACCCAAAAAATGTGTTGGCAGTGGTTGAGGCCAAACTTCTTTGAAAAGCCACATGTGCAGGACACTGGAGACGTGTTGAACACGGGATCCACTTCTGAGAGTCCTTTGCATGACTGCCATTCCTCCACCAACAGCCGAGCAGGCCAGTAAGCAAACTTATCAAATATCGATGAAATTTCTTCATCATTGGAATTGGCTAAATAGGTGGATGTTGAGAGCTCCCTGAAGTCCTTGTAGGAACTCTCACACTCCCTGTTCTTTTGTAGCAACAGCAAACCCCTGATGCAATCCCCCAGCCTCATGCTTTTGTTGGTGATTGACTTGATTTTGCCATTATGAGACTCAACAGTATTTGTCGTATCAATGCCAAGGGTGAGAGAAGCATGCCGCACATACAACACCCATGCTTCATCTATGTCCTTCCAATTTTTGTCAAAGTAATTAATAAACCCTGTTGATGCAATTTTTTTTAGATGTTCATAATGCTCATTGAACTCAGTTTTAGATCCACTCTTGCATATTTTTTTCAAAACTGCCATGATTTGTGTCTTGTTCTTTTCCTTTCTTTCACGAACTTCTTTATCAAACACCCTCATGACATGGACATGACAAAGGTGGACTTCTGCATTTGGAAGAACATTCTTTACTTTTTCTGCAGCCTCGGGATTTCTATCTTTGAAATGTTGCAAAGTTGCCTCAAGGATCTCTTTGGTTTCCCTTGCAATGAGGCAGTATGCAGCAACACGACCATTATTGTGGTTATCAGTGCACTGCATAACGACCAGATGCATGTCATTTTTGTTCAATTTGTGAGTGGTGTCCATACCAATGACCTCTGGGAATTTCTTGACCGATTCTTTCATTGATGAAGTTTGAAAGAAAATGTAGGGAACTTCTTTCGCTTGGCCTTCACTGCTGGTTTCGTCAACATCTTTGTATCCAATGACATAATCTGAGCCGGGATCATCCACCAACATTTTCTCCAGCTCAGCAATAACATCTTCAACCTCAGACTTACCATCTAGTCGTTTTCTTATGTCAGCTTGCCTGAAACAACATGAAAAATAATATGCTGACAGAAATAAACAAAAAGGACAAATTCAAGAAAGAAGAAATTTAAGAACATTAGGCTGCTTGCAAGGGGGGGAAAAAAGGGAAAAAAAAGGGAACTACTTCTTTTCCTAACAAAAAAGGCAGATTCTCTCCGTTTAAAAGACTTTTCTTCTTTCAACACTTACTTGAGGTTGGTCAAATCTTTGCAAGTGACATTTTTCCCGGTTTTTTTCCTCATGTAATTCTTAACTGCCATAGACTTTCCCTTCCCTTCCACCAACATGTTTAAGGCTTCCTCTTTCTCCGATGCATTGAGCCTGCGTCTTTCAGGGAGGTGCTGCACATATCCCTTTGACTGGATGTGGTTCTTGTGCTCAGCATGTACTTGAGTAATGCGGATTTTTTGAGGATTCCCTTGGTCTGCACAGATTACTATTTTTGCTGGACAGTTTAATTTCAGGGTCCTGTGTCAATAGAAAAAGGAATTCATCCAGTGCGCTTATTTAACATTGCAACTGGAAAAAAGAATCATACCTCTGGTATGGACGTATGCCAGTGCTTTCAGTTTTCCTAGTCGGGCCTTGTTTGCAGAAGTATGTAAGATGCTTGTATTTTAGATGGTCCTGGTAAGGCTTTTCACCTGGCTGGAGCCTATTGTTTGCCCATGCAACTGTTTTAGATGATGCTACAACAAACTCAACATTGTTCTTCATGCAATATTTTTTGAAATGGAAACTGAATTCAGCCCATGTAGTAAAAGTAGCATTTTGAATGATTCGTTCTTCCTCAGCCTCTGCCGTAGCCTCCATTAATAATTCTTCTTCAGCCTCCATATTCCTGAGTCAACAAGAAGCAACTTCAGAAAACAAACAAAAGCATGGTGCTGCGAGTCAAACTTTTACAACTTTGGGAAAGAAGCTTGCCCCTCCAGTGTTGGGGAGAGAAATTGTGTCTACAGCCATCAACCTTCACTGTGAAACACAAGTGACATTAATAAGTACCCACACTTACGTGCAAATTTCAGGAAGAGAGAAATTGTTGAAGCTCGAAAGATTTTAAACCACTCAACTTTTCAGAGACGCACTTACATAGTCATAACTAGAAACAGAAAACATACTAACGAACGGAAACGACTTAGTTTAGACTTGTAATCTAACACAGCGTTAGATTACATGACTCGAACACAATGGTAAAGAATGAGCATAAAGTGAAATAGACGGGGAACTAACTGTTTGTAGAGCTGGAACATACTGGTATTGTGTTTAAGATGGAACTTACACATAAAACAAGAACGAAGCTAACCTAACCAAGTAAAGTAGAATATAACACGCTGAAACACGTTTGCCACCTGTTTAACCGCTTGTCTCCTTGCACTGTCTGCACCACCGGCTTTCTCAGCATTTGAATTGAACTCAAGGCCGGCGTGACGGTTAACGGTTATCATTTGTTCGGTGACTTATGCCTGCGAAGCCTGCGAAGAAAGTTAGCCAAACTCTAGCTATTTGCAGGAGTTTGCAGGAACAGATGCTGAAAACGAGAACAATCATATGTACGCCAAAGGCTTGCCGAAAAAAAAATCGAAGACATTTCATATGGAAATGGAAAATGACATCTCGGTACCTACGAATAGCTAAAAAGCAAATACTGGCACTATTTGCAGGTATGCCTACGAATAGCTGACTAAACTTGTCTGTGCTATTC
Source organism: Stenchaetothrips biformis (assembly GCA_030522485.1). Taxonomy (NCBI): domain Eukaryota; kingdom Metazoa; phylum Arthropoda; class Insecta; order Thysanoptera; family Thripidae; genus Stenchaetothrips; species Stenchaetothrips biformis. The sequence goes on from CM060102.1 coordinate 11,870,730, forward strand.
GCAGGAAATCATTCGGTCGAATCCAGCTGTGTTTTGGTCGTTATTTGATTACCTGCGAATAGCCTCTAAAGGTATCTTTTTACTATTCGCAGGTATACCTGTAGACAGGTACACCTGCGAATAGACACTTCCCGTGAACGCTGATGGCACAGACATTGTTGCCGCAAACAATAGTGACGCCACTCCCGTGAATTACGCGTTGCATGCGCTTTGGAGCCAAGTGGACGTGAGCCTAAACCAAAAAGTGATTTCACATTCCAGTTTGACCTATCCTTACCGCGCCTACATCGAATCGCTGCTTAATTATGACAGTTCAGCCAAACAGTCACACATGACGCAACGGCTCTGGTATCAAGATACACCAGGCCACTTTGATTCCCTAGACGGAGCAGAAAATTTGGGACTAGCCTGGCGCAGGGCCCGCACAGCACGCAGTCGTCCCTTTGAAATGATGGGTCCATTGCACATTGATTTCTTTAACCAAGATCACTTCCTTCTCAATAACGTTGAATTGAGAATTAAACTCATTAGGAATCGAGATGCCTTTACACTCATGTCCACTTCAGGGACAGAAAAAATAAAGCTTCTGGACGCTACACTTTTCGTTAGGAAAGTCACTATTTCCCCGTCTGTGCTTCTCGCACACGCACAGGCCCTAGAAAAGGCCCCTGCCAAATACGCAGTCAACCGTGTCGACATTCGAACAGTTACTATCGGACAGGGACTCCGTGATAAAAATATTGATAATCTGTTTTTAAATCAGTTACCCCAAAGAATTGTTATTGGGTTTGTTGACAATCGTAGCTATAACGGCGATTTTTTAAGGAACGGATTCAATTTTCAACACTTCAATTTAAATTATCTAAGTCTTATGGTTGACGGGCACACAGCCTTTGACCCCCGATTTCCCGAACGGACTATTCATGGAATCATACAACACATTGTTTCGTGGAACAGGCGTTCATTGGAAAGACGAAGGGAATCAAATCAAATACGAAGATTACCCCAAGGGCTTGACGCTTTTCGCATTCGATTTGTCACCCGACCTGTCCGCTAGTGAGCCACACTGGAGTTTACAGAAACAGGGCACACTGCGACTTGAGGTTAAGTTCGGCGAGGCCCTAGCCCAGCCCATAAACTGCATAATTTACGCCGAATTTCAGAACTTAATTGAAATCGATAAAAATCGAAACGTTGTTGTGGATTACAACGTCTAAAAAATGGATGGACACACCCTAGAAAACTTAATGAAGAAAGACAAACACGTGGCGCCCTTCTTTGAAGGCGTTTTCGCTGCAGACACACTCCCACGCAGACTCCTAAGCGCCCCGCCCTACTCATTTGTAACACAGACCCCCTGTGTAAGCCAGGCCAACATTGGATTGCATTTTACATTGATAAAAACGGCGAGGGTGAGTACTGGGATTCGTACGGCCTCCCACCAGTAGTGAAACTCCACAGAAAATTTTTAGACCGACTCTGCCGAAAATGGACGTATCCGACGTATCCGACGTATCCGAAAATCCAACGAGTTTGCAAGACATCGACTCGAATGTATGTGGACAGTACTGTGTCATGTACATGGTACATCGAGCTCACGGTTTTTCGCTACGTTCATTTGTCAAAACATGTTTTACTGATAATCCTAAAATAAACGATCAACGGGTACGAACCATGTTCAAACGCATGTTCGCACACAAATGCAAATGCATTTTACCTAGTGATTCACATTCGCAAAAGAGTTGTGAACGGAAAAAATAAAAAAATTAAAAAAAATTAAAAAAAAAATAAAAAAATTAAAAAAATTAAAAAAATTAAAAAAATTTAAAAAAAATTTAAAAATTTTTAAAAAATTTAAAAAAATTAAAAAGGTTTTTTTACAAACACAAAAAATAATAATAAAACATAAAGGAACTGACACAAAAGAGAAATTTGTGTTGGTTAAGGTGGTACCTCTTCTGCGCATGCTTAGTACAAATAGTGTCCGTAAAGGGTGCGCCACAGTCGCGGCGCAGCGGCATAAAAGGGCAAGCGCTCCAGTCACACGCATCAGTATGTGTTCGTCAGGCGTCACGATGGAATCGCTCCGCTTCATGCTCAACTACTGGAACCAGAAAGAACTGGTTGCCTCGCAGGCCACAGATTCAGTGCAGATCTGGAAAAAAGGTCTTCTCCAAGACGAGTACAGTCTTGATGAGATCGAGGAGTTCTACCTGGAAAAGGAGTGGCTGGTCCCCAAAATAACCGCCCACCTCACAGGCAAAACTCAGGACTACCTCGCCCATTATGACCGCTTGCAGTCCCATCTCATTCATTACATAATGCTGCGCGACAAGCCTTTCATTCTCGTTGAGAGAGATGCTAACTTCAAGGAGGTGGATGGTGTCCCCCAATTCTCTCAGGTCTACTTGGGGTTAACGGCTTGGACGTCCATCCTGAAATTAGGCATGACTGTGTTCGAAGTTTTTACCCCCTTAGACGATTTACTCGAGTGCTGTTGAGTACACCCATCGTAAGATAAGGCGCACGGGAGACAGCAAGCAGGCCCGCCCCGCCAGCAGTCGCGCGGGTGACTGGGGGACAGAGCGCAGCGGGTTGCCTATCCACCAGGCGCTCCGCACACACACAAGCGCACAGTGGAACGCCCTTCGCTCCGAGCTCTCAGGTGACCTTGGCGGTTCGAAGGGTAGGTGAGACCCACCCCTTGGGTTAGGTTAGGTTAGAGCCCGCATCGTTACCTCACCCAGAAAAAATTGACAAAAAAAAATTTAAAAAAAAATAAATTCAAGTGACCCCTTTTTTTGACCTTTCCGAAGGGTAGGTTAGACCCGTTACATTGACGGGCCAAGATGGCGACCCGTTACATTTACAGTACCTTACTACTAACGGAGGTTGTGGGGGTTCATCAGGAGACCTTCGAATGTCCATACTGCAGCAACCTCCTGTCCGTCGAAGTGACGTTAAAGCAGTAAAACATGCCTCACCGCATTTTAAAACGGCCCTTTTCAGGGCCACCATTCTGCACACGAAAGATGATCTTTCCAAAGACTGAATTAAATCGGCACAGTTTGTGTGACAGTCCTCAAACTGGCACGCTTCTAACCCCCTTCATCCCCCTTTCAAATCGTTGGGGTAGGTCAGCTTTGAGTGACGTCACGAGGTAATAAAATGTCAGAATTTGGTGACCGTCACACTTTTTGTACTAGGCTCAAGCACTACACCTTGAAAGCTTACCGTTTCCTCTGGAGCAGTTTCTCGTGAAGTCCTTTCATCATCACTCATTGTTACTATCGTAGAATAGGTTGGGTTGATAAAAAACTGCACTGTACAAAAAGATATACACACTCAGTAAACTAAACTGATTATGGAGAGGAGAAAGGACTGGCTTGACAATACTCCATGACAGCGAGACTTTTGCCTGCCCTGCCCTGGACTGTTGACGAAGCCAGACAATAACAAGCACTTATTACACAACTTTTGCACTAAGAGGCACCAGGAGAAGGTCAATTTAAAGAGTTCAAAGTTTACTAACCGCAAAAACATTAAATAAACACAGAAACATTAGCTTTGAAAGACAAGCCAAACGAAGGCATCAGAGGTTATGGCCAGGTTAAAGAGGACACAGAAGCCCAACGCATAAAGATTCGAACATAAAGACGCGGAGCGGTTAGTGTGACAAGTGACGCACAGTTCATATGCGTAATCTGAAGTTGCCAGTTCAAAGCAATTTGTATATGAGTCGTTTCAAACGACACTCGACGTTATGCTTTGGCATACGATATGAAAGGATTCGCACAAATAAGAAAATGAGAAGAAAACAGAACTTCGGCATAGGGCAAACCAAGAATAAAGCTGTAAGCATGTAAATGTAAATAAAAACCTTCAAATGACAAACCTTTTCTAAAACCAGTATCATAAACCAGAAGAGGAGGTTGAGTCCTCGACTCGGAGCGGGGCTCACACGCCTTCCACAGGCTTTCGCGCGCTTCCAGGGACGATCCCGAAGCGAGCAGCAGACCATCAAAGACCGTTCAGGCCGGCGCCTCGGTCCAGATTCGGGACGAACACGAACTACTGAGAGGGGAAGTCCTACAAGAGCTGGAAAGAGCGAAAACCCCTGCGTTCTTAGACTTACATATACATTTATTTGGGGACTGTGAGAATGTGTAGAATGTGTAGAGAATGTATAAGAATGTATGGGATTGTCAGAGAGTCTACGGCGATTGTGTGAGAATGTTTGCGAATGTATGAGAATGTGGTAGATTGTGGCTGAATGTTGTGATTGTCTGAGAATGTAGGGGATGTGTAGGGAATGTAACTGAGATTTTCGGGAGTTGGATCTCTGGATGTACAACGAATGTGACCAGTGGAGGCCCCCTCGTTGCTGAAGGTTTCCACTGGTCAGTCCCCATTCCCCACTGAAGCATGACTGAACCTCTCTTGCTCTCCGGCATTTTATTTTACAACTGATTTATTCTGTTCCAGTTGCTGCTTGGTCGACATCTTCATCTACAGCACTTGTCAATATCCTAATAGACAAGCAGGATGAGTACTGGAGACCTATGCGCTAGACCACCCTCCGGACAGACGTTCGCAACTGCATGCTGGAGCAGAAATATCCGTACACTGCTGCACAATGCGAAAATCATTTGGACAAAAATCTGAAGCCAACATTCAAAGATTTTGTGGAGTTAAATCAGTCTGAGAAACCCGCCATTGAGCATCTCGTTCCAGAAGGCACTAGGAAACTCATGGGACTTATGCAGCAGTTCATGGGTATGTGTGTCAGCGCGCCCAAAGAAGACGTTTGCAGCAGGCTTCACGGCCCAAGAGAAGCGTGCTTCCAATGTCAGTAAATACTTTGCCACATTACTTCGACCCCAAACCAAGACAAATGTTGTACATTCTTGTAATGTTGTCTTTCAGGTTAATGCGCCTTGCTGTTCTCAAGCTGGAGACACTTCTAGCAGCAGTGGATGCCATTCTCAAGCTAGAGATACTTCTAGAAGCAATGGATACCGTTTTCAAGCTGCAGATGCTTCTCGAAGTGGACGTGATCGTTGTACTGTTTTGAAAAGAAAGCCGAACCCCAATCTCAGCCTCAAAGAGAGGAAAATGCGCTCTGAAGAACTGAAGGCTAAGGCATTAATGATGTTGGCACAAAGTCGATCTAAGAAAACAGTTACTGAAGAAGAAAACGATGATGAGGATTAGTTTGAACTATGAGATTGGAGATTTTATTTGTGTACTTAGGTAAGACTGCGCTCATCCTTTGGATTTAATAATCCGTGTGATGGATCATAGTGATTGTAAGGTAAATTTTTTTAAATTTGTATCTTTTATTATGAAGTGCACCAACCTATTTTCTGTTTTTTGTTCCAATTGCCATTGCCAACTAATTAGGCTGTGATACATGAATCACCATGTTCTCTGTAAGTGTTCTGTAGTTTTTGATGTCATTTACTACGTGTTCGAGAAAAAAGTTGATCAATTCAAGTGTTCTGTAATTTTTTATGTTATTTACATTTACAAAGGCTGATGATTCCTCACGGGTTCAATTTCACGTTTACAATAGGATCTTATTTACATGTTGATTGCTGTGTATCTGCAGTCTCGTTTCTTAATGAGTTTCAATGCATGGCACTTATTCGTAGCTATATTATGTTGTGGAAAAGAAACTAACTAATAAGCCTGATAATTGTGAGTAGTAAGATATACCTTTCAGTATTGTGTTTTTGTTTTTAAGACGATTGCTTGCGCAATATAATTACTATTTTAATGTTTGAATTATTGTTTTTGTGAATGATGCCTCTTCTTGTTAGTATTATAAGTGTTTTCGGGGATCGAAAACTAGGAAGCCTCCATACATGAGGATAAGTTTAGCATGTTCTTTTTGTCGATTCTTGATAAGCTATATTTTTTTAAGGGAGATGTTTCCTTGTGGTTTTTTTTACATTCTGGACAGTTCAATTTGAATACATGTCAATTATTTGCTGTTGTTTTGTCTTAACAAGGTACAAAATATGACATTTGTTCATTGTGTTCTTACCAACTACATGTGATTGTTATTTAAGTAATAACTTCGTGTTATCTTCATTAGTAAGATTGTTCAAGACAAGTTCATTATCTTTGCAGTTGCAATATTATGTAACTCTTACAACATACTATTATCACCCTGTATTAAAAGTACAAATATTAATGTAAATGGTACTTGTTTAATTTAAGACCCTTAATCACTGACAATGAGATACCACAAAAATTATTTTTGGTGCTTTCACTTGGCCTGAGCTATGCGTCAATCAAATTAGGTGAGATGTTGACACATTTCACAGTGTGTGGCCAAAATAGTAGTTTGAAACCACGCGCTCCTCCGCCCCCCACTAAACGCGCTGGGGGCGCTGCGCATTTGTCGAAGCAGTGAGTGGCGTCATTGGCATCGGCGCACATCCGTGCCGGCGCAACAGCTTCTGCAATTTTCAGATTCTGGAAGTTAATTTTAGGTTGTGCAATGGACGATGAGTTATTGGACTTCATATTATTGGAGGAACTGGAGAACACCGATTCTGACAGTGATGACGGCGGTAATCTCAGTGTTTGCGTTTTGGGTTAAGTGAATTCAATACTCTTTATGGTTGTGTAACCTCTTGGTGTCAATGCTCTGTCTTTTCTCAGGAGCAGTTCGGATAACCATCAATGTTCAAGAGTGGATACGGCTGGGGGACCCTCACTTTGAAGAGCACTTCCGTATGGATACTTGTACCTTTGAGGTTTTATTATTGACTCATTGAATTTGTCACTTATTTTTGTGAAAGCCATTATTAATTTATAATATGTCCTTTTTTTGCAGATTCTCCTAGTGACAGTGGGTACTCATTAACAAAACCAAGGAAGGCTACCAAGGAAAACCAAGAAAGGGCTGGACATAGCTTTACCAATGGTTTTATGGATCCTGGCATCTCCGGACACTTTTAAGTCTGTGGGTGTCAAATATGGAGTTTTGAAGCAAACAATGCACTTTCACTACAGATACATTATTGAGGCTCTGAGAGAAATGGCCCCATCCTATGTACAGTGGCCAAATAGATTCGAGATGGAAGTGATTTCTGGAACATTTGAAGAGTTGTATGGATATCCCTCGGTCGGTGGTTGTTTAGACGGATGTCTTATTAATATTACTGCACCACTTGAACAGGCGCAGCAATATGTAGATCGTCACCACGATTATTTCATCACCTTGCAAGGTGTGTGCGACCACAACCTTCTTTTCAGAGACATTTATGTCGGAGAGCCTGGGAGTGTAGGAGACAAGCGGACTTTTAAGAGAAGTCCCCTCGGGCAAAACATCCTCAGAAATGAATCTGTTCTAGGGGATAAGTTCCTGCTTGGTGATGGAGGGTACACTCTGACTAGCAAGGTAAGGGATGCAGTCAAAGATACTTGCAATTTCTGGTGACATGTTTTTAATGTAATCTTATTCCTTTTAGGTGGGGTGGGTCGTATTTCAGCTCATTATTCCATACAGAAACCTTGGTAATCTTACCTGACGCCAAAGGAGACACAACTTTGTCCTCTCCCGATGCCGTGCATCAATTGAAAGGTCCTTTGCACTCCTGAAGGGTAAATGGAGGAGATTGAAATACTTCCCTTCCTACTGTCTAGATTATGCCCTCGATGACATTATGGCATGTGTTGTACTCCACAATTTCATTATTTTGGAGGGAGTACCTTATCCAGTGAGTATTCTGCATCATGGTTACCTGATGTTTCTTTATTTACACTACTGCCTATTACTAAAAGCAATTTTATGGGGGTTACCACAGGAAGATGAAGAAGATGATGATGCAGTACCATTGAACATCGATGCCAGGCAACTTCTGCGCCAAGCAAAAGCAGATGGCATTCTAAGGAGGGACTTCATAGCTGCTCTCATAGATGGAGAAGTTGAAGATTAGTAGGTAAATGTACAAGTGATGAATAGTAAATCAGTATCTTGGTGAATTGTTGACCGTTTTCATTCAATTTTCATTTTTGTTTTGTAAAACAACTTCAATTGATTGAGCCCTGTGTGAGACCACTCTAAAGTATGTGAGATGGGAAGTAGATTGTTTGTGTACAGATCATTAGCGAGGAAATATTACCAACACAACCTAACTTACTGTCACGTCATAAAAATGCTCAAATTCGTCTAGAACTGATATCTGCGTTTATTCCGAGCAGTGCAAATAGTCCCGGCGCACCCCTGTTCGCAGCTACACTCGCAGTCCGTAACAAAAAGCTTATGGTTCTAATAATAAGTTCTGAAATAACGAGGGTTAACAAAAACGTGCTCCTTAGACTTTCCTCTTTCCAAAAATATAGTGGTTCACCCGATTTGAGGCGATTTCTTTACACGGCGACGAATGCAACTCCCACCTACGCCTTCCTGCCTGCAGCTGCCCATGGGCTGGCTGGCCGGCTGCAGCCAAAAGCCAAGCTTCACTTGACAGCCCCAAGGGTTCGATGGTTCGACTACCTCGAGAATCGGACTTTCCTGATCAAGAAGGCGGACGAAGAATGTTGTGCGCGCCAACCCGAAGAAGGCCATGCGGGAGGTGCGCGAGGAGGCATCTCCACTCTGCGACTCCCCCAAGGACGACGTCGCGGCGCACTTCAGGGACGTGTTCGCGGCGCGCGTGTCCGAGCTTGGCCCTTCCCCGGACGTCGCCGTGCTGCCCCCCACCCAGCAGCCCGACCCGTTGCTGTCTGCACCCATCAAAAGAGAGACCATCGAGGCGCGCCTTTGCAAGTGCAGCAACACAGCACCGGGCCCTGACGGCGTCTCCTACGCGGTCCTGCGGCGCAAGGACTCCTCCGCGGTCGTCCTCCATGCGATCTTCACGCGCTGCTTCGCCGACCAGAAAATCCCTGAGGCGTGGAAGCTGTCACGCACCATCCTGATCTTCAAGAAAGGCGACAAGAAGGACCTGGGCAACTGGCGGCCCATCGCCTTGTCATCCTGCATGTACAAACTGTTTTCTGGGATCCTGGCTGACCGCCTGGGCCGCTGGGCGCTCCGCACGGGTGCCGTGTCCAGCATCCAGAGGGGCTTCATGCCGTCTGAAGGGTGTCTGGAACACAACTTCTTTCTGCAGCAATGCCTCGACGACGCCAGGGATGCGGGCCACGAGCTGGTGGTGACCTGGCTGGACCTGCGCAACGCGTTCGGCTCAGTCCCCCACGTCGCCGTCCTGGACCTCCTGCGGCAGCACGGCGTCGACGCCCGGCTGGTCGCCACCATCCGCAGGGTCCACGAGGGCTGCACCACCACCATCGCCACGGCCTCGGGGGACACGGAGGCCGTCCCCATGGAGTCGGGGGTCAAGCAGGGCGACCCCCTGAGCCCCATCGTCTTCAACTTGGTGCTGGAAGTCATCCTGCGCAGCCTGCTGGTCCTCGCCGGCAGCCACGGCTTCCTGCTGCACGGGGTCCCTGTCGTCGCGCTGGGCTACGCCGACGACATCGTCCTGCTGGCTAGGTCCCCCACCGCTATGCAGGGCCTCCTGGACATCGCCGGTCAGGTAGCAGCCTGGCTGGGTCTGGAGTTCAATGCCAGTAAGTGTGCCACTCTCCACATCAAAACGAAGAGGGCACGTGACACCATCACCACCATCCAGGGCCAACCCATCCCCACGCTGGTGCGTTGGTGTGTAAAGTTGCAACGTTAAAATTTTGTCTTTTCGTATGACTTTTCTTCAGTCATGCCGTGTCTGATAATTGAGACCACCCACTTCTAAATTATCAGACCACCCAGTTCTAAATTTTCAGACTGTCCGTTTCCAAAATTTCATACCGTCGAAACGGTCTGAAATTTCAGAACCACTTACTGTTAATTAACTTCTGCCTAATTTTGTCGGAAATTTCAGAAAAAAAATTTTAACAGTGTCAGTATGCCCGCAGTAATGGCTTCGCAGAAAAGGGTGTTCATATCGCCAAGCAGATGCTACGGAAAATCGGGGATGACGGGACTCACATCGCAGAAGCGCTGCTTGAGCACAACAACACTCCGTTATCTGGTCTCAATGTGTCTCCAGCTCAGATTCTAATGAGTAGACAGTGTAGAACCATTGTTCCTACTCTTCGGAAAAACCTAGAACCAAAAATAATAGAGGTTAGGCCCCAACTTGAAAAGATGCAAAATGAAGTGAATTCGCAACACGACAGACATGCAAGGCGTAAGCCTGTGACTTTCAAGAAAAGGGGACAAGGTTGTGGTCCGCAGAGGGAAAACATGGCAAAAAGCAAGAGTAATTGCTAACCATTCAACGGACAGAAGTTATCTGGTAGAAATGATGGATGGTGGTGTGCTCAGACGCAACGCTTACCATTTGAAACATTGTAGAACACTTCCTGATCATAGTGATAGAGGCTTCTTGGGTGTTGAGGATGTTATAGAGAATGTCCTGGCTACAAAAGCCAACACCAGAGCTGTGCCACTCAATGTAAATAACCCTGTCCTTCCTTCTGCTGCAGGCCCATGAACAAGAAGCTGGAGAAGCGAGAACGCCAGCGGGAAGTGACGAGGACGAGCCACCCATCAAGCGGTCCTGGTTCAGGAGACCTCTATGTTTCCTTCTTTTATGTTTGGTGTGCTGTGCGGTACGGTGCGAAGGGGGAAGGTGTGCTGGAGTTGGCACCAGGCGCCGAGAGATGGCGCTGCCAGCCTCTCCCTCCACGGAGTGCAGGTGAGGTTAGTCGGCCCAGCTCCGAGCTTCGGCGTCCATTCGGATTTCTCATACCGCGCGGGAGTTTCGAAACTAACCTCTTGTGTGGTCACATCCACGATCCTTGACTGCCGGAGTTAACCTAGAACAGTGATTCCGGCAATTGGCCTTCGATCAGCGATTATTTTTTCAAACAGCAAAATACTTTTTGGGGATGAAAGGGCTATTTGCGTGGGGCCGTGCGATACAGTCTTTGGAGGGCCGCCGCGGCACGCTTGGAGCCAGGTGGAGGGGGTGGACTTGGAGGGGCGGGGGGCCTTGGTGGGGGAGCCACGGAGGCGACCAGCTCCGTCGCAACCAGCTCCACTTCCGCCCAGGAGCGGGAGGCTTCCACCCGGCGTAACCACTCAGCCTGCCACATAGGGAAGCGGGGGAGGCCCTGGGATTAGCGATGGGCGAGGCACGCGGCGAAGGCGGCTTCGATGTTAGAGTCCGGTGGACGGATGGTGGAAGGTCTGATTGAGACAAGAGACCCACTAGAACTAACTTTTATTTAGACTGTCAGTCAGCAGTTATCATTGGGTACCACTTTTAGACACATTCACATTCGGGGTGCCAACCTAACATAACAACAGCGGCCTGGTCCGCGCAGTGCCGACCCGCGGCGCGGCAGCAGGGCTAGGTCCAGTGGAGGAGCACGACGAGCCAATGGTGGAGGGGGCCCCGGGAGTTACGGAAGGTGAGGCCTGCAACGAGGGCGGCCTAGCAGCCACGGGGCTGACACGCGGCGCGGGATCCCACGGCGGAAGGATGGGGCTCCGGGGAGGGGGTGGAGGTCAGGCCCTCGTCTGGTGAGGGGGGGGGGGGGGAAGCGAGTCTGGTGAGACAGCGGGGGGTGTTACGCCAGCATGGAGCAGACTGACCGGTTCTGGATTGTGGGCGGGCTGCCGCCTGCTGGGCATCTCCTCGGGGTGAGCGAGGCGTCCTCGAAGCGACGGTGCGGCGATCCCTGCTTGCCTTCGGCGTGATTAAGGATTGAAGAAGATTATGTTAGAAAATTCCGATCGAGTAAGCCCCTTTATGGTTAAAACTTTGGTCGGGGGTCGAAATTAAATTTAGTTTCGTCATCAGCACCTTCGAAAACACGAAACTATGAAAAAAGTCTTTAAAATGTGAAATCACCAAAAAAATGCACTTCTTCCGCCGTTATTTTTTTTTTTTTGTGTTTTTTCGCTGGCACGACTGTACGAATTGTGATAGAAAGCTGTATTTAGGCGTGTGGCAACCCAAGGACATCTCAGCAAGTCAAAGAAAAAGTTTGATTACAACTACGACGTCCGAATCGAAATGTAAATGTTCTATACCATTATAGTTCAAAACTTGTATGATCCAGAAAATTGACATTTCGATTCGGACGTCGTAGATGCAATGGAACTTTTTCTTTGACTTGCTGAGATGATGCTGAGAGGTGCGCTCACGGAGAGCGAAGGGGGAGGGGGGGTTTGTCTTTGAGAAAGTCATTCTCTCGGGAGAAGAATGGTGGCCTTGAAAAAGGCCGTTTTAATGTTGGTCCTAGGACCAACGAGCTGCAGGTTGCTGCTGCTACTCCTGGTCCTGGTGCGCCTCGGCCACACGGCGAGCCTCCGCGCCGCTGGCCCGCAGCTCGGCTCCGCGTCCCCTCAGCAGCTCCAGGACCTCCCTGGCGGCCTGACTGCTCAAGACCATGGTCTCCTTCCCACTGGAACAACAACAAAAAAAAAAAAAGGGAAGTTAGAGAGGGAGAGACAGAGAGAGGGACAGAGAGAGACTCAAAAGGGGTATGTGGCATCTTGCGGTCATTGTACGCGCACAGCCTACACTCCCTCCCAGTCAATAAAATTAAGCCCCAAAAAACGGCTAGGGAATGGATGAGATGAACGCCAAGCAAATATAGCAAAGCCGAAAGAAAGGCACAACCCCATCGACACTCCCACTCAGTAGCACTCGATTACTGACAGACTTGTATTGTACTTACTTAGACAGCGTCCAGCCGCAGTCCTCGACGCGGAGGAGGGCGTAATCCGCCACCTCGGCGCGCAGGGCGCCGCTGAAGCTGTCCTGGGCTGGGCTGGTCATGGCGCGTCCGACCGACAGGGGAGCTCGAGACCGAATGCGGCCCGTCAACTTGTTTGGCCAGAGATAAATACTAGCTGCACAGAGATGTGCGGCTTCCGTGGTGGAGCTCGTCCTATGTCTGTTAGAGCCTGTGATTAGTCGGCGGAGGGGCGCGCTCTGATTGGCTGCCGCTCCCCCCACGCCTCCAGGTAGTAGCTTGCGCCAACCGTTACCAGATTCAAACGAGGTATGTTGACAGTAGGCGTTATTCTGGGTAATAGTGCACTTTAGGGGCTCCACCGATCTGGAGCCCCTAAAGTAGACCAAAACACGCGGAAAACGCCGCAGAACACGAATATGATTACCGTGTTTGGGGCTGTGGAACTGTTTGGCTTGATTTTAATAAAACAGTGACTCACCATAACCTCAACTTTAACTCTATCATACATGGTCTTTGCAGAATCGTTTCGTATAACGCGAGTCTGCAAACGTAACTTGTATCGCCGAGGAATGTTTATGTCCAAGCTTGAACCGCGGTCAACGCTTCGTAGGTAAATATTGCAAATGTGTTGAGGCGGCACATTGAGGCGTCCTCGGGCGTGATGGCACGGGCAAGTGGCAACACTAGGTTGAGGCCGTGCGACCCTTGCTCCGAGGCTAGCAGGGCCAGCGCCATCTCTCGTAAGAATGTGCAATTAATGCGAGACGAAGTTTGTTGTGGCTTTCGATTTTTATTGTCATTCCCACATATTTTCCCTTCTATCAATGCGAGAAAAAGTGTAAGCAGAAAAGTGTTTATGGAATTTATATTTTTGTCGTCGACCTACTGTCAGCTAAAAAATATTGTGAAAAAGTTGTAGCCAGCCCGAACTACTCACGTCGACGGGACGGTTAATGTTGTTTATACTTATCCAAATAAGTATATCCATTAGGTGAGATGAAAAAGAGTTTCATCTTTTTGTGACGGTTGATACTTTTGTGATAATAATTTGACATTTAACATGAAACTTAGAGACCAAACTTGCGGATATACTAACCGAGAAGAAATTGGCTTTCGTGACACCTAATTTACAAGGTAGGTTTACGCCAGACCGTGTCTTGTCGTAACAGGCTTCGCGATGCTGCGCCAGTTACGACAATCCACGCCTGGCGTTACACCTACCTTGGCCTGCGGCGCTTCCGTGCTTGCCTTCGGCAAGCTGTCTCAAGGATTTTTGAGGCATTGAGAAATGCACCACGTGAAATCTGCAATAAAATTTTTTAGTCGGTCGATCCCCTTTTTTCAAGATCCTGATTCGGCAAACTGATAAGGTCGGGCTCCTAGACCCCCCTTTCGACCCCTCTTTGAACACGTCTTGCCGAGACCTATCGAAATCTGCAATAAAATTTTTTAGTCGGTCGATCCTCTTTTTTCAAGATCCTGATTCGGCCAACTGATGAAGTCGGGCTCCTAGACCCCCCTTCCGACCCCTCTTTGAAAAGGTCTTGCCGAGACCTATCGAAATCTGCAATAAAATTTTTTAGTCGGTCGACCCCTTTTTTTTCAAGATGAAGGGTCGAAGTTAGTAAATTCGGGCCGAGATAGCCAATTCGCAGTTAAATGTTTGGTCAGGGGTCGAAATTGATTTCATTTTCGTCATCAGGATCTTCAAAAACATAGGAAACCATGTAAAAATGTCTCTCAAATATAAAGTCACTAAAAAGATGCACTTTTTCTGCCGTTTTTTTAGTGTTTTTTCGTTAGTACGACTGAATGGAATTAGATATAAAGCTGAATTTTTGCGTGTGGCGAGCCAAGGACATACCTAATAACCCTGCAAAATCTCAGTGAGATCGGCCGAGCCGTTCAGGAGGAGTAGTGCGGACACACAGACAAACAAACAAACAGACAGACAGACAAAACTTTTCAACCCCACTGGAGTAACTGGCTTCGCTAATCGCTCAGCCAAAAATCTTTGCTTGTTTCGCCCACATATCCTAAAAGAGGGCATATAAGTAGAGGTTGCGAAAACAAAACTATAAGACCTATACATGTCAAATTATTACCACAAAAGAATCAACCGTCACAAAAAGATGAAACTCTTTTTATATCTCACCTAATGGATATACTTATTTGGATAAGTATAAACAACATTAACCGTCCCGTCGACGTGAGTAGTTCGGGCTGGCTACAACTTTTTCACAATATTTTTTAGCTGACAGTAGGTCGACGACAAAAATATAAATTCCATAAACACTTTTCTGCTTACACCTTTTCTCGCATTGATAGAAGGGAAAATATGTGGGAATGACAATAAAAATCGAAAGCCACAACAAACTTCGTCTCGCATTAATTGCACATTCTTACGAGAGATGGCGCTGGCCCTGCTAGCCTCGGAGCAAGGGTCGCACGGCCTCAACCTAGTGTTGCCACTTGCCCGTGCCATCACGCCCGAGGACGCCTCAATGTGCCGCCTCAACACATTTGCAATATTTACCTACGAAGCGTTGACCGCGGTTCAAGCTTGGACATAAACATTCCTCGGCGATACAAGTTACGTTTGGAGACTCGCGTTATACGAAACGATTCTGCAAAGACCGTGTTTGATAGAGTTAAAGTTTGTCATTTGAGGTTATGGTGAGTCACTGTTTTATTAAAATCAAGCCAAACAGTTCCACAGCCCCAAACACGGTAATCATATTCGTGTTCTGCGGCGTTTTCCGCGTGTTTTGGTCTACTTTAGGGGCTCCAGATCGGTGGAGCCCCTAAAGTGCACTATTACCTTATTCTGACTATAACATCATTTAAGGTGCGGTGTTTGTACTTAAATAATTGTTCTGTGCGTTCCGGTGAACATTTTAAGCCATCCGGATGTGTGTAACATGGAGCATGGCTACATCGAGTAAGTAAACATTAAACTTTAATTATGATAATTACGGCCACCACTTCTCTCTCTCACTCTCTTTAAGAAACAAAACATAATCTGATCTTATTTTCTGGCTGGTTTCTTTTTTGTGGGGTAGGATGGTTGCTTTGACTTTGATGATGGATTCCTCTTCAGGTTAGTTCTTGTTGCCACGGTTGAACGTTTGAAGAGTCCTCGCACCATCCTCTTGGCCACAGCATTGCCCAGCAACTTCCTGTAAACGTTGATGACGAATTCCAGGAGATGCTGCTGGAGCCTCTCTTCCATCCCGCACACAAGTCAACCCCACAAATCGAGAAGCTGGAGGTCATCGTAAACCTTCAAGAGAAGAGCCTCCTCGCTGAGCTGCGTCTTCAGTCCATCTCTGCTCTCAAAGGTTTCAATGTGGGCATCCAGCCTGCAGAAGAACTTGAATGCTGTGTCACTTGGAACAGTCAGCCCATTGACCCGCTTACCATCTACAGTCTGTCCTCTGTTCTTGCAGTCGATCCACTTCCTCACTTTTGGGTCTGTAATCTTGTCGGCGTTCTCACCACCCTCAGAGAAATTCTTTTTGATGTGCTGGAATATAATTGTGTTCCTTTTTTTCTTGATATTTTTCCAGCACTCCCGCTTGGTCTTCCACAGGACCCAACCTGAGATGTACAAGACATTCTCCAACCTGTCGTCATATTGTGTCATTGAAGGTGGTGGAAGGCGTTCCCTCATCTTGGACAGCCTGAAGAGAGCGTAGTTGTCCTTTACCCGCATGAAGAAACAGCTGAGGAATTGTGATGTTCCTTCCAATCCTGCTGTCATTCTCAAGATGATGGTAGAGCACTTGTTGCGGAACTCTTCGTCAGAAGGCCATGTAGAGGTGTCACTAAATCATGTCTTTCTTGAGATAAAAAAATTGGCTTTGATTGGTCCATGATGCCTGCAATTTCACCTACAACCAAGTTGAAGATGTCATCAGCTTCAGAAGTTTTTAGTACATGAGCGATGGCTTTCACCCTCTGAAGAGATGCACCATCACCCTGCATTGCCAAGATGGTGTCCAATGCAGCATGACTCATAACTTTGGCAGCGCTTCTGACCTCTGCAGGAGTGCAAAGCAATGCCCATCGTGCTGTAAAAAACAAATAAAAAAAATTCATAGAACTTTTTTAACTTAAAAATGTCATCTGGTACTCATTTTTCACAGATGACCTTTGTATATAACTAGCAGTTATAAATATTTGGTCATTTTACATAATATTTCAAAGGTTTGTAATTTGTAATGTCTAACCCTGTATATTGTGAAGCCGTATGTGTGATGTCAAGAAGGCCTTTCTCCCCTTTTCAGAAGTGCCTTTGAAGGCCACACCACATCCTGGACAGGGCGGTGGGAGCCTGTCGTCGTACTCCCCAGCATCATATGCAAAGGCATCCTCATCTCCATCTTCTTCCGCTGGATCCAATAGCAAGGAGAACTTGCTGGAGAACTCGCTCTCAACTGCGCATACCTCTGTTCCAGAAGCATTTAAATGATGAATGTTTCAGAATAATTACCATGTTTGAGCTCTCCACGACGGGCTTGACGAGCCCATTGAACTGCTGGTCGCAGCAGGGATGCATGTAGTCGGGCCAGTCATCATGGGGGCTTTTTCTCTGGTACCTCCATGTGACCTCTCTGCTGCCAATGGAGCCTACCTTCTCCACGGTGATGGTATGTTTCTGGCCCCTCAGAACCACGTTAGGCCGATCAGAATGATTAAGGAAAGAGGCAGGGCCTGCCAGATACCAGTCATTGTCACAAACACTACGTAGTGTGACATGGTAGCCCGGGTGTTGTTCTGGCAGGCCACGCACTCTTAGTCCTAGGATCTGCGGGCTCGATAACACTCTGAAACCAAACAAAAAATAACTGTGAATAACTAACCAGGAAGCTTGCAAAGATGAGTGATTCATATGTGTTGGTTTACGTACTTCTCGGCACCATCTCCAGGTTTGAGAAAAAGTCCCATTCCATATTCACAGAATCTTGACACGAAGAGGTTGCTTGCTAGCACATAGCACTCGTATAGGGTATCCTGGAGTTCTTCAAACCCCTCATCTGATATCCCCCCCCCCTTCTTCTCTGATCTTGCTCGTTTTCATGTGCTTGCATTTTAGCTTTCTTCCAAAGAAGTATTTACTCCAGGCCTGGTCAATGTTCCAGAGTAAAACAAATTGTTCCTCCGAAAGGAGGCTGAGATTTTCCGGCGTTGAAACCTTTTTTCTCTCCGATTGACGAAGCTGCAAGGAACAGAGAGGTAAGTAAAATGGTAAGTTCATTTTGATAGAAACTGACTGGGGTTTAATTATTTCTCTCTTTTCAGGATTCACTATTACAAGTAGAAAATTAATTGCTATTGACCACGACTGGTATGCAGGACTGCTAGGATTTCTTCAGGCAACAACCATCAGACTTGTACCTTGGCGCGTCTCACACAGTATTGGATAAAAATTTATTTTTTGTATACGACAAATCGCTAACAAAAATACGATTTAAATAAATAGAGAAAAAGAATGACGATCAGCAATGCCCAGACAGCTTCAGTATACCCTTAAAGGACCTCTCTCTTAACGTTGAGGATGCCAATGGCTACGCTGTCTCACACAGTATTAGATAAATGATATTTTAAACGTTGTTCCGCACTGTTAAAAATCCAGCCGATTGAGAATAGAAAATTGACGCAAAGTAAATTGATATTCCCCACCGTTCACAAACAGCCAATCACTGTTTCCGAACGGAAAAAATAAATCTGGGAACAAAAATATACCGCTTGTAAACGGAAAATGCGTGTTTCACAACGAAACGCTAGAAAAATCCGTTTGGAAACACGAGTTTTGTGTTCACAAACGGAAAAACATTATTGGCATAACGCTTTTCCTGTTATTTACTTTAACAGAGAGCAATGTTTCTAAAATTTGCGTAAATCTTTCCATTTGAAAATGGTCGGAACACTTTCCAACTTTATTCACGGATTTCACTGAACAGGTTACAGAAATTGATGGTATGACAATTAAAAATGGTGGTCCGGCATCTTGTTGATCTTTACACACTCCCAAAACATATCACATATTCCTCGTTTGGCGGCAAAAAGCAAAAGCGTTTTAACTGCTTTGGGCTGAACCGCTCCGTTTGAGAACGGAAATTTCTAACAGTGCGGTCAACGACCAATCGCTAACAGAAATGCGTCTTAAATTAATTGAGCACTAGAATAAGAATACCTAATGCAAGAACAGCTTTGATATATCGTAAAGAGACCTCTTTCTTAACAGTAAGGATGCCCATGGCTTCGATGTCTCTCACAGTTTTGAATAAATGATCATTTGTTCCTTTTTTGCTGACGACAAATCGCTAACAGAAATGCGGTTTAAATAAATAGAGAACCAGAATGACGACCAGCAACGCCAAGACAGCTTCAGTATACCCTTAAGAGACCTCTTTCTTCACGTTCAGGATAGCCATGGCCACGCTGTCTCACACAGTATTGGATAAATGATCATTTGTTTCTTTCTATCGTTGACGACAAATCGCTAACAGAAATACGATTTAAGTTGATTGAGAGCAAGAAGAAGGATACGCAATGCAACGACAGCTTTAATGTACCCTTAAGGGACCTAA
This sequence comes from Stenchaetothrips biformis, assembly GCA_030522485.1. NCBI lineage: Eukaryota > Metazoa > Arthropoda > Insecta > Thysanoptera > Thripidae > Stenchaetothrips > Stenchaetothrips biformis. The sequence goes on from CM060102.1 coordinate 11,890,061, forward strand.
CGTAAGGGATGCCCATGGCTACGCTGTCTCAAACAGTATTGGATAAATAATATATTATAATGCTGTTTCGGTCGACGACAAATCTCTAACGGAAATACCTACCGGAGGTTTTATTTGACCCTTGGTTGCTTCTTTTCTTAAGACTGGAGGCCCAAATATAGGAGAACTATTTCCAGTTGACGATGACGGCCCCTGCTGTGAACAGAGACAGGAAGGAAACATGGTAAGAAAAAATTGGTGTAAAATTTTTACAAACTATTTAGAGTTTTATTATTTTTACCTCTGAAGGGACTACATTGACAGTGGGGAGTGCCTCGATTCCCTGCAAAGGTCAAAAACAGGTAAATAACGTAGTCAGTAAAATTTGGTTGCGACTTTTGAGCTGAATTTACCAACAGGAATGCGTTTTAAATATATAGAGAACAAGCATGACCATCAGCAATGCCAAGACAGCTTCAGTATACCCTTAATAGACCTCTCTCTTAACGTTAAGGATGCCCATGGCTACGCTGTCTCACACAGTGTTGGATAAATGATATTTTTTAACGCTGTTCTGGTCGGCGACCAATCGCTAACAGAAATGCGTTTTAAATTAATTGAGAGCAAAAAGAAGGATACGAAATGCAAGGACAGCTTTGATATACCCTAAAGGGACCTCTTTCTAAACAGTAAGGATGCCCATGGCTTCGATGTCTCTCACAGTTTTGAATAAATGATCATTTGTTCCTTTTTTGCTGACGACAAATCGCTAACAGAAATGCGGTTTAAATACAGGGGCCGGTGGGGCAGCCAACCTGGCCAGCCGGATGGCAGCGCTCTGAAGTTCCTCGAAGGCCTCCTCAGCCAGGGCGGCCTCGTCGACTTCTAAGGGCACTTCCGGGTGGACTTCCAAATGATGCTTGCGAGCTGCCTTGACGGGGTATTTCCCTGCGTTGGCCTCGCTGAACTCGAGGTTGCATGGGAGGCAGGCAAACACCACTGCAGCGGCCCGGTCGTGATGCTCTAGCATGTGGTGCTTGAGCGAGCCAATCCTTGTTGCAAGAGTCTTGGCGGCGTTCTCTGTTAAGATCCCCTCCCGACGGCATGGTGGGCAAGAAATAGGCCGCCCGCCGGGTACAGAAATGAAAAGCTGGTGAGCCATGCCGAAGCATGGTGCTTAACGTTGGAATTAACAGAGCGCACAAGGGGGGGGGGGGGGGGGGGGGGAGAGGCCTTCGCACCGCCTCAATCTGCGGGGGGCTTACCCTATCGCTTCTCGGCAGTACTTACCCTAAATTAAAAAATAGATACACTGCAAAAAAATTCCGTGTTTTGGTACGGAAAATGTACAGAAAATGGGGTACAGAAAAAGTACGGAACCTCCGTACTGGTTCTCTGTGGTCCCCATAAGGATCTCATGTAAACTGCTACAGAAAACATGTACAGAACCTCCGTGGTTGGCAAGGTACGGACGGTCCAGGTAAAAAATTGACCAGACACTTTCCGTGTAATTTCTGTACTTTTTTCTATCAGTGATATGTCGAGAATTTAAAACGCGAACGCGGCGCGACGCGGTATCACAGGCTAGTATCACAGATTAGGATGGGGCCGGCACCGAAGCGCTCACGACCTTGGGTGCGGGGGACTCGAACCGCCGACTGGGCGGTGATCTCGTCGAAACCTTCCCCTAGGCACACCACGATTCAGATCTTAGCCAAAAGGCCGAGAAGCGATGGGCTTCAAATCGAATACCCCAAAAAGAAGGAGACATGGTCAAAACAAAGAGTGCAAACAATTCTGTCACTTTCCCCGTTGGAAAGGAAGCCGAGAAAGTTGACATCTCTAGTATCCATAATAAATCCCAATATTTTTTAAAAATCCATTGAGTCAAGCTTCATCAATACCTTAACTCTATTAAAAATTAATTCCAGCTTCAACAAACCCAATTCGAGAACGGCGCTCCTGCCGCAAGCTAACTCAGCACATCAAGCTTGTATCACTGATGCAGTCATTTTGAAGGTTAGGGTCACCACTGAAGTTATTTGTTCTAATCATTTTTCGAAGATTGTCACGCCTCTAAAACATAATGAGAGGCACATCCCCTTCAAATTCTTGCTAAGAGACTAACACTCACTCCTAAAAGAAGCTCTAATCATTTGAAAAGTGAACTGCGATGGTTTCACCCGATGATGCTTTTAGTTTCTATCACCCAAATTAAAATGAAAAATTCTTGAATGGCATTTAAAACGAGTCTCAGGCAAGCTTCACTAGTGCAAAATACTTTAATGAAATTCAATGTTAACTTTTAATTACCAATTTTTCAGTCAGAATCAACCGTACCCAACAGATTAACAGTGTCTTCATGTGAAAACATGAGAAATGGATGAGGAGTACAAAAAACAGGCGACCAACAAAATTTCACTGAAAATGAAGTGGTTTTATTTATGAAAAACTAGTGTTAAGAATCACTTTAAAAACAAAGTCACTTGTCCTTTTTCTTTTCATTTTTCTTCTTCTTTTTCTTCAACTCCTCCTCCTTGTCTTTCTTCACAGATGCCTTCAAACGATTGAGCGCATCTTGTAATTGATCAGGTGTCTAAAAGAAACGTTTTTTCCATTACCAACAGTCCAAAAAATAGTGTCATTTGAAAACACAAATGAGAATTACTTCCCTGTTGAGGCACATTATGGCCAAAATGTACATAAAATGATTGGCACTGCAGGGCAAGGTAAAAACACTAAATGGCTTGCTGCACGGAGCATTCGTATAACCGCATCAGTGGCACACATTGATCATGATCATCGATCATTTGATCCATGAAGCGGAAGAAGGGAATAACTGACATATCTCCAAATTGAGTTTTTTCTATATTGTTGTTCTTTAGAATGGTTGCCATGACCACACTAAATTATTTAACTCAATTCCAAGTAGTTAAAGAGAAAATCAACATGGAAAAAGGATATATCTTGACTTGGCTCCTTTTACGGTTTCAACCGAGCGGAAAATAGAGCCAACTCACCCGATATCACATGAGTCCTTTGGAAAGCTTGGAAAAAGGAGCTAACTCAAGTTATATCTTTATGCATGCCTAGGACAAATGAGTCAACTCAACTTGTGCCCAAATTATCCAATGGCATTTGGAGACAAGTACGATTGTGTCTAAATATCACAATGGCATTTGGAGGCAAGTGCTATTGAGTCTAAATGTTACAGTTGCAAAAAGAGATAAGTCCATTTATCCCTTATGAAGCCAAAAAGCTTGAAATTTGATGAAACTCACAGGAAAATGGATTACATAGCGTAATGACGGCGACACTTCGTTAGCGAAAGCAGCCCACAGTGCAATCCCAACACAGGGTAGGCCTCCACTCCAAGAGTTGTGATTTGATGCATTACTTTTGAAAATACGTATTCATCAAGTTTCAAGCTTTTCGGCTCCATTAGGTGTAAATAGACTTATCTCTTTTGCAACTTTGGCATTAAGACTCAATTACACTTGCTTCCAAATACCATTGTGACATTTAGACACATCCGTACTTGTCCCCAAATGCGACAGGATAATTTGGACGCAAGTTGAGATTGCTCCTTTTTCCACATGTTGTCCTTGAGTTACCTCGAAATCCCATCGAATTTGAAAGAGGCAAGTATAAATGACTCTTTTTTCTACTTCGATGCAAGGGAGTAACTCACAGAAACCCTACACAGAGTAGTCTGGTACTTCTGAAAATTATCAGAATTTTTAGTCATGTTTTACTGACTTACAAATCATTTACAACATTGGTTCATTTAGCTGTAGTTCGTTCTGAAAAAAGTTTTTTGTTTCTCCTGAAAAATGACTAAAATTGAGTTACCTCCTTCTTCCACTTCATGGATCATTTCACAACCGATGAAGCTATCCGTTCCTTTCTAAGGGACCATCTGTGGATGATAAAAAATATGATGATGCCGAAAGGCCACAACCGCCTGCAGTAGCTCATGGACGTAAATATGAGAAGTCAGGCATATCTGCATACAAAAAGTATAGGGAGGCATTTGACAGTAGGTCATTTGTCCATCACAAGTTCGGCATTCTCATAAGAGAAGACTTCCCATATTCGGATGCAGCCCCGATGCTATTGCATTTTCTGAATATAACAATCCTCGCCTGGTGCAAGTGAAGTGTCCGTTCACCCTAAGAAACCATGACCCTGAAGATTTTGAAGAAGTATTTAACAAGCAATCAAAGGTATGCCTTCTGTTTGAAGAAAGATGCCGATGGGAACATTGTTCTCAAGAAAAATCACATTTACTACGACCAGCTCCAACTGTCTATAGGCATCATTGGTTTCGATGAGGCAGACCTTGTCATCTATACAAAAAAGGCCTTTCTTGTGTTGACCATCCAATGGGATCCAAAATGGTGGATAGATAATGCTGAACATTTTAAGGACTTCCATCATTGCATCTTAGTTCCTGAATGTTTTATCCAGAGAACCCCTAGAAATTTAGTGCCTTTTCAAATGTGGACATAACGTGTTGAAAATGTGACTTTCCTAGATGTGACGTTTACACTACCAAATTTTTGCCTGTGTCCAATTTTTTTGCGTACTAAGACTACACTCACATTTTTATGTTGCTTTCTTGTTTTGACACCAGCATGCTGAAGTGGAGATGTGACAACCTAGAAGAGGGAGAGAAACAAGCTTAATTTCATGTACATGTTAGACATATCAGTAATGTGAATTGAGTTTGGGCAGTGTGCAAAGAATATATGTAGCTCTCAATCATTACTTTCTTTAAGTAATTGTTTTTATACTAATGAGAGACCAAAGTTTTAAGATTCTGTAAGTTACAGACTTACTCTACATTATTTAATGTGCAATGCTGATAGTAGTATTATTTTTATTATTTTCCACATAGTTCCTTCTATGTAATTTTTATGTTAGCCGCTACTTGTTAATGTTCTAAAAACTTAAGTGTTGATAACTGCATTATTAGATTTTTAATTCAATTTCTGTTAAGTTGGCATAGTTGTAACACTATGAATGTGATTTTACTACCTTTTAAGTGTGTTCAATTTATATGTGTACTTTGTATAATTATGATGATCGAGTAGGAAATGGCTTCTTTCACCTGTCATCTGTGGTTGTCACAGAATTTGCAACAAAGGTAATATCATACCTGAGGAGTCATTCTTTTTCTTTTCCTTATTACAAATTCTGATTCTTCTTTGTGATAAATCAGTCCAACGCTGTTTTCTTCAGTGACCTAAAATGGAATAAGATGAAAATCATTAGTTGTGCCACTTTTAGCTTTGACAAAGTATTGATAATCTTCATCCGAGGAAAAAGCTTACATGATGAGAAGTCAATTTTCTTTTCCTTTTCATTCTATGTGTCTCCATTTGAAAACCATGAGACGCATTATCAGCTTTAGCAGTGCCCGCGTCCCTTCTGTTTTCTTCAAAATCCTGTCATAAAACATTAATTGCTATTAAAAAATTCACCTCTTTCTCCTACACATTTATAGCTCCATTTGTACAATACTTACAGTGACTTTTTCGTGTTCACTTCGAACTGTAACTTCCCAATTCTTAGATGTAGATATTGCCCTTCTGTTTTCAATTTGTGCCCCCTGTAAAAGAGAAGACACGAAGAGAGGTACACTGATTTCAACTTTCTTCAATGATTCACAAAGCTTTTACCTTAGGAGTGCAGGGTACCTCTGCTAGCTTCGGAGCCACATCTGAAACTTGTTCATAAATTGATGTGTGAGCTCTCTGTCCTAAATGGCTTGAAGAGAGATTCCCATAAGACATCTGCGTTACCTAGAAATTATTTCGATATAAATAGAAACCACAAAATAATTGGAGACCACAAATCCGAGAACCAAACATTAATATCTATAAAAACAGACTCAACTGATGTGTCATTGATTAGGAACAAAGCGCCATTCCTGTTACATCTCATGATGTAGGTGAAATGATTCTTATCACCTAAAATGCTGCATGATAATTCATACTTCGCTTTATTTATGTTATCCGTCAGAACCATGTCAGGATTTACAGTTACTGCCTTTCTTATAAGACTTGAGTCAGTTGTAGGTCCACAAAACGTTGGAAGGACATGAAACAATTTTATTAATGGCAGCATATAACTTATGACACAAACGGCATTGAGTCAGCGCTAAAACATACATACCTCAATAACCGGATGCAGAATAACCTAGGCAGAGTTACATCAGTGCACTCTTCTATGTAAACTTTCACTGAAACTCTATCGGCGTGACTTCGTGCCGTATTAGGGGCGTGAATGAAGTGTCACGCCAAAAAAAACGGCATGACAGAAAGTCATGCCCAAAATCGGCGTGACTCAGAAATTCACGCCAATTTTTGGTGTGAATTTCCTGTCATGCCGGTTTTCGGCATGACTTTTCTCGTAAAACGCACTGCCATTCACGCCACATGACGGCGTGACTCACATGTCATGCCATTTTTCGGCGTGAATTTCCTGTCATGCCAATTTTTTGGCGTGACTTTTTGTCACGCCATAATTTGGCCATGTGTCCGACCGTAACATTTTCAGTGTAACACGTTACTTTCTTCAGTCACTCCAGGTTACCCATGAAACTGTGATGTAATTTTCCCAAAATAAGGGAAAACAAATGAAAGGGATCGGTGATTGTGTGAAGTTCCTCTGATATATCTGCAAGTAAAAACACCGGTTGTAAGATTCACATTACACATTTGTAAGGAAACATACTTCATTATTTTTGTACCTGACAGGATTGTAAGTGCTGATGTATCAGCATCAAAAAGTTGATTCATGCATGACAGCAAAAGGCAAATGAGACAGTTACTTTTGACCCAGCCAGATTGATGCTCAACAAACATTTCTAATATACATTCATTGTGCAAAATAATCTGTAAAGAAAGTTTATTAGTGAGTTTCAGTGATCGGATGAAATAAAACACATTGCAGCGACTTCAGTACTTACTTGGAGAACAACATTCAAGTGACTGCATGCGTTCACGTTAGGGATGCCTATGTGAAGGCTTGAATACACTCACGATCTGAAACGATGACAAAAAACCAATCAAAGGATGACAACAAGTAAGACAAAGGCATCTTAGGATATATGAAGTGACATCAATCAGAGAAAAGGTATTACTGAGCAGAATATCGTAGTCCTCTGGTTTAATATTGTTGGAATAAGTTAGACCAGTAGTTGTGTAACTGAGAGCTGCTATATTTGTGATGTTACAAAAGGACCCATAACCTCCCGTAGCACAAGTTTTGTTTACAGTGCAAAGCGGGGTTATCGGTAGTGGCATTCAATTAAATAGTCATGGAACACTTACTGTTTGGTACTGCAACACTCCCCATGATGGTTTGGGAACGCCTTTCTTACATTACACAATACACAATTATTTATAAAAAGCCGGCAGCGGACACAAGAAGGCTTATCGTAAACAGACTCTAATGGCGGCGACCGATACCAGAGCGCGCGCGCATCGCTTCCCCCACTCCCCGAGTCCGACTGGTTCCGGTTTTGTTCTTCCTCTTGTTCTTCTTCCTTCGCCTTCCAGAGTTCTGTTGGAAGTGTCTATTGACTTAGAACCAGAATCCAACAAACGCTTTAAATGGGTCCCAGTGTAACAACTGAATCAAATGCAGCCTTCTTTATACATCATTATTCTACCGAGTCAGGGAGAAGAAGTCTGAGCATTAAAACTAATGTTCAACATTCCTAAAAAGTCAAAAGGAAATATGTGATAAGAATACAAGGTAGGTTTACGCCAGACCGTGTCTTGTCGTAACAGGCTCCGCGACGCTGCGCCAGTTACGACAATCCCTGCCTGGCGTTACACCTACCTTGGCCTGCGGCGCTTCCGTGCTTGCCTTCGGCAAGCTGTCTCAAGGATTTTTGAGGCATTGAGTAATGCACCACGTGAAATCTGCAATAAAATTTTCTAGTCGGTCGATCCCTTTTTTTCAAGATCCTGATTCGGCAAACTGATGAAGTTGGGCTCCTAGACCCCCCTTCCGACCCCTCTTTGAAAAGGTCTTGCCGAGACCTATCGAAATCTGCAATAAAATTTTTTAGTCGGTCGATCCCCGTTTTTCAAGATCCTGATTCGGCCAACTAATGAAGTCGGGCTCCTAGACCCCCATTCCGACCCCTCTTTGAAAAGGTCTTGCCGAGACCTATCGAAATCTGCAATAAAATTTTTTAGTCGGTCGACCCCCGTTTTTCAAGATGAAGGGTCCAGGTTGATTATGTTAGTAAATTCGGACCGAGGTAGCCGATTCGCAGTTAAGTTTGGTCAGGAGTCGAAATTGATTTCATTTTCGTCATCAGCACCTTCAAAAACATACGAAACCATGTAAAAATGTCTCTAAAATATTAAGTCACAAAAAAGTTGCACTTTTTCTGCCGTTTTTTTAGTGTTTTTTCGTTGGTACGACTGAATGATTTGATATAGAGAGCTGACTTTTGGCGTGTGGCGAGCCAAGGATATACCTAACAACCCTGCAAAATCTCATCCCGATCGGCCGAGCCGTTTGGGAGGAGTAGTGCGGACACACAAACAGACAGACAGACAAACAAACAGACAGACAAAACTTTTCAACCCCACTGGAGTAACTGGCTTCGCTAATCGCTCAGCCAACAACTTAATATCAAGGTAGGTTTACGCCAGACCGTGTCTTGTCGTAACAGGCTTCGCGATGCTGCGCCAGTTACGACAATCCACGCCTGGCGTTACATCTACCTTGGCCTGCGGCGCTTCCCTGCTTGCCTTCGGCAAGCTGTCTCAAGGATTTTTGAGGCATTGAGTAATGCACCACGTGAAATCTGCATTAAAATTTTTTAGTCGGTCGATCCCCTTTTTTCAAGATCCTGATTCGGCCAACTGATGAAGTCGGGCTCCTAGACTCCCCTTCCGACCCCTCTTTGGAAAGGTCTTGCCGAGACCTACCGAAATCTGCAATAAAATTTTTTAGTCGGTCGATCCCCTTTTTTCAAGATCCTGATTCGGCCAACTGATGAAGTCGGGCTCCTAGACCCCCCTTCCGACCCCTCTATGAAAAGGTCTTGCCGAGACCTAGCGAAATCTGCAATAAAATTTTTTAGTCGGTCGATCCCCTTTTTTCAAGATCCTGATTCGGCCAACTGATGAAGTCGGGCTCCTAGACCCCCCTTCCGACCCCTCTTTGGAAAGGTCTTGCCGAGACCTATCGAAATCTGGAATAAAATTTTTTAGTCGGTCGACCCCCTTTTTTCAAGATGAAGGGTCAAAGTTGATTATGTTAGTAAATTCGGGCCGAGGTAGCCAATTCGCTGGTAAAAGTTTGGTCAGGGGTCGAAATTGATTTCATTTTCGTCATCAGCACCTTCAAAAACATACGAAATCATGTATAAATGTCTCTAAAATATAAAGTCACTGAAAAGTTGCACTTTTTCTGCCGTTTTTTTAGTGTTTTTTCGTTGGTACGACTAAATTATTTGAGATAGAGAGCTGAATTTCGGCGTGTGGCGAGCCAAGGATATACCTATATATAGCTGTGTAGCTGTGTAGCTAGCTATATATAGCCATATAGCTGTGCCTCGACTTTGGCTGCTAGTTTGGGTCTCTGTCAAATTTGGCAACCGCTGAGGAAAACCAGGTCCGTATGAAGTCTGCAAGTGGTTTTAGGTCTCATTTGTAGGGATGCGAAGGCCGGTAATATTACCGGTAAATAACGGTAATTTACCGTAATTTACCGCGAGGTCGAAAATCCGGTAATGAACGGTACCCTTACCAAAAACGGAAGGGAGATTTTAGTGTGTTCGGTCGTACTCTTTTCAACCTTGTTTCGCACTGGTTCCGGCAGTGCGAAGTTGATAGGAAAAGGTTTCATTTTTCGCACCGATTTCCGCCCTCCACCTAGTGCGACTTCAGTGCGAACTTAGTGCGACCGCCGCGAAAAAGGGTCGCCGAGACGGGCCTCGAACCGAGACTTAATGGCCACTGCCAATGTCCTTTATCCATTACACCACGAGTTCGCTCTGCGAGACGGTGAGGCGGGGAGCGGTGTCACTCTCCAGCCAGCGAGCTGGTGACTCGCCACGCTGCCGCTGATACGATGGCAAGGCAAGCGATTCAGCTGTCAAGTGGTTTTCACGCCGCTTTCTATCATCGCATTGTCATTTCGACTCTTGCTGCCGAGGGCTCATATTCATCAAATATTCGTTTAATGCTAAATATGTTCTAACGTGTTCACCCCGAAATTCAAACAACAAAGTTTTCAAAAGATTCAGATTAGTTCATACTTGAATATTAAATTTATTATCAAACAAGAAATGTGAGGCAATCATCTCAAAGTTTCAAATGATTCGCAATCCTAAACAACTAAAAACTAATGGTCAGGTCAGCAACTTGACTGTTAAACTTCGCTTATTTTGAACTCGTATTGGTCAGAGGTGTGCTTCCAACCCAACCAATGCGAGTTGGTGAGAAGAAAGTGCGAACAGTGCGAAGTGCGATCTTAGGTGGACCGAATTCGCACCGGACGCACCAATTTCGCACAGTTCCTCCTGGGTCATACTTTTGGCACACTGGCTGTCGGAAGGAAAGTGCGAAGGTCGCACTGAAGTCTACTAAATCATCACTGTGGCACACCGATGCACACTGATATCCTACTGGTTCCACACTCTTTTCGTACTTTCATTTTGGTAAGGGTAAAATTCGAGTTTTGACCTTATAGTTCATGTTTTCGTAAAGTAAATGATGTCGGGACACAAATAGAAGCAAAGTGTAACAGATTATCATCGTAACAGATTCAAACTGACCGCCCTTTACCACCAGCGCCTTGTGAAACAGTCCACATAGGAGTTTTGGCTAGCTAGTAAGAAGGCTGTGCCTGCTAAAGGGGAATACCCCGCTGCAATGCTCGTCGGTCTTTGTGTACGACAGGACGGTGTACGACTTGCCGATTTACGTTCAAGTTCTCATGAAAGACACTAAGCACGTGAGTTTTCTGTATATTGTGTTGTGATAATTTTAGTTGTGCAATTCGCGCGCAAGTGAAGTGACGACGTACTATAAAATGATTCCGTGGCGCCGACTGCGTCTCCTGTATACCGCCTAGTAAGGTTGTGCTCCCGTGTTTGTTTACTTTTTTGTTTAATAATGTGTGTGCATTGCAATAAATTTCAAAATACGAAACATTTAAATACCTTGCTAAACTTAAAAATAACCCCTCTTTACACTTTAAATACATTGGAAAGAATGAATATTTGGTAAATCAGCCAAAAATCGATCCCTAGAGATACTATTCGGCCATATCTGCATTTCACTCCTCGTACTAGGGTCAACTTGCCAGTGTTTGACAAAAATTGTCAAAAACCTTATTTCCTTGTTTGCCGATTTCTGCATACTTACTGTAATGATACGCATCTTCTCTTCCTTTCCGCGCGCGCCTTGTTGCCTCTTGAACAAAACCCCGTCGCGGGTTTGACGCTACGAGTCCCCGCCGCGAGATGGCAGCATCAACAAGGCCGATAGGGAAGACTGCACTGCAATTCAAAGGGTGAGACGTCTCACCCATTTCCGGTGATACAAAAAGTCTCACCGAAAAAAAGTCATACACGAATGTATCACCGAAAAAAAGGTCGTACACAAATGTATCACCGAAAAATGGTCAGACATCAGTGAGATGGGCCCTTGTTTTCCTGAGGAAGTATCACTCTTTTTCGGTGATACATTCGTGTACGACCTTTTAACGGTGATACACTTTAGTATCACCCTTTTTCGGTGAGACAGTTCTGTCTCACCCCTCAGATGGTTAGATGTATCACCATTTGATTTACAGTGTGTCCCAAGTTACCCCCGGTGGCCCAAGTTACCCCCGTTGACGGTACACAATTCTCTGTGGTATCAGCTGAGGATGTGGTTGCTGCCACTGTGGCTTCTGAGGCCGATCTTTCTTCTGATTTAGCAGTTGAGACTTTGCAAACAACATATTGCAAAGCGAAAGGTACAATTTAAAATAGGTTGTACTTCAAAGGGGTTTTATGAGTGAACTTTAAGCGGTAAAGCCAAATTAGAAGTCACTGCCGTGGCAACGAAGCTTCACACTGTTAACTGAAATGCATTCACCATATGTTTCTTCGCTTCTCTAACTCTTGCTCTGCACCTTATACTTCACAGATTTAACAAAGCTCTTTACATCCATTGATAACGCTTAATCTAAAGAACACCAAGGACCATTTATTTTACCTATTTATTATATCTTTTCAATTGTCACCCAATACCATTACAGAAAATTAACCGCCGCAGAGAGAATATCGTGAAACCAATGATCTCAGTGTAGTAGCACCTTTAGTGCTTGTGCTGACATCAGGTACATAGAAAAAACTTCGAGCTGCTGCACCAAGATTTACCAAGAAAGCCTCGCATCTCTGAATGCAAGTGCTTTTGTTTGCAAATTTATGAATAAAGTGAAACAAGGTCGTATTATTGATGAACTGGCAAGGCCATTGTCAAGCAAGGGTCCTATTAACACACCTTTAGCTGTTGAGCTGCTTGCCTGCGGGTTGCCATTGGCCTTGGACTGCAGCAATACTGATGGCAGCATTGCTGTTAACAAGAGAGCATGAAAAATAATAAAGAAAATAAAGAAATATGATAATGAAAGAGATACAGCTGCATGCACTGCAATTCAAAGGGTGAGACGTCTCACCCATTTCCGGTGATACAAAAAGTCTCACCGAAAAAAAGTCATACACGAATGTATCACCGAAAAAAAGGTCGTACACAAATGTATCACCGAAAAATGGTCAGACATCAGTGAGATGGGCCCTTGTTTTCCTGAGGAAGTATCACTCTTTTTCGGTGATACATTCGTGTACGACCTTTTTACGGTGATACACTTTAGTATCACCCTTTTTCGGTGAGACAGTTCTGTCTCACCCCTCAGATGGTAAGATGTATAACCATTTGATTTACAGTGTGAGAACTGTTTATGAAAACACACCACACACTTACGTAATTTTGAGCCATCAGAAGGGGCGGCTTCACCAGCCAAGCCGACCATCACCTTTCTCCGCTTTCTCATGTTGATTGGCTGAGCGACTAGCGAAGCCAGTTACTCCACTGGGGCTGGAAAGTTTTGTCTGTCTGTGCGTGCGTGTGTGTGTGTGTGTCTGTGTGTCAGCACTACTCCTCCTGAACGGCTTGGCCGATCTGTCTGAGATTTTGCAGGGTTATTAGGTATGTCCTTGGCTCGCCACACGCAAAAATTCAGCTTTCTATCTCATTCCATTCAGTCGTATTAACAAAAAAACACTAAAAAAACGGCAGAAAAAGTGCAACTTTTTCGTGAGTTTATAGTTTAGAGACATTGTAACATAGTTTCTTGTGTTTTTGAAGTTCCTGATGACGAAAATGAAATCAATTTCGACCCCTGACCAAACTTCTAACCGCAAATTGGCTACCTCGGCCCGAATTTACTTACATAATCAACTTCGACCCTTCATCTTAAAAAAAAAAAGGGTGTCGACCGACTAAAAATTTTTATTGCAGATTTCGACAGGTCTCGGCAAGACCTTTTAAAAAAGGGGTCGGAAGGGGGGTCTAGGAGCCCGACTTCATCAGTTTGACCAATCAGGATCTTGAAAAAAAGGGATCGACCGACTAAACAATTTTATTGCAGATTTCACGTAGTGCATTACTCAATGCCTCAAAAATCCTTGAGACAGCTTGCCGAAGGCAAGCAGGGAAGCGCCGCAGGCAAAGGTAGGTTTAACGCCAGGCGTGGATTGTCGTAACTGGCGCAGCATCGCGAAGCCTGTTACGACAAGACACGGTCTGGCGTAAACCTACCTTGTTCATAACCTAAGACAATGAAAACACAATATTTCATAACAAGTTAAGACTATGCATAGATTGGTTGAGAAGATGGTCATCAACAAAAAACACAAACATGAGGCTAAGGCACAGGTTGGTTTGGTGGCAGAAAGCCCACACAACATCACAGAAAAGTTACAAATCCACAGGTTAGAAAACCAATTTAGATCGATCACGCAACCACGGCGTTGCCCGACACACAATGCATGCTAATTTCCTTCGAGTTTCATGAAAGATAATGTTGAATGAGAGAAATGGCAAAAATATGATGACTGGAAAGGTTATACATCCACAATTCAACCCTAGCGTAACGCGATTGACGCTCTCTTTGCTCATTCAAAAGATGCGATACAAAAATAAATAGAACACAAACATTCAGTTTTGGGTGAGCTAGAACTTGTGACAAAACTTGCCTCAACTGTGGCGGCAACGGTAACGTCGTTACTGCGTTATAGTCGTCCCAGCCAAAGGTTGGACTTCTGGTGACGGTTACAGAGCTGCCTCCCCTCCGCCGCCGCTCGTCCGAGGTACCCCCACCGCTCACCCGAGTGGCCCTTCGGGACTCGCTCGGGTGGTGGCGCTCTGCCGAAACAACGGCGCTGGCGTCGTGACAAATGACACTCGGGGAGCGCAAGCGAAAACAAAAACATTGCCTCGCTGCCCGCGTCCCACACGTGTTTTAGTGGTTATGTCATACAATTTGCTAGGAGAAACATATTTGCCGATTGTTGAATACGGAATAATAATGTAATTATTTCATTTGGTGTTAATTTCATTAACGGTATGTCCTTTTTTTGTTTTTTCTTAATAAATCATGGCTATACTATGTGAGTATTGAAGACCCTGTGTATATATGTAACACTAAAACAATTAAAGAAATGGCACATCCTTAACTTTGGCTGCAATCGACTATGTGATTAGTCCTCATCGTTCTTCTGTTCCTCATTCAACCTTTCAATGTACTTCTCGTATTTCTCAATGACTTTGGTTCCATATGCCAGATCAAAGGCTGAACGTTCTTGTGTCTTCATTTGGGTGTCATAGAAATATATCTTCGCCAGAGCAGACTGCAAGTGCGGGTCAGAGTCCGATACCTTCATCCCCTTGTAATAGGAAGTTTGGTTCTCATTAGCCACTTTGTGTTTATTTTGTAACTTTCACGCCACAGCTGTCATGAGCGGGTAGTGTCTTGATGGAAGATTTGATTCTATCGAAGGATCGGTCAGCAACTTACACAGTGCGAAGTCCTCTCCAAATTGCCCAAGCATTTTCAAGGCCCCTGTGAGGTAAGGCAATTCACCACGGAACTCGGAGATCGATAGCACATCTCCCCTCTTGATAACCAATTCTGTAATTATTGTCCGAAGGTGTGTACACTCTGCCCATTGCAGTAGATTGAGAGTCCACTTGGCCATGGCACCGATCAGGGTGTCTCTTGTTTTGACTGATTGGAGATGATGAACTAAAACTTTTCTCACAGTCCAGAAGGCTGGTGACTTCTCATAAACCGCTTTTAAAGCGCATACACCAGGACACAATTCACGTAGGAATTCCTGATCTTCTGGAATGCCAAGTTTCGCAGTTATTCCCCTGAGACGTGCTTTCACCCAAGACTCGTAATCATCGGATGACAAATTTTTTGCCAAACTCAACACAAGAATACCATACAGTGCGATCACGTGTCTGAAGTCAAACCTGCGGCCGGAGTTGATAATCTCATTAACACTTGCTCTTGTTAGAGCTTTGAGCCTAGTCCAATCATAGTTCTTGAAATCAATGTTGTGGACTCTGAATTGGTTTACAATTGACGGTCGCAACCCTGGATCAACGCCTATGAAATAAGAGAACACGAGTGAGCAAGCAGTATCTCCATCCGACCCTTGCTCCATGTTCTTTAGATTGATAATAATCATTAGGAGTTCATCCAATAGTTCCTGCTTTTTGTCAGAACAGGCATATAGGTGGTAGTCTACATACCTTTCTATATAACGTGATTCAACTGTAGGGTTATCGAGTTTAACCTCGACCCCTGCTTCAGTCTTTCTAACAAAGGCAGCTGCCCCAGTTAAACATGAACTCAAGGACCCACCTACAACTGTCCTTATATCTGTAGTTGTCTTGCTAAGTTTAGACATGACTTGCTATTCTGAGTCAGTCTTGTGTGGTAACCTAGTTATCAATCTTTATAGCATGGACGTATGAAATAACATCGATTCTTACTAGTACAGTACAGCTGTACAGTTTAATACTTAGATAAAATGATTGTGAATGTGAAACATATCCTTCTCAGCCCATGTACTTGCATACTAATCGTTAAATATTTCTCAACTTTCTCAGTGGCAATGGCGTCGCGAAAACGCACTCCCAAGAAGGACAGGCGCCTTAAAGTACTGAATGCTAACTGCAGAAATTTTAAAGGACAACTGCTCAATAGGCAATTTCAATTGGCTGTGTACAAGCTTCAGCGCTATTTCAGGCGAGAGAGCCTAAATGGTGGACCACTGCTACCTGTTAAGCAAGTAAGGTAGGTGTCGCACATATTTATGCATGATCCTTCATGGAGCTGTTTGCTCTTCTCTGACTTAATTATGATCATTTGCAGAAATAGAGTATGTGCAGCTTTGGGGATAAGTAAATCTGTACTCGCTTCGCTCGCTGGGGGGGCTCCGCCCCCCCAGGCCCCCCCGGTGCGTGGCCCTTCGGGCCACGCTGGGGCAGGCCTTCGGCCTGCCTTTTTCCCCCTTCCGGGTGTGTGGCTGTTTTTTTTTTTGGGCCGCAGTGTCTGTGTGTGAGTGTGTGTGTGTGTGTGTGTGTGTCTTGGTGCGTGGGTCCTTCGAGCCCCTTGACAGGGCAGGCCGTGAAAAAACGTTATATTGCTCCGACCGGGATTCGATCCCCCAACATTCCGCTTCGCACCCAGGCCCTCTGCCCACTCCGCCACGCCGCCTCGCTGGAAGCTGCGGAGCCCAGTAGCCGAGACGTTCGCCGTCTCTCTCTCTCCTCTTCCGCGGCGACGAGCTGCGGCGTGGCGCGGTGCGGAGGCGGCGAGGCGGGTCGTAGTAGTGGACCCGCTTGGCAGGGCCATTCGGCGGACCTGACTCATCTCAGGGCTGGATATAAGGTGCGCGGCTGGTAGCACCAGAGCACCAGGGCCAACCCATACTAACCTAACCTAACGGGGTCGCGACGGATCTTACTCTATCGCGACAGGTCTTACCCTATCGCGACAGATCTTATATTATAAATACCCTATCGTGACAGATCTCACCCGTTACTGCCAAGAAAAACAATATGACACCCGAGCGCACTGATGAATATATATATAGTAATACTGTGCTAGGCTGCGTCATCACTGGATGGCCCTGTCGCTAGCGAGTCCAAAATATTTTGTTCCGCAGTGTGTCTCCACCCCACCCACCCTTGAGGTTTCAAAGTTTTTTCGCAAAGAAAAAAAACATTGCCCAACCGGGTGTCGTCTTGAACCGCCAGCCTGTCCCCCCCCCTTCCACCCTTTGCCCCCACCCCCTGGGTCGTCTGGCTGGTCTAACCTACCCTGTGAGGCTATTGGTCTAACCTATCCTTAGTTACTCTCCGCAGGTTAGGTAAGGCCCACCTTGGTCCTTCCCACCCTTGGCACCCACCCCCTGGGTCGTCTGGCTGGTCTAACCTACCCTGTAAGGCTTTTGGTCTAACCTATCCTTAGTTACTCTCCGCAGGTTAGGTCAGGCCCAACTTGGTCCCCCCCCACTCTTTGCCCCCACCCCCTGGGTCGTCTGGCTGGTCTAACCTACCCTGTGAGGCTTTTGGTCTAACCTATCCTTAGTTACCCTCCGCAGGTTAGGTAAGGTCCAACTTGGTACCGCCCACCCTTTGACCCCACCCCCTGGGTCATCTGGCTGGTCAAACCTACCCTGTGAGGCTTTTGGTCTAACCTATCCTTAGTTACCCTCTGCACGTTTTAGGTTAGGCCCACCTTGGTCCCTCCCACCCTTGGCACCCACCCCCTGGGTCGTCTGGGTGGTCTTTCCTACCCTGTGAGGCTTTTGGTCTAACCTATCCTTAGTTACCCTCTGCACGTTTTAGGTTAGGCCCACCTTGGTCCCTCCCACCCTTGGCACCTACCCCCTGGGTCGTCTGGCTGGTCTAACCTAACCTTGTGAGGCTTTTGGTCTAACCTATCCTTAGTTACCCTCTGCACGTTAGGTTAGGCCCACCTTGGTCCCTCCCACCCTTGGCACCCACCCCCTGGGTCGTCTGGCTGGTCTAACCTACCCTGTGAGGCTTTTGGTCTAACCTATCCTTAGTTACCCTATGCACGTTAGGTAAGGCCCACCTTGGTCCCTCCCACCC
Organism: Stenchaetothrips biformis; assembly: GCA_030522485.1. Taxonomy (NCBI): domain Eukaryota; kingdom Metazoa; phylum Arthropoda; class Insecta; order Thysanoptera; family Thripidae; genus Stenchaetothrips; species Stenchaetothrips biformis. The sequence goes on from CM060102.1 coordinate 11,908,261, forward strand.
TTGGCACCCTCCCCCTGGGTCGTCTGGCTGGTCTAACCTAACCTTGTGAGGCTTTTGGTCTAACCTATCCTTAGTTACCCTCTGCACGTTTTAGGTTAGGCCCACCTTGGTCCCTCCCACCCTTGGCACCCACCCCCTGGGTCGTCTGGCTGGTCTTACCTACCCTGTGAGGCTTTTGGTCTAACCTATCCTTAGTTACCCTATGCACGTTAGGTAAGGCCCACCTTGGTCCCTCCCACCCTTGGCACCCTCCCCCTGGGTCGTCTGGCTGGTCTAACCTAACCTTGTGAGGCTTTTGGTCTTACCTATCCTTAGTTACCCTCTGCACGGTTTAGGTTAGGCCCACCTTGGTCCCTCCCACCCTTGGCACCCACCCCCTGGGTCGTCTGGCTGGTCTAACCTACCCTGTGAGGCTTTTGGTCTAACCTATCCTCAGTTACCCTCTGCACGTTAGGTTAGGCCCACCTTGGTCCCTCCCACCCTTGGCACCCACCCCCTGGGTCGTCAGGCTGGTCTAACCTACCCTGTATCAATTTTGGTCTAACCTATCCCTAGTTACCCTATGCACGTTAGGTTAGGCCCACCTTGGTCCCTCCCACCCTTGGCACCCAACCCCCTGGGTCGTCTGGCTGGTCTAACCTAACCTTGTGATGCTTTTGGTCTAACCTATCCTTAGTTACCCTCTGCACGTTAGGTTAGGCCCACCTTGGTCCCTCCCACCCTTGGCACCCACCCCCTGGGTCGTCTGGCTGGTCTAACCTACCCTGTAACACTTTTGGTCTAACCTATCCTTAGTTACCCTATGCACGTTAGGTAAGGCCCACCTTGGTCCCCCCCACCCTTTGCCCCCACCCCCTGGGTCGTCTGGCTGGTCTAACCTTCCCTGTAACACTTTTGGTCTAACCTATCCTTAGTTACCCTCTGCACGTTAGGTTAGGCCCACCTTGGTCCCTCCCACCCTTGGCACCCACCCCCTGGGTCGTCTCGCTTGTCTAACCTACCCTGTAACACTTTTGGTCTTACCAATCCTGCTTGGGATTCGGAAGGTTAAACCAAATTGGCCTTTAGACACTCCTTTTATTGGTCTATAACCTACCCTTGAGCTGGAAGCTCCGGCGCCGAGCGGCCGAGACATTTTTCTCCGTCTCGGCGCGGAGGCGCTACATCTCTCTCTCAACACTTGCGAGATTTAAAAAAAAAATAAAAAAATTTAAGCCCCGAGCGAGAGTCGAACCGCAGACCTTCCGCTCCGCCGACTGAACCTCAACCCACTCCGCCACGCCGCCTCGCTAAGAAGAGCCGTGTGGAGCGGCGAGCACTCTCTCCCCCCTCCTTTTCCCCGGCGCCGCGCCGCCAGCCAGGGGCGGCGCTCAAAAAAGCTTGCAACGCCCCTCCCGGGTGAACGGGGCGTCGGACGAAAAAAAGTGTCAAGCAAAAGTTGTAGATCTCGTCGAGACGCAATATACAAATGAATTTCGTCGCAATCGGTTCAACGATGACGTCACGGCGCGAGTGCCGAGTTTTTCGAAAAGAAAAACCCCCCTCGTTCGAAAACGGTGCGAGATATTCGACATCGGGTTTCACCGGAAGAAAGGTCTCGCCCAGCCCCACAATCGCCTCGCTTTGACCCCCCACGATTTCCGCCTCCTTGTGCCCCTTTTCGGGGCCGGAAGGTGTCCCCCACCCCCTCGGCACGGTTTTTCCGAAATATCTCGAAAACGGTTGGAGGTACGAGCCCGCTTGAGGGTGGCTTTCGTCCTCCTCGACGAGACGGACGACTTTCGTTTGAAGCGTTTTCCCAAAAAACCGCCCCTTGCCCGTTTTACCCCCCTTTTTTCGGTTTTTGACCTGGATCCGCCCCTTTTTTCGCCTTTTTGGCAATTTTTTTCCGAATGTTTTCGACCCTTCCGCGTCGAATGGAAAAAACCGCAGGGCTCTAGCGCGTCGGGAAGGGGTCGAACAATTGGATGGGAAGTGAGTGGTCAGGGAACTGCGGGGTAGGGTATATGGATTTGCACGAATTAAGAAGGTGGGTGATAGTGGCCAGGATTTTCAAACCCCTGGGAAAGTGAGAAAGATGGTGAAAAAGAAAAGAGATATTGATGATTTCACCAAGTGCGCAATAAGAAATCTCATTTATGAGATGAATCGAAAACGTAAGTATGAAGATGTGCTTGAAAGAGACCATCATTCAATTTCTGTTTTACACGATGTTTGTTTATGTCTACAGGACTTCCCATGACAGTGAAAGTACTGCTCAAAAAAATTAGGTAATGTTAATGTAACAGATTATTGTGAATGTGGAAATTTGTGAGTATCAGATGATAATTTTACTTGTTCCAGGGAGAGAGGCATTGATTTCCATGGAGGTGCTGAAACTCTCAGAAAAGTATTGCATGACATAGGATTCAAATATAAGAAGAAAAATGGTACAAGATTTCTAATGGAACAGCCTCGAATTGTGTTGCTTCGTTTAAATTTCCTAAGAAGATTTAAGAAGGCCCATCTTGAAGGGAAATCTTTTAAATATCTCGATGAGACATGGATATTCCAGAAAGGCTCTGGTCTTGCCTTTACTTGGCAAGATGACGACATACGCTCATGTGGTACTCGACAAATCAACACTGGAGGGAGGTATGTTGTCATCCACGCTGGTGGTCGAGATGGTTTTGTACTTGGAGCTGGAAAGGTCTGGTCTACCACTGGCAAACCGAAGCCAGGAGAGGATTACCACGACAACATGAATGGCCCAATGTTCAAATTGTGGTTCACAAAAGACCTTTTACCAAACCTCAAAGAGCCGTCAGTTATTGTCATGGACAATGCGTCTTATCATTCTTGTGAGGTAAGTCCTTTGCATTTAGTACCATCCTCAGATGAAAAATAATCATTTTGTATTTCTAATAATGATACACAATGAAAATGGTACTTTTAAAAAATGCTTCTTGACGGTCTAATTCATACGTATTTTATTTCTCTTACTTTTTTTTTTACCTTTTTTTAATTTTTGTTTATTGAAATGTCGAAACCTCGTGCCGACATAATGATACAGGATAGGATAGTATTTTGCAATCATGAACAAATGGTCTAAAAGATATGTGTTGATCGTTGAAGGATGAGACTTCCAATGATAGGCGATTAAGTGACTTTTGTCACTTGGGTATGTAGTTAGTTGGCTGTAATGATGCATGCATGTGAATGCATCACTGCTTTTTTTGTGTTTTTTTTGTATATAGAGTGAACGCCTGTTCCAGTGCTTGTTGCTGCATGCTTTGGTATGCTGTGGATTGGATGCTATTGTTTTCCACATGTTAAAAAATATTGCAAAAAAATTTGGGCTGTTTGTGGTTTTTCTGAATGAAAAGCATTCTTTGCTCGTTTTGCCTGTACGTTTTGGTCTGTGTAAAATATTGCACAGAAATTCGGGCTGCTGGTGGTTTTTCTGAATGAAAAGCATTCTATGCTCGATTTGCCTGTACGTTTTGGTCTGTGTAAAATATTGCACAGAAATTTGGGCTGCTTGTGGTTTTTCTGAATGAAAAGCATTCTTTGCTCGTTTTGCCTGTACTTTTTGGTCTGTGTAGGAGGAGGATGAAAAGCAGCCTGTTAGTAACAGCACCAAGGAAAAGATCATTGAATGGCTTGACAAGCATAACATTTCGCATGAGCCAGGAATGCTGAAAAAGGAACTCTTAGCTCTAGCCAAACTGAACAGGAAAGCTAGGAGCTACATAATTGAAGCATTATTGATGGGCACAGCGCATGAAATTTTACGTCTTCCACCTTACCATGCTTGCTTTAATCCTATTGAACTCGTATGGGGTTTAATAAAGAGGTACTTTGATACACATGTTGGGAGAGGGCATGATTATTCTGTCGACATGATGATCACCATTTTCCAAGAGGCTCTGGCTACTATTACTCCTGAGGTATGGAAAAGGATCTGTGACAAAGTCGAGAAGAAGATCTTAGATGCTTATGATGCAGAGATTGTTGAAAATGAGGTCTTGGACAGTGGATTTAAGATTATAATCAATGTTGGAGAAGACAGCAGTGATGATGAAGATGGAGATGAAGATGGTGAGTGGGAAACCATTGAAAAAATAGTTCTGTATGGGTCAGTTGAAGAGCAAGAATGTGACAATCCTGCTGAAGTGGAAGAATTGGTGACTACCCATTCAGCAAAGAAAAAAATTACGAAAGGTGAATTACATGTCTGGCATTCAATGTAATCATTTTTTTTTAGTTTGAAATTCAAGTGTCATTAATTTTTTGCAGAGGAATTGTCCTGTGGAATTTCTTTTGCTGAGGTTCTCTCTCCAAAGGAATTAAAACGCTTGGAGGGTAAAGATACCAGGAAGCCTAGACGGTCGCTTTTTGCAAGAAACATAAAAACTAATTTGCAAAACGATTTCAAGCCTGTCAGTTAATACATAAATGAACAGAATTATTTTCATATTTACACTACTTGTGTGAAACTGTATATCTTATACACATCCCTTTACAGATATCATGGTCAAGTGATGAACCAATAGAACCACAGGAAAATCTCGATGTTGTCCTGCAAGAGGCCTTGGAAAGTCCTAATAATCTGCCATATGAGATGTCAAGCATTACAGAGGTGGACTTTGATGAAAATGTGACCTGTGACATGTCCTCTATTCCTGAGTGCAGTGCTGATATGCATGATAAATCTCCATATGTTACAGTGAGCTTGTTTTTCTATATTATTATGTTAGTTATTCAGATGTGTATGACTTACAAATAAGGTTTTGTTCCCTCTTAAATGTAGGGTCATTCTCATTTTCCTGTGGACAAGTCTTTCTCCATTGCATGGAGCTTGATCCCTGCCAGATTCATCACAGAACAAGAAATTGAGGATGCAGTTACTTCATTAATAGTAAGTTTAAATATCATGACCATATTTTTCACGGATCATATTGTGTAATTGTGTTCCTGTGAAATTCTCTGATCACAGCCAACCCCTCCTCAGACAGAATCAGAACAGCCAGATTTTGGTGGAGCCTTCAATGAAGAAATGGAGGACATTGTTTTCAGCAATGCTGCTGAGAACAGTGATACACAAAGTTCTGCTGTTCCCAATGAAGAAATGGAGGACATTGTTTCCAGCAATGTTGCTGAGAACACTGATACACAAAGTTCCGCAGTTCCCAATGTCTCTGCAGCTGAGATCAATGATATTTCTGCACTGACAGATGAAGATTTTAGAACATTACTGCCGTCTAATTTCCTCTCACCCAAGGTAAGAGTCTGTTTGGTTACAATACCTGAATTAAGATTGTAAAGCCCCTCGCCATTGGATGGGAGCAACGATGACAGAGTTCCTCTGAACTTACAGATTGTAGATGCATACTTTCAACTTATAAAAGAGGCAGGCAGTTCAAAAGGGCCCTCAATTATGGTCCTCCCATCAAAATTCTTCAGAAAACCTTTATTGAAGCAGGGACCTACAAACTCACCCTTTTATGTAAGAAGGTGTTCCATGCAAGTGGTTGTTAAATAAAGTTACAAATATCATTAGGTCATGTGTCTCCACTATTAATTTTACTTTCACCCTGTTTCAGTCTGATGATATTTTCAATTATGCCATTGTTTTCATCCCTATACATTTAAGTGTCGTGTGGGGCCTCTGCGTTATCTTCCCCGGGTTAAAGCGCATCCAATATTTTGACACACTGGTGGATGATAATGATGAGTGCCTTGAGGTAAGAACTAGGTTATTTTCCAGCCAGTCAAAAATAAATGCAGGTCATCTCAATTTTATTTTTTCAAATTTACAGGCTGTTGTTACTTTCCTTAACAAGAATGAGAAACAAAGAACTGGCCGAAGCATCAACTGGGTTGGCTGGTCAGTTGAATCTGTAACTTCTCAGCACAATCAAAGCTTAGAGGACAGTGCGGTTCTTGTTTGTTGTATTGGTAGACAGGTTAGTGCTGGGTTGCCATGCAAATTTAGCATTAACACTTTACCACATGTTCGTCAGCAAATGGCACAAGAACTCATGGAAAGGAGACTGTCAGACCTCCATCTATCACCACTCAAGGTAATTCAAGTTTGAGTCGCATGTTTGAGAACAGCAATTTTTCTTAAATAGGTAATGAAATAGGCAATAAAATTGATAATATTATCAACATTAGTATCCTTTCTTGTCTTGAAGGAAAAGCCGAAAGTACAAAGCAGAACTGGAGATTTGCTGAGTGAGGTCTCCCAGGGACTGACTCTTGAAGAGGCACTTGGTGTTTTTGGTATCCGCAAAGAGACCAATCTTAGGCGGAGTCCATTAATATTGGAGGAGACTATACATGCAAGTGACTTCTTCAGTGATCAGCCTGGAGTATTGCTTTTGGAAAAGGCGATGACATTTTCCAGCGTCCAAAATGAGACTACTAGTGGTATGCCATTGGTATTAGATGAGAATGGAAATGTCCCAGCCAAAAATCACCTTGATTGCATTCCTGACAATGACATCATAGTCCTCTCTGATACTGAAGAGGAACTAGATAGGCCTCTGCTAAACGGAGATGGCACACTTGCTATGGACGTGAAGGTAAAAACAAACAAGTGACATGCTTTTATCGTACAGCCTCATGGAAATATTAATGGATGTTGTTATCCTTTTTCTACTTAGGACATTTTGAAAATGCATGAGAACACACTTGTCCTAAGAAAATATGGCCTTAATGTGACAGTCACAGACTTGAACACATTAAAAGATACGAGTTGGCTCAATGATACGGTTTGTGCAGTCTTGCAGAGACATCCATGATTGATTTACATGAGTAAGTGGGAATGCATGCTGAACAAGGTTCCCTGTTTTCAGATTATCAACTTATACCTCACCATGGTGAAGGAGCACTTTGTATTCGAAAGGGGTCTTCAGATTTTTAACATGCCTTCTCAGTTTTACAACCAGCTATGTCTGTCGTATGAAATGGTAGCCCAGTGGAGTAAGAAGGTGCGGTAGTCATTTTTTGGCTCAAGTGCATTATCACTTGCACTAAACTTTCATGACTAAACCAATTGTTATTGTTGCAGGTTGACCTCTTCAATTTGAATTATCTTTTAATTCCCGTCAATTTGAACAACACTCATTGGTCACTCTGTGCTGTCAATATGCCTTCAAAGGAGATTTCATACTTTGACAGTATGGGGTGTCCTAATAACACTGTGTTAACTGTAGGTTGTTTTACAAGTATGACATCAATGTGATTTGCCTAAAGTTACAAAACAATGCATATAAATGAGTTTCCTCCCCTTATAGACTGTACGGGATTATTTAGAGGCTGAACATAAGAAGGAACACAATGAGGAACCTTTCTGCAAGGCCTCCTGGAAGTTGCGAAACATGGTTGCAGAGAGGCAGCAACCTAACAACAACGACTGTGGAGTTTTCCTATGTTATTATGCTCGACAGGTTTGTGCTGGTGGAAGCATCCCAAAGAAACTGAATGGCCTCCGTTGGATGAGAATCATCATGATGACAGAAATTGCTGCGGGCCGCCTATTTACTGGTCACAGTAATAATGTACGTAGAATTCAGTGTTAGATGTTGACTTCCTGCCGGCAGACATGTCATTAATTTTCATTTAAATTTTTTTATTCAGGGAGAGGAAGACAAAGTTAATATTCACACACCAACAGTGCGTTTACACAGTGATGTTACTCCTGGTTGGACATCCAAAGTAGGTGTAGGAGGTGGCTTGATGAACTATGGTAACACATGTTACATAAATTCAGCATTGCAGGTACGTTGTACTTCAAGGACCTACCTCAAACTGTGTTCATTTATTTAACTGATGATTAAAATTTACGTCCTCTGTCTCTGTAGAGTTTATTCCATTGCCCACCTTTTGCGCAATGGTTGCTTGAATGTGGCAAGAGAGAAGAATGTAGTGAGCCAACATGTAGCAATGTAACATGTGCGTTACAGTGTACATATTTATCTTCCCTGGCTAACAAATCGATCAAGCCATTGCGGATTTTAGACAAGCTGAGAAGTAAGTTCTCAGAACATGTAGACTTGGCATTATTCATTTTTATGGTAAAGATTGAATGTTCAATTCATTCTCAAACTTTTATCCCTACATCAGTTATTTCACCACTATTCATGCCGGAAAGTATTCATGATTGGAAAGATCTCAAACAGCAAGATTCCCATGAATTTTTACAAAGTCTCTTAATGCACGTGGAACAGGAGTATCTACAAAAGTATGAGCATATGAAGTAGGTATTCAAAGAAGGAGATTTCTCCATGTTAATTTTTTTAAAAATTTAATGCTTCATTTTTTACTTAATTTTTCAATACCGTTCTGCAGTCTAGACTTACGCAGCAAAGAGACCACACTTGTTCATTCAATATTTGGCGGCTACTTCCGAACTGATGGTATATGTTAGTGCCAGTATCAAGAAGCTATGCTTTTGATAGTGATTAATTTTTTTAAATTTGTATTTCCAGTTGAGTGTGATAATTGTGACTACATTTCTTCCACGTACAACATGTTCATGGACTTATCAGTTCCGGTTTCTGCCACCTTAGAAAACAGCCTTGGTACTTTTTTCCAAAAGCAGAAATTGGATCACTTTAAATGTGACGTTTGTGAAGAGAGATGTAATGTCAGTGAGAGAACCCTGATTGAAAAGGCTCCCATTGTTCTTTGTGTTCAACTGAAGAGGTGAGACACACACTAACCAGTTAAATTAGGCAACTCAACTGAAAAAAGTATGATTATTTTAATTTTTTTTTATTAGGTTCGACAATGCTGCTGTTAAAATTGACAGGAAAGTGATTTGTAAGCCTGTCATTGACTTGAAAAAATACATCCATCCAGAGTCTCCGTACTCAGGAACAAGTCTAATGTACAAACTTATTTCAACAATGAGCCACTCAGGACCTACAGCACAGAGTGGTCACTACTTTACAATTGCTCAGAGCTCAACTGGTGCTTTTTTTAAATATAATGATTTAGAGGTGAGTAAACTAGGTATTGGTAGTGGACATTCCTACATTGTCATGTCTTCATCCCTACTTTCTCCTGGTCTTGTCAGGTGGAACCATCTACACTGCAAAAATGCATGACCAGTAACTCTTATGTGTTGATGTATGAATTGGTAAGAAACAAGGCATCTTAAAGTTAGCAACTATTTTCGAGCCAGTACTGTGCCTAAAGGGGTACATACACCTTCACTCAGATGTGTCTTAGAATGTCTGCAGAAACGGTATTATCTACAATATCATGTTTATCTTTTTGCAACCATTTTGGCAGTAATATCCAAAGCGTAATTTCAAAAAACATTGTCAAAAATTAGCAAAGTTGGATTGCCCTTCCTAATTTTCACTTAACAATGAATCCAATGGAAAGTTGATGTCCTGCACCTTCCTTAAAATTCGTGGATGGAAAATATGCATGGCACCTACCTCGATCATAAAGCTTTAACATAGTGTTAACTTAGAAAAAAAAATTTCTCAACCAATAGCCAAAATTAGTCTGCCTTTTTTGTATTTAAATTTTTTAAAACAAGGTTTGAATAAAATCATTTTCCTCAAAATGCAAAAAGGAAAACATGAAAGTGTAGAGAGTGCAGTTACTGAAGACATCGTAACACTTATCAAGGTAAGGATGTTTATACTTAATTTGGTATTGCCCAATCAGATCAATTGCCCTTTCTTCTTTTGGGTAGCTGATTCTAATAATTTCTGTGTCTTTATGTACTAAAACGCCACATTTTTATTATCATTTTGGTGTAGCATGCCTTAATATTTTTTTAAATAATATTATCTCTATTAAACGTTTCAGTGCATTTCGGTTCTTGGTATCTCTTTGTTGTTCGTTTTCTGATTGCATGTTTCAGCATGCTGTTTGAACCTGCAAAGTGCATGTATCTAAGGTGTTATTTTATTTATTTTAGACTCCTTCTACTGTGACATAGTGATGTGATTTTGTAGGCTTTTATGTAATTGACAGTTCTATTTTTGTTCAATGATAATGATACGTTACCACAGAGACATTCAGCACTTGTTTTTGAAATTAATGAATAAAAAAAAAATACAAAGAGAAAGGATTTGATATTTTCATGCTCATGTTCTTCAAACCATTTCCCAAATTTCCAGACATAAGGAAAGTACAAGCACAGTTTACACAATCAACAGAAACCTGTCCACACAAGTTCAAACTTCAACAGAAACAATATCATCATAACAGTCTTGACTTTAAGACAAAGAAATTAGACATGACGAAAATAATTATGATTGTGCCGGTTTGTAATGAACAATTCAGACATCTTAATCATTTGACTCTTTAACCATATCTAACGTTTATGTCGCGGTTATATTTGTTTTCTATTGCATCGTCTGCTGCTCTGCTCGCCTCACCGGCATCCGCGCTGTCATTTGTCACGACGCCAGCGCCGTTGTTTCGGCAGAGCGCCACCACCCGAGCGAGTCCCGAAGGGCCACTCGGGTGAGCGGTGGGGGTACCTCGGACGAGCGGCGGCGGAGGGGAGGCAGCTCTGTAACCGTCACCAGAAGTCCAACCTTTGGCTGGGACGACTATACCAGTAACGGTAACGCGTTACTTTTTCAAAAGTCGGTAAAGTAACGACGTTACCGTTACTCAAACCTAAAGTAACGGTTACGCGTTACCCTTTAAAAGTAACGTGAACAACCCTGATTATGCCTCTCCAACATTACTGCCTTGTGGAAATAATACCGCCTTTCAATTTTGTGTGTACATATGCGTACTGAAATTTCTTTTACGAGGAAATTAGCTGGTATGGTCTATGTAAAGTATGGAGAGTGTTCTTTTACGTTGAGAATTCATCGTACTTTACTCAGCTGATTCGTATTATGTTTGCGCAGCTTAAACCATAAGGTACGATTAGCTTTTGTGATATTACGAATAGATTTAAATTTAGAACATTTAGAGTGCAGCACAATGTTCACTGTCGGGGAAGCGCCGGAGTTTAAAAGGCGCGGGCCGGAAAGTCGAAGCAGCGACGCGCTGCATCAGCAGTCGCGCCGCCGGCCAGCTTGAAGGGCCGCGCGAGCGCGACAGGCAGACGTGTCTCGGCCCCCGACTGGACAACACCTTCCGTCAGTGAGTACTTGGTGGTCTAACCTGAAGTGAATCCCTGAGTCCTTAATTAACCCCTCACGAAATTATTCTAGGAGTCAGTATTGTGGTCTTGCGGGTAGCATTGCTCAGCCAACCTACACTCCCAAGTACACCGTAGGGGCACAATATTGAGTTTCACACAGCCCACAAAGAGGTCGTGCGCAAGACATGGAACAAGAGAGAATCTTATATGAAATCCAGGAGTTTTATTCAGAGCACATCGTAGAGGCTTGCCCGCAATTTCTGGAGAAAATTCTTGGACACTAGGGTATTTGATACTCTTTTCTTCACCTCATCTCCTGCAGCTAGTTTTCTATCTTGAGCATATTTTTTTATTCTTCTGGACAGTAAGTGCTCTTTTTTTCGTTTCGTCCCATTGCTGTTTTGCAAGTAAGCAACATTCATCACATTCTTCAGAACTGCGCAACTTCTAGGCACTTGAGGGGTCGTCTTTGAACTCTTGAAAGGTTGTAGTGCAGCACCTGCAAACATAGCCTCCTGAGAAGCTTTGGTTTCAGGATCCTGTCTGATGTTGGCCTAAGTTGTCTCCGGTAAAAACTAGAACACAAATTGGGTATGATATTCCTTTAGTTACAATTCCATTTGTGTTAAGTTCTTTGAGGTCCTTGATGAGACAACTCAGACTTTCAGCCCACTCGTTCATGGAGTTTAGGTGCTCAATTTCAGATTGTTTTGATTACTGCTCGTGAATCAGAATAGCAAGCATTATTGATTCTACTCTTGATCGGAAATGAGCGGGGAGGTTACTAAGCGTAAAAAAGTCCCACAGTTTTAAGCCATTGGCAGGACCAAATGGACTATATTCATGTGCATCTTGGAAAAAAAAAAGTGGGTTCCTTTGGTGATTTTGATGCTTGCTGTCAAGGGCTTTGATGAGCGGCGCGCTGGCCAGGCAGTACAACAACATACTCAACGGGCAGCCCCCCCCCCCCCAAGCAGCTCGACGACGTCGGTAAGCACGCCGTTGATGGAGATCCTCGTCGTGGCGCCGTCGTACATGGACTGGAGGAGCTCGACCACCTCCTCGCCAACGCCGTGCTGCCGGAGGATGGCCCACAGGTAGTCGTGCCGCAAGTTGTTAAAGGCGCCGGCGATGTCCAGCGCGACCACGCAGAGGGCCTCCTTGTCGTGCTCCGCGATGGTGATGGCGTCGCGCACGTCGCACAGCGTGCCCTGCATCGTCCTGGTGCTGCCCGCCTGCACCTGCATGGGGTGCAGGATGCGGCGCTGCGCCTCCTCCATGCGCGCCGCCAACGCCCTGGAAAACACTTTCCCGTCAACGTTCAACAAGGTCAGAGGTCGAAGGGATTTCACTGTCGCCAGGGCTTGCGGCGTCTTGGGGATCATCACCATGACGCCCCTCTTGAAGGAGGGCGCCACTCTTCGCCGCCGCAGAATTTCGTTGGCAAGCTTTTTAAAGTCTTTGCCAACCATAGTCCACACCGCCACATACAAATCACTAGTCAGGCCGTCCTCGCCCGGCGACTTGCCGCGCGGGCTGGCCTTGACGCTAGCCTGCAGCTCCTCCAGCGTGAACGGCCGCATGATGGCGGCGGTGTCCGCCGCGCCCAAGACGGGCTTTTTTGACATTTTGACTATGTTAATGACAAATGCAGTAGTTCTCTTTGACTTTTTATTTGGTGGAAATTTAGTTTCAAATACATATCATCTTTGCACATTCCTTGGACTATTAATTTTACTCTTAAGCAACAGCAATAATTTCCTATCAAAGAAAGCAAGGTCCATACTACAAGCATACAGAAATTTAGCAACATTTCAGTGAAATGCTTTGTAAGCAATTCTAATACATGTACGTACCTTGTTAAAGCTCACTTATACAAAATACACTTATACATAAACATGCATGGATGAAACTTTCCATAATACATTTGTTACATGCATGGAATTGATACAACTTTACATAAGACCTGCAGACCTCCACTGCCAAGGAAGAGGTTTTTCAATGAAGTATTCTATGAGACTGCCAGTCACATCTTGCGACTTAAATTTTTTCAGTTCTCCGAGTTGTCTTCTCTGTTGTGCTACTTCTGCCTGAAGTCGCTGCTGCACTTCCATCATCTTAGCCGAGTCTTCATTGCTGTAACGGCCGTAAACAACTGTTCCGTCCTCAGTTATGAAGTCTTCATACACAACTTGTGCTTCCCTCTTCCTATCATAAGGAATGCTGCCCTCGTCCAGCAAGTGAACGTTGTGCAAAGCACAGATGGCTTGGCAGGTTGATTTTGCAGATGGCACAGTGGCCTGTATGGGCTTGTCGAAAACCTCGTACCATTTCCTCAGGATTCCAAAAACATTACCCAGCCGTGTTTGAGCCCTTGAGATCCTTTAATTAAAAACTTACTCTTCCAGGGGTCTGAATTTGCCTTTGATGGTGGTGACCATGTTGACACCCCTCTCAAAGGCGGCGTCTCCAACAAAAAAGGAGGGTGTAGCATCTGTCTTCATCCCTTAACAGGACACGGTGGTGGTAGGTTGATGTCATTGCGCTTCAATCTGATGCCAAATTGAGAGGGATGGAAAACGTTTCCATCGCCCCTCCTTCCACTGGAGCCCCCATCGACTACCAGGATTTTATTTTTGGCGTCCAAAACAACCATCATAATGGTGCTGAAGAAATCCTTGAAGTTAAAGAATTTAGAGCCACTTAAGTTTGGTTTTTGTAGTAAATATGAAGGAATACGTAAGGGGATAGTTCAGGTGACCCGTTTGAAATTGTAACATTTTTTATGTTACCCCTTCCTCCCCCCCCCCCCAAACACACACACCAAAAAAAAAAAGGAATTTTAAAAACTCGTAGAGCAATTACCTGGATTCGCAAATGCTTTCCATCTGCGGCACCACACAGTGAGAAACATCCCACATAACTTCAAACTCTGCAGCCACCCTGAGCCACGTTTCCTCGTCAAGGTCTTCAAACACAATAGGCTGTAGCACACTCCAGATTACGGTTGTGGTTTCAAAGACAATGTTGGAAATGGTCTGGTCTGCAACCAGGAAGTATCGTTCAAGTTGGGGAAAACTTGCGCCCGACGCAAGGTACCTGGAAAAAATTAAGTTATTGGAGTGCGATCATAAAGCGGAAGGACAATATACGGAAACTTCAGCTTACTTTAGCTTAATTGCCAGCCTTTCACCTGGGGGGACGGGCTTCATGCGTGACCGCTTTACAAGGTGCTGGCCTACCAAATCCAGCAGCCTGTCAAAGGCCTCACGGGCCGTCCGGAAGGTATCGTACAACACCTCCGGGTCTTCCCTCTTCATTACAGGTAATGTGGTGGACCATGCACCCATGGTATCATGGTATCGCAAGAAGGGTCACCTCCACCATCTCCGTGGTTTCTTGTCGGTCGTCAAAGCTGCCCTTTTTACAACTGCGATGTACTGCAGGCAGACAAGAGCCCATTTCTTGGCCTGCGCCTCATCACGCCATCCTGCAAACGGGAATGCGGTAAAGAAAACAACAGGAATCTGAAGACAACGATCTGATGTCCCACTCAGAATAAGCGGCCCAATGTTTTGACTACGTTCTTCCCCTGAAATTTGGTACAAGTGTGCCCCCTCACCTGAAATGCGTCCCCCCCCCATGAAAAATTAGTGCGAAAGATTCTTACTGTAGTTGCTGCATCGCTTCCGCAATAACGGATGTAGTCGCCTCTTTCGGCGCAACGCCATTAGCAGGGAGAGGCCGACGAAGCCCCCTGCTGACAACATTGTTTCCACAGCAGCCAAACATGATCTGCGCAGAAAAATGCAATCTTCAATGCAGTGTGGAGTGGTCAGAAGTCATGTATTGAGTACACCTCACTACCAGTCGACTACTCCAAACTGTTCCCTTGTATTTAAATTTAACTTACGGCTCGGGATCTGTGGCTCGAAATAATTATTTGTTTGCCTCTCTGGCACCTAAGACGAAATTTTGAGACTCAAGTCCTTACTTGAAGAACAAAGATGCCTCGATTTCATAGTCACCGCAACACCACAACGCAAACAAACGACAACAATCAACAAGCAGAAGCAGTCAGCGCCCCGTTGCTCAACTCAACGCCTTGTAGCAACTGCGGATCGCTCCGCTTGAGGCGTGGGAGTGCAGCCCGTGCAAACGAAGAGTGTTGTACTCAAATGGATACGTAAATCTCGCGGCAGTCAAACTTGCGCTACCAATTGGGCTGTGAAGCGGAAAAGTGATACAAGTCGACTTATCCCAAAATTGAGTTTTCACCAGAAAACTGTTCTTTGTTGCATTTAGCACCATTCTAGAAAAATAACTAGTTGATATCTTGCTTAGTTTCATGGTAAAACAGGAGTGAAAATTGAGTCAAGTTGACCTATCCCCTTTTACGACGGAAAAACTGTGACAAAAAGAGATAAGTTCAATTATCTTCCAGCGAATCATACACTTAAGGAGACAAACCCACTTGTCTCTTTTAAACATCTTACTATCCGAGGGATAACTCAACTTATTCCCTTTTGTTTCCAGTGTTGCCTCTTTGTCAATTATTTTGTAACTATAACCTTTGTAGTCCCAGTAGCCACTGACAATATAACCAATAATTTGCATATAGTACGTATGTCAGGGATAAAATGGCAGAGTACAAAAAGAAAGAGACATAAAATGAACTTATCTTTGAGCAATCTAGAAAGTGACACGCGATGGAAAATCTAAAAGAAGACTAATTATTCCCATCACTACTTGATGCTTGTGCGCCGCTGTCTCTTCACCGCTGTGTTCTGCTCGTCTATTTGCAGTCGGTTCAACGTGTACATACTAACCGCTCCTGCCTTTCCGAAGATAGCGGAAGACAGACGGACGCAATTACGGACGTATTACTTTTCAAAATGCAATATATTTCCTGTACTTGTAATTTTTGTATTCGTTGCTCTGCCGGTGCCAAGTTCCAAGCTTACTTTATCGAGGGCGATACTTTCTTACATCAATTAAGAGCGACAGTGAAATGGTATATTACAATGCCGGCTAACCCCACTCATACTGTCTTTAAATGTTCTCAAATTTCGCGATTCTGTGTAGTTACAAAGTGACAGCCCTACCGAGTCGACACATCAAAATGATTTACTCCGCAGTGCTGATAGGTAAGCCGTAGGCTTATACTTCTGTGTTAACAAACTTTGATAACAAGCTTTGTTGAGACTCGCTCAATTTTGCTACAAACTCGCTTTATAACAACTGTGGTGTGGTGTCATCCTCCTTCAATTAACATAATAGAACTCGATTTAAAGGATCTTTTTATGCCGAATTGAAACTGTTTGGCTCCAAGGCATTATTCAATGCCAGTGTTGGTTGAATCGGGCAGCAATCGTGTGTTGCTGGGTCCGGGAAAAGTCTCCTTAAGTTTCTTTTCTACACTTCAAGTGTAGATGTACAAGTTTTATCAGGTTTATTATTTTGACTTGGGAAACTTAACCAACAATGTGCTGTTTCACACAATGTAGCTTAAAATAAAGTCGCACTTTGAATTGGCCACACTAATGCTTGTATTGCCTTAACTCGTTCAAACAGTGATCATAATTCATCCATAGTCATGCTGTCGCTAATTTAAACTTCTGTCTTCAGGAATGTCTCTACCACCGCAGAACATCATCCCTGGACCTTCTTGTTTGTGCCAAGGATGGATATGCAGAGATTCCAAGCGGCCGTCTCTCAGGTCTACTCTGCTGCGCCAAGTGGTCAGTGCTTCAAAGATTAGGTAAATAGATACTCTTGATTCCCTTTTTAAATTCTTCATGCCAATTTTTGCAAAGTGATAGCTCCCTATTCAATTTTTCTGCAATCTAGTTGTCCATGTCATTGATAAGACTGGATTTCCCATTTGCTGGCCCAAAGACCTTTATTACCATCTTTCATTCCTTAAATTGTAATTTAACAAAAAAAATGTTAACTTCTTGTTGAATTACTCTCTTTGTCAATAGGTATGCAAGTGAAATTTATTTTAAAATTTCTGTATTTAACAGCAAGTGTGTAAATTAAAATTAAAATATTAATATTGGTGATCTGTAAAGTCATAATGAATCACTCATAATCCACACTATCACCCAGATATGTTTAGCGGTTATTGAGTCTGTCTGTTAGAGTGGGACTAACTTATTTTTATATTTCCAGGAATCTTCATCTCATAGCTGATCCAATCAATACTGCCAAATTGGAGCGAACCCATGTTTCAACCTTGTCTGCCTGGAGGCTCTCAACATTTGTCTGTTCAGAGCTTCAATGTTGAGGTAAGATTATCAGATAACAGATAGGGCCAGGGGTGATGCAGGGATTTTTTCACCTTCTCCCCTCCCCATTTCATACCTGCCCCTAACTGTTCTCTGTTCATTTCCTTAACTTGTTACAACCACTTTACTTTCTACAATCATAAATATTTAAATGGTTGTTTTCTCTTTGGCCATCATAATTATTATGTGATTTCAGCTGTAATTTCAAGAGTAAAACAAAAAAAATTGAAAATAAATAATCTAATCTAATACTCACGCTGTGGTTGTATATCCTCGATATTATTGGGGTTATTGAGTGTGCATGTTGACTTGTGATTCACAGATTGCTATTCCCGGGAATCTACATCTAATAGCTGTATCCAATCAACTGCCCACGCAATCCTTGTTCGTTTCCTAAAACCAAGCTGGAGCAAATCGGTGAATCGACTTGGTCTGCCTGGCTCTCAAGCAGTGGTCAACAGTCGTCTGTTCAGAGCATCAATGTTGCGGTAAGATTTTGAACGTATTTCATTCTCCAGGTTGCTGCAGTCACCTCTGATCCCTTTGTTCCTCTTTATATCAATTTTTAATTTGTCCAGTTGTTAATTTCCAGTAAACTGCCTGCACTTAACATTATTGAAACCTGATGGTTTTAAGGAATGTTCAACAGTATGATGCCCTCATAATTAGAACTTGGTTCCTTGCTTGCTAATCGTAGGTCAAGGAAGCTTGGTCAAGTGGCATACCCTTCCTCTTAGATGTAACATTACAGCATAATTATAATGTAGAATTTGTGTATACCTATGTTTTCACTGATGAGAATTCTTTTGTTGCCCCAAATACTTCATCAAATTTTCAGGTAGAGTGGGGCTTTCTTTCCCCTTGTTATCACCAGTTAAATGTTAGCAAAAATTCCTGTTTAAAAATCATCTGTTTCAATATAGTTCCACAGTTTTGTTCTTTGGTGCCGAGCAAGTAATGATTTGATTAAAGAGAAAACAACTTTCCATGTTTTGTATTCTCCCTTTAATTTCTTTGCATTACAAAACTTGTAAAATGGTACTCTAAATAGTATTGCACAGATCAAAAATAAAATGTATAATAACATTTTTAAAAAATTTACAAATTACATTTGTAACACAGTTGAGTAAATAATACAAAATTATAAACTAATATTAAAATGGGCATGTGCAACAAAAACATTTTCTATTACTTACAGCAAATAAAATGAATATTCTAATTTTTCAGTTCTGATGCAAACAAGTCAGGAGACTCCTCCATTTCCAGTTGCCCCTGGATATCATGACAAACCACAGTAGCCAACCTGCGTGCACAGTCTCTCATCTCAGGAGGTAAACTGCATAAAAAGGAAGCGGTCCACCAATTAGCTTAATTTAAAACCAAACATCCATCGCTCATATGTATTTTAGTCAGTAGTCCTACCTGTTATTGTTGCTTTGGCTGTCCTCAGTACCCATTTCTGATTCCACTTCTGTTTCCATATCCTCTTGAGATAGCACTCTGAAAGATATACCAAAAGCTTTGATTATTCTAAGATACAGCTCAAATTTTCAATACAGAATATTTTAGAAATATCTGTAATGCAACTTCTTAAAGTGCACTAAGGCATCTACCAAAATCTCCAACCAAAACATCATAGATTGGTGGATGAATGATGCAAGAGTAGGTGCATTACACATGTGTATTGTAGAAAAAGAGTCATCTCCTTCTCTTGAGCGTATCAGACTCACCTTTCTTCCGCGTCATCCTTGAGATCATCCCACATTGAAGCGGCCCCCTGCTCTCCTAGATCTCCATATCCATCTTCAATCACTGGTTCTTCCTCATCTTTTTCATCAAGTTCGTTGAATGGGGGTGGATCAAGCACATATTGTATGCTGTGAAACAGTACAGGATGAAGAAATTAATCACTCTTTGTGGCCTTTTTACGTTTCTTATCCTCGAGATTTGAGAACTTTTAAAATTTTGCGCTGGGAAATTTTGCTGAGACAAGTTTTGGCCTCTAAAACTATCTAAGGCAGAGAATTTATTTGATCAAATTATTTTGCTTTGGAAATCAGGCTTTTAGAATTTACAGGGAGTCTCCAGGATAAGACATTTTAACAAACCAAGGAAATGATGGGCAGTGCACTAACCTCCGTTGTGTCTGTTTTAGAAACGTTTCTAAAACCTGGCATTTGCGTTTGTAGTAGAGGTAGTATGACCTGTAATGCTCCGCTTGGGTCATAGGCTTTCCCCATGTAAGGTTCTGGTTACTCATTTTGTTCTCTCACTACTCAAAGCAACTATCTCGGGAATCAGGTCTTCTGCTGAAGCTGCACGCCAAGTCGCGTCTCGCGCCTTTAGGTAAAGAACTGAAGTGGAGGGAGAAGAGTTCGTTGGACCCGCGGCACTATTCCACAGGTCAAAGTAAGTTTTGAAGCTGGCCACAGCTCTTCAAACAATCGACCGAAACAACCAATGGTGTTGCGAGAAACTGAACAGTTGAGCAGCGAGCTGCAGGGAGTGACTGGAGTGGAGTGGGGGTCTCGCCGTTGCAACGGCTCAACCGACGCTCTGCAGTAAAGTGAATTGAGGGTGAGAAGGTCCAAGCCAGGCATTTAAAGTAATTGTGTGAACTTCTTCTATTTCAAGTGATAACAGTGGCCAGTAGTTTGCACCCGCTTATTTTTTTGGAGATTACTTTGAAACTGCAACCGCGTCCATACGGTGGCGTCGGTGCACAGTGGGCCAAAAGACAGGCGCAGGCGGCCAAAACTATTGACGCGTTATGAGCTCTAGAGTCGCTAAATGGGACTCGAACCGAACGTGTGACCCCACCAATACATTCTTCATTCGAAGAGCAATCCAGTGATGGGGTCACACGTTCGTTTCGAGTCCCATTTAGCGACTCTGGAGCTCAAAACGCCTCTAGAGTTTTAGCCGCCTGCGCCGGTCCTCTGGCCCACTGTGCGGTGGCGTCCTTTCGCTGGGGGGGATTTCTTGTGGTGATTTGGGGTTTAAAATTCATAAATATTCCTATATATTTGAAGCAAAGTAGATCAGAAATAGTTTTGAGCTGATTGATTGTTTATTATGTGTCCTCTCGAAGACCGTGTTGGTGTGGGAAGTTACTATGAAATATGGGACACCTTCATTGCTTTGGTTTTGCTTGGAAACACCTGTCACTAATCTCAACCTCTCTGACTCTGTTTTTTTTTGTTTTCATGAAAGCGCCTTTTCTCTTAATGTTTTCGTGCTAACCTATACTCTTTAGGGCCCTTCTTTTGATTACCCTTTTCTTACTCATGAGTTGTTTTGCCAATCAGTTTCTGAGTGCATAAAATTGTTCCGAGTGATCTCCTTATCTATTTTGTTTCTAATCTATCATTGTCTTTTTGTCCCAGGTGTGCATGTTCGATTGGTGATGGCGTCCCACACAGCACCAGGGTCGTCAAGAGGAGCGAAAATGCTGCACAAGTTGGGGATGGAGCCCCCGATCATTGCTCAGCCTCGAGAAAAGCAGCCCCTTCGCACAAAGCAAGGTATACCACTTACTGACAATACTACAACATGTGTGTGAAGTGAGCATGATTAGAGTTAAGTTTGAGTTCGATTGAAAAGTACCTTCAGAGTCCAAACTAAAATTTCAATTTTAATTTTCTGCTTTTCATTCTGTTTTGATATCTTATTTATGAGAGAATGGATACACATTTCGGAAGTCAAAATTATAGTCTTGCTTGATTTAATATGGAATGATATTTGTTTGTTGATAGGTCCTGCAGTTGATTTGGATTCAGTTTCGTCCTTTGGGCCAGATGAGCTGGATTTGATAGACCCAGCTTGGGTTTCAAAGTGGGTGGACAAAACATCACATGAGAGTAAGTGTTTGTTGCTGCCAGAAGACATTAAATGTTCTTTTTGTTCTCTCTCTTTTTTTTTCTTTTCTATCTGTCTTGTTTTCTTTACCATATCATTCTTAGCTGAGTGTTGTTTTTCTGTTGGTTTTTTTATAATTTTAAAATTGACTGTTTGCCCTTTGTCAGTTGACTGCTGGTTCACACCTTGTTTTGCAATTGTTTTATAAATATTTCTCTTTTGCAGAATCTTCCCATGTGCCAGGGAGATCTGGGCTCAACAGGAAAAGGAGAATGATACCTTCTTCCAAACGTGACCCACCAACAGCATTCCGTAAGAAAGTTCATATTCATGGACTTAATGACATGACCTCTCTCAATAAGCTATTTTCTAAACAAATGTTTTCTCCTTCAGATGCTACAATTTCATCACCTGCAGGAAAAGTAATTTGTTCTGTCCAAATTAACAACTCAAAACAAGGTGACTATGTGTTCAACTTAGGTTGATCCTATTTATTTGCGTGTACTCTGTGTAGTATCCCATGGTAAAATTAATGAGACTTTGTAACTTTGTTGTATGGAGTGAAACCCCAGAGACTTTCTGGATCAGATTTATAATTTTAAATTGTTCATATATGCTCCCTTTTATTTATAAAGTGTTTCTGAAATATCAAATTTTTCCTTTCCAGATGCTGCAAGTAGTCCAAGCAGCCATTCGGTCTCTGTTCGGTTAGCACTTCAAGAGGGAGACCAAGATGATCAAGACTCTGATACTCCTTCACTCAAGAGGGTCAAGAAAGATTTGTTTGAAGCAAGGGAATCCGTCCTGGCTGAGCGGCGGCAGCAGGCAGAACACAGTGAAAGTGACTCGAATGGTGATGGTTCAGAATATGCCCCATCGCAGGAAGGGTCTTCTGATAGCTATCACTCAAACCTTGTATCGGAATCTCTTCATTATGGATCGGAAGAAGAAAATGGCAATGGACCCGAACAACCTAATGATAACAATCGATCTGAAAAATCTGATGGTGAACATTGTCATGACAATGGATCGAGTCATGGTGGAGGCAATGGATCTGAGCAACATGACAGTGGCAATGGAAACGAAAGTGCTGAAGATGGTGATGATGACGATGACCTTAACAAAGAAGATGAGACTCCACCCCCTAAAAGAAGAAAGAAGCAGAGAGTTCGTCAGACAACTTCCTCAACAAGAGCTGAAAGAAAAAGAGCGAGAAACAGTGGTGAGGCATACGTAACAGCATCAGGAAAAGTGAGGACAAAAAAAGTTCCGTCTGAACTGACAGCGTGTAGGAAGAAGTGTAACACCAAACTGACACCTGAAGAATGCAAAGAGTTGTGTGAGGAATACTGGAGTCTCGGTAAGCTGGAGCTCCGGAACAGCTATCTTGCTAGCCTTATTGAGGTGACTTCAAAGGCATCTCAAAAACTAAACCTTGTTTCTCCTGCAAGAAGAAGGAATCGCCAATATACCATGAAGTACAGAGTCATAAAAAACGGCTCCAATGTTGATGTCTGCCGAGGTTGTTTCTTGAAAGTTTTTCAAGTCACGCCTAAATATATTGAGGGATTGCTTAAGAATAAATTGGCTTCTACTTCTGGTGTGCAGCCTGCAGAAAGAAGAGGACAGAGCAGCAAAACAGCTGTTGCTGATGACAGAATGAAATATGTTCTGGATCATTTGAGGAGTTTCCCAAGGTACAAGTCTCATTATGCTCGTAATAAGAATAATGAGAACTTTTTGAGAAGTGACCTGACAATCAAAGCAATGTATGAAGCTTACAAAGAAAAGTGTCCCATACGTCCTGTCTCCAGATGGATTTATGAGAGGGAGTTCCACAAGATGAATCTTCGAATAAAGCCATTGAAAATAGACACATGTAATAAGTGTGATACTCTGAACATGGCAGTTATGTATGCAAAGTCAAATGAAGAAAAAGTCAAAGCTAAACAAAACCAAGAGCTTCACCACAGGAAGGCAGAAAAGGCAAGAACTCAGAAACAAAATGACATTGATCAGCTGAAGAACAATCCCAAGAGAATGATGATTGCTTTTGATTTACAACAATGCTTACCCACCCCCCATCTGGAGACATCAGTTGTGTTCTACAAAAGACAATTGTGGGTTTATAATCTTACAATCCATAATTGCAGAAATGGCAAAAGCTGCCATAATATGTGGCATGAAGCAGAAGCGGAGAGGGGTCCAAATGAAGTGGGCTCAGCTCTATATCAATACCTCATGAACCTGCCTGATCAAATTGAAGAAGTCATCCTCTGGTCAGATACTTGTGGGGGCCAGAACAAAAACAGTATAATATGTGCAATGCTTCAAACTGTTCTTCAGAACAAATTGACTCTCAAGTTAATTGACCAAAAGTTTCTTGTGTCAGGACACACTTATTTAGACTGCGATACTGACCATTCAGTTATTGAGCGTAAGAAGAAAGTGGCAAAGAATATACATTTACCAAGAGACTGGTTTACTCTTGTTGAAAATGCCAGCACGAATTTCTCTGTCTGCCGCATGGACCAAAGCAAACAGCTCAACTTTAAACAACTTCTCAAAGGCAGAGACAGTCCTTTGGTTAAAAGAAAGAAAAACACCAGCCGCGACAAATTTGTGTGGAAGGATGTAGTTTGGATCAGACACAGCAGGAAACTCCCTCCAGGCACAATGGCGTACAAAGAAACCCTTGACACCGACGCTGAGTTCCTTCACTTGGACTTAAAGAGGAAGAAAAAGGGCCCTCTACACCTTGAGCCTTCCTTGAGCTATGATGAACCAAGAGAAATAAAACAAGAAAAGAAGAACGATCTGATGAAACTGCTTTATCTGGTGGATCCTGAATGTCGCCAATTCTACCGTGACCTTGTTGGAGATGGCGAAGCATTGCTTGAGGAAGAGGATGGTGCTGAAACAGATCCTGACCTTGTACCAACTACAGATGAAGAGGAAAGTGGTGAAGAGTACTGATTTTTTAAAAATAATAATTGTTCTTAGACAACTTAGTGAGAGTTGGCTCAGTTGATACCTGATTGAGAGTGATATATTTATAATTGTCAGTTCCACATGTGTATGAATTTAAATACTATTCTATTATCTTGTTATCTTTGACTGTTGTTTAAGATTAATTTTTTTCATGTATTTATGACAGTTAACTACATGGGGTATGAATTTTAATACTATTCTATCTTGTTGTCTTTGACTGGTAATTTATTTATGAGTCAGTTCCACATTGGAATGACATATGTGTGTGAATTTAAATACCTACGCCATTATCTTGTTATCTTTGACTGGTAATTTATTCGTTCTTAGACATCTAAGTGAGAGTTGGCACAGTTGATACCTGATTGAGGGTGATATATTTATAATAGTCAGTACCACATTGAAATTACATGTGTGTATGATTTTAAATACGTTATTATCTTGTTATCTTTGACAGATAATTTATTTATGGTAATAGTCAGTACCTTATTGAAATGACATGTGTGTATGGTTTTAAATACTATGCTATTATCTTGGTATCTTTGACTGTTGTTTGAGATTACTTTTTTTTCCATGTATTTATGACAGTGCTAACTACATGAAGTATGAATTTTAATACTATGTTATTATCTTGGTATCTTTGGCTGTTGTTTGAGATTAATTGTTTTCATGTATTTATGAGTTAATTACATACGAATGAAATGTGTGTACTACAAAACTTTTATCTTTTCTTGGATGCCTCAATGAGTGTAATTTAGATAGTGACTTTCTTTAATGTGTTTATTTTGTTGGCTCCTCCATTGCAATTTTACTCAAGAAGACCAGTCTCTGATTTGTAGTTATATTTATATAAGATATTATTTTTACTTGTATTGTACTTTGATGAGTTATAAAGGTAACTTTCCAAATTTGTGATGAACTTCAGTTGATGATATGTTTGTGTATGAATGATTAATACAAGTTGTTTTAGAACCCTTTATTCTCCTATACTTTTTATCCTTTCATAATTACAAGACAATATTAAGAAGCTGCAAGAAAGATTAACAGAGAGACACAACACAGATTCTCTTGGAAGGTGACAAATACTTCGATTCACTAGATTGATAACATTATGATTAGATCAAATTTACTTAGAAACAAACAAGAAACAAAACTTGTGGAAAAAAAAAGGTGTCCGAAATTTAATATAACTACACTCCCCCAAAATAATTTCTTTTCTGGTTCTAATTGCTTGCAATCAAAATGGGACCACACATGATGCATGGAAAATCACCAGGTTAGTGCTTGAAAAGAATTTCGTGATGCACTTGAACTTGAAGTCACTGCTCGTACGAAAGTGGTTTTCTGTTGACCTTCCTAGTCACGTGCCATTGCAGCCCTGATAAACTGCATCATTCTCCAGAGGAACAAACGTGACATCCATTCAAAGTATTTGTTCAACACTAGCTGCCCAAACCGTGTCCAGAGAAAATATGTGCTCTGTAGGCTTACTTCACTTCGTCAAAGTACCAGTGATTTAATGAAGCATGTTGGTTGGAGTGATGTCCAAACAGCAGGTCTCTGCATCATCACAGGTTTACCTTGCTCATCCTGTAGAAACACAATAAAAATGGGTAAGAAGCCCTTCCCCAAACAAAGCTACAAGAATACAGTTCAGTGCTCATACCTTGGAGAGCTTGGGTTAGAAGCCCAATTCGTAGGCCTCCATGGAATGGCATCCAGCATCGTCCCATGCAGAGCAGCGACAGAGTTGCAGACCGCACTTCCCCCATCACAGCGAGTTGATCTTGATCAACCTGTAAACAGATACAATCTTAGCTCGTTTGAAATGAAATTAATACTTTAGAAGCCGTCTCTCCCAGCCAGCAACATAAACATAAACAAAACAAAGCTCAAACAATACAGTCCAGAATTCATACCTTAGAGAGCTTGGGTTGGAAGCCCCAATCGTAAGCCTCTATGGAATGGCATCCAACACCGATCCATCCAGAGCAGCAACAGAGAGGCAGAGGGCAGCTGCTCACCACAGTGTTTAAAGAGTGAGTTGGGCAAATCACTTGATGAATATGTTGAGCCTGTGTGGTAAGAAATAAGTTGATTGTAGTAACTGAATAACTTGTGCAATGCACAATGTGCATACACACTCAAACATATTTACATGAAGCTGAGCCAAATATTACACTAAGATTATGACGTGAGAAACAACTATCCGATTTCCAATTAAAGTAAGTATAGGTCACACAAGCCTCTAATACATGAGAAGTACATCAAGTACAACCCTTGGAAGGAGACAACAAACTGATGAGTGTCTGTCATTCAAAATTACTGCAGAACTGGTTCGTTCCGGGACTAAGACAACAAGCTTAGCAGAGAAAAAAAATTATTTCCCTGCAAGACGTTAGGTAGCGACACTAACATTTTCTGATCTGATTGGAGCTGATTGGAGCGTGAACAGCAAGAAGGAAGCAGACCGAGGACGGACTAACCTGTGTTACGACTACCAACATCCACGCAGTGAATGGCGCTACCAGCGAGAGGAAAATTCGAAAGCACTGCCGACGAAGGTTGGCACGATGGCACTTCGTACAAGACAAAAAAAAATAAATGGCGACTCACAGCCAGGAGACGATACAAACTCATTGAAGATTTTTTGATCATCGATGAAAATGATTGAGACGTATTGTGTTTTTAATGTCATTCGTGTGGGTTTTATTAGGCTGCCCGTATGCACGACGGCAGTGGTGGCGATGACAACACTGTAGTAAGTGACTTCCTTAAATTAAACCATCAGGTTCATAACCGCATCATGTAATCTCACAACCTATACATTAAATTAAACTAATTAACCAGTTCACCATTTCTCATTCAATCTTAGGCAAAATAAGAGATGGAGCAACAGAAACACAAGCTTCTCAAGGTTATGACTGTCTATGCTAACCTTTATTCTTGAGGGGAGTTACCTCTGATTTCTGTTAAAATAACCAAATCGTAAAAGCGTTGACTTATCTCTTTTGGTTTATAGTGGTTAAATGGTATAACTGGACTTATCTCTTTTTGTGGAATGAGGACGACATATCTCTTTTTGCCCGTGACTCAGATGATGGATAGGTTTAATTGTCTCTCTCTGCCATGCCGTAATTTGGGATAAGTCATGAAAGTACTAGATGTGTCGATGATTCAACTGTTATGACTATTAAGGTGTGTTTGTCATATATTCTTCAACCAAACGCAACCCTGATATTCAAATTCACTACGCTGCAACATGTTTTTTCCATTTCCTGAAAAATGAGCGAAATTGACTTAGCTCACTTTTCCGCTTCACAGCCCAATTGCAGGTTTTATTGGGTAAAACCGGATACAATCATGCTAGGCTGTGGGTACGCAGCCTTTGTGGCGCAGAAAGCGCGTGGACTACTTTCTGGAGCAAGCAGTGCGTTGCCAACCCAACAACCTTTTTAGCCACGATTCCTTGTTATTCAGTTTTCGGTCGACCGATATCCAAATTTAATATGTTTTCCAATGTTTTAAAATCATATGCACATTGCATTGCCATGGAAAAGTCATCCTGTGGATAAATTTTTGTGTATCCTGCCTAAACTATGACGGCTTAACCACGAGATCGCTAACTGTGCGCCAAATGTAGGAGCACTATTAGTTGATAAAACAAACCTACAGAACCTTTACATGAAGAACGATCATTACAATAACGTTACCGTCACAACAAGTTGGCACATTCTTTTTCTTCCCATTTAAGATTTATGTATAACTTAACTTCTGAATGTATTGAATATAGAAAAGCATCCTCACAGCACAATCTCAATGAAAACAGAACTGACATCATGATTTTCCTTTGAAGTGGCTTCAATTGATTGATTGAATTAAAAGTAATAATAAAAAGCTGAACTATTTTCTCATCTTTTCAACTAATTTTTAACACAAAGGCACTCTCTCTCATATAGACTAATGCGGTGTTAATTTAAGACAAGAAAAGACACGCGAAAATTGACTTTAGTACCGCAACCGGTTCAGTCGTTGTTTTGGAAAAAACCACAGAACCGGTTGGGGTAGAAAAGTGAATTTTTGCGTGTGGCGAGCCAAGAACATATCTGACCACCCTATAAAATCTCAGCCAGATCGGCCGAGCCGTTTAGGAGGAGTAGTGCGGACAGACACGCACGCACACACACACAGACAGAAAAAGTTTTTCAACCCCACTTGAGTAACTGGCATCGCTTTCGCTCCACCCATCAGACAGACAACGAATAGGATAGCGCAAAACACTAATGTAAAAAGTCGAAAGGGGCCCTAAGCAAAGTGGGTCAAACCATAAACACGAACCAAGTGTTTGATCTCACGACCAGTGTGCGGATAACCTGCCGCGATCTTCTTGCCAAGGACATCTCAATGTTCATAGGTTGGCTACAGATCTTCCGTGCATCGCTGCTTGGCGGCGCCGCGGGACGGGTACCTCACCTTGAGAACATTAAGGCGAGAAGGCGACCCCTGCATGAACACCTTAGCCGAGAAGAGGAAAGGAGGAAGAACATGGCGGTGGGGTGGATTAGCGTAGTGCCGTCTCACAACAAAGCAGAAAGGCAGTATCTCCAACCGGTGCAAAACCCGGGAAAACAGATGGAAGAAAGCTTGTTTCGAATCAAAAACGTGTTACGATTACTTCAGAACAATAAGAAACTGTTTCTCCCGTGTTTTGCGCCGGTGGGAGATACTGCCTTTCAGCTTTGTTGTGAGACGACACGACGCTACGCCACCCCGCCGCCATGTTCTTCCTCGTTTCCTCTTCTCGGCGAGAGGCCAATCTTTTTAGAGACCGACGCTACACACTCCAAAACAACCCACACCCACACACTCATAACAGTAGTGTGACGTCACGGTGACTGCAAATAGGAGATACCTGTTGTTTAAGTTTGTGTGTTTTCGTAGTAATTTCGTCTCGCCATGGAGAGAACAAGAGTCAGAGTCATGGGCATTCTTATGCATTACATTCATGACTTTGTTTTTGATGGGGGTAATTACATTTATCTTTACCACTAAGAACGGGGATCTATTCGCAGTCGCACCGTGACGTCACACTACTGTTGGGGGTGTGGCGGTGTGCTCGTGCGTTAGTGTGTGGAGCGACTAAAAAGATAGGCCTGAGATCTTTTATTGCTTGGACGTATTTTATTGGAAAGAGGTTATTAAGGTGTCGGCCAAGGCAAACAGGTTATCTGACCGCTCATCTTTAGGTAAGCCCCTTTGACTAGCCCATCGTGCTGCCAAATTTAAAAATCAGGAACAGCGAAAATAAAATTTTTATTTGTACAGGACCTGATTTGAAAATGCAAGAGCAACAAGAGACGTGTGTGTGCGTGTGCTTGTGCCAGGGCTGCGCAGCGGTACGAGCAAAGCTAGTCGCTGTGCGAATGCGGTGTTTGCCAGGCATTTGTGTATGTGTTCACAGACATGAAAACATCGACTTATTGGTGGAAAAAAACACATTGCTGACTATGTTTATCTTTCTTGCAGCAACCAACCCGAACCCAGAAGCG
This sequence comes from Stenchaetothrips biformis, assembly GCA_030522485.1. Lineage (NCBI taxonomy): Eukaryota > Metazoa > Arthropoda > Insecta > Thysanoptera > Thripidae > Stenchaetothrips > Stenchaetothrips biformis. The sequence goes on from CM060102.1 coordinate 11,938,062, forward strand.
ACGGGCACCAATGCATATTGACTTGCAAATGCACTGTCTGTGTTCTACTGAAGCAAACTAACTGCGACTGTCTAGAGATGTGCGAATAGTTCGAAACCGAATCGAATCGAATCGGCCTCGATTCGATTCGATTCGCTGACGGACCAGCCGCTAAAAATCCGAACTATTCGAACAATTCGAATCGGATGTAGTTCGCCTTCGAATCATCCATCATCTCCGCCGCAGCGTTGAATCACGCGCCACTCATTCTCCCTGCAAGTTTCTCATAGCGCCTCGATTGTTGCACAAGTAATTTTCTCATTTTATTTATCTCAGTATTCTAATCATTTTTTTGTGATATTACCTTATGGTTAAATTAAAGCTGTGACTGATGTGTTCCGCACATTTTGGTTCCATTGCATTTACTCCATAAACCTCACCTCAACTTCAAAAAGTATATCTTTTAATGCATGTATTTCAACGATGGGGCAGAATCTTGGCATTCGGATTCGATTCGAAAAACAGAAGGTAAAAGTTCGATTCGATTCGGGAAAAATGTTCCAGATTCGATTCGATTCGATTCGAGCATTTTTTAAACTGATTCGATTCGGTTCGATTCGAAGGGGAAATTCTTGATTCGCACACTTGTTCGCTAGAGAAAATACTTATTAAAATTGAAATGAAATGCTGTTACACTGAAAAAGGTTTTAATTTCTATTACATACAAAAAGTCCTACTATTAAAAAAGAACAAACAGATAATGGACTAGGGAACAAAATTAGCAGGCTTCTTGCGACAGGAGAGGGTGTGCCTTTTTTTATGGCATTTGTTGCCACGTAGAACCTTATTGCAAAAGTCGCAAGTAAATCTATCTCCCGTTTGAGGTGCTGCCTTCTCCAAGACCTCACAAACCTCTTCTTTGATCTTGCTTGCCTGATGTCCATGGAACCTGTCTATGTGTGTGTACAGCCTGGTTAGAGCGGTTGATCCTCTTCCTGACGCTTGGTAGGTGCAGCACGGTGCAGTGCACTTATACTTCATTATGTTCTGTTTAATTTTTCTCTCACTGCCGCCTGCTTCCTTTTCTTCTTCCTCCTCATCCGAGTCAGCGATGTCAATGACATCTTTAAAACCTCCCCATATTTTAGCATCTAGTGTCAGGCCTTTTAAGTATGGTTGAACATCATACCGCTTCCCAATCTGAAACAGAAAGTTGAAGGTACAAAATAAGTGCCACAGTACGAATTGACGCACAACAAAGTAAGAAATTGTAAAGCCTCACCTCAACTCCTTTAAAATCTGGGCCTAAAACATTCTCCATTGCTATAACAGTACTCCCAGGAAACCCATTCTCTGGATGAAGGGTGCTGCTCGGGTCCAAGCCGTCCAGAAGCCATCCACACTGATAATTACTGATGGTCTCCTCACCAATACCAACCAATACCAGCCTTCCGCAGCAATGGTGACAGGTCCAAATTGCAGCCGTTCTCTGGACCACTAAAAATACGAGAAGAAAAAAGAGAAAAAAGGGGATAGTAAGTATCAATCATAAAAGAAGAAAAAACTTATCTGATGTGTGCATTGTTCACCTGGCACAAGAGCACATCTGTGGTGCAAGCATGCCTGCCTCTGCCCAAGAAGTCGATGCAATGTTCATCCCTTCATTCAGATTGGTGCCCAGATTGAAACCCCAGTGGACCACAAAGGGCAGCAAGTAGACTATGTCTCCTGGTCGTTGTACTACCTGTATGCAAAACAATACATTGTTACTCTAAATAAACAGACTTTTTCTCATTTTGATGATAGAAACTGTTTTGAAAAACCTCGAAAAACAAACCGTGAAAACTGGAATGCCGTATTGAACAACGGTCCTGGGGTCCAGAAACATGGAATTGTGGTTGATTAACGACCTACAGTTTCTCTCGAATGGATGAACACCCATCTTGGCCACCATCCTCCCAAAGGCGTCAAAATACCGTGGAGGAATCAAAAACCTGAACAAAAGAATATGAAGAAACTTTATTGATTTACTTCAGGAACATTCCCCTGTGACAAGTGTTATAACAATAATGATGATCATAATCATTACCATTTTGAGTGGCTGGAATGATTTTAGTACCTACCACACTTTGGGTGAACCAGCGATATGTCTATTCACTGCCTCAAAGGCGCCATCCTCAATATGCATATTGAAACATGTGGCCTCCTGGCCAATGTAAACGGCTGGATGTGTGAGGCCAGGAAAGGGCTCTCCAGGGAGAAACTTCAGTAACGACTCCATCTTGGACATGCTGAGCTCTTCAGTCGTCTCTAAATAGTCATCTAGACTAATATTGGTTGCATACATGATTTTTGTATTCCTCTGCATCAATACTTCGAATAACGAGTCCAGAAGGCCACTGATACCAGACGACTGAAGTTGTGTCTCACTGCATGGCATGAAAAAAGGGCAGAACCGGAACATAAAGTTAGACTAGACGATGGCACTACAAAGCATCTAAAGAACTTTACAGATGTACTGAAATGACTCATGGTCATAGAAGAAGAATACGATTAAAAGTCAGTAAGGAATAAAGATGAAATAGTACTTACAGGTGAGTCATCACATAGCCACTGCTTCGCATGAAATCGTGCTTAATCACGTCCCTCTTGAAGTCTTTTCTGAGCTTCCTGGCATATACGCTATTCGTCTCCTTGTCACTGCAAGGTCTCAGTTTGAACACACCCTTCTCGGCCCTGTAGTACCCTCTCTCCTGAAGTGTGGGGTCAAAAAACGGCCTACCTGTTTCAGGGTTGTGAGGGTCTTTTCTTATTACATCCTTGACTGTTTCAATATTCTGTGCTATGTGCTGCTCTCTCAGAATTGTGTCCTCCAGCCTTCCCTGAAAACAAACAAATTAAAAAGGACATTGAGATTGTGTTTTTAAAACAAGGCTGGAGAAAACCTACATGAACACATATTTCTGAACTGAGGTGATCACTGCAGCAACGCATGTGCGTCCAAAGAATGTTTTTTGTCAGGGCTATTCTCTGGTAAACAAGGACATCCATAGGCAACCTAACCTCAACAGGTTAGGTTTAGGTCGAAAATAACGCCACTCACCACAAAACCTCCTGTTCTGCATATGTCTTCGTCCTTCTTCATAATGTCCATCAATTCTCCAGCTCTCAAGTACTGGTCAGCCGATAGCTGAAAAATCCTCACTCCATTCTCTCTTGAAATTTCTCTTGGAAACGACGCCATGACAAAAATAGCAGATCCGAATTCAGGCACTTTGTCATGACTTCGCTTACTGCCTTCTGACACCAATCATCGCGTGTTGTAACTTCCCGGGCAGGGATCGACCGCTATCGACACAGACTGATGACGCGGCACTGGGGAAAACTGGGGAAAACTTTAATTTTTCACATTTACAAAAACAAGTATATTTTAACTGTCTTAAAAACAAATATCTTCTAATTGTCATAATTCGAATAGACCGCGGTCAAAATGTCGAAATTTTTATCGCTTTTAAGATGGCCGTGCAGATGCCGCTGCTCGTCTGCGGACGCCGTGACGTCGTGTGACGTCGCAGAGTGTCTCTGTTGTTGTTATGATTTTTAGAGTTTAACCACTATTACTTTTGTAACATTTTATTTTTAAAGGCAATCCTGCCTGGTCTCAATTATTATTCTTTCATTGTCCTCTCTTTTTTGAAAACATCTGAGGTCCTTTCGTCTATCTGCCTACCTAGTTATCAGGTAACATTTGTTGATGCTTCTACACGTCAAGGGTGAATAAATGCAATGACATTATTTGTACGTGCGGACACCATCTGGTGAATGATAAATCAGTATGCTATCACAGGGGAACTGGTGGATGAAATATCAGTGTAATGTCACTTAATTTCGCTTTAACGTTAAATGTGGTTGAAAGTGCGTTAGGTAAGGTTATGTTGACATGTATGAAGGACAATCACAGCACCCGATTCTCGAGTGTCGCAGCACAAATCAATCCTCCCGCCATACAAAGGCGTTAGGGTGACTTCTATTTGTAGATTTAAATTTTAAAGCCCCTAATCTATTTTTTATTCCAACAGTACGAAGTGAACACCTGTCTCCTTATGGACACTGTGTCACCATTGGAAGCAGCCAAGCGACATGAAGCAGAAACCACGTTCACTGTATCCTCCATCCACAGCTTACTTTCTCACTTTGATGAAACAAGCCCACAAACATCAGAAGATCCGTAAGTTCAATTTTCCTCAAAAATGTCAACTCTCAATCACAACTCCTCACTGACCCCATTTTTTCTGCTGCCTGCGTCCAGGAATTTTGAGAACTGGAAAGAAGTGCGTCGAAATGTGTCTATAGCTGGTTTGGTTCAACTTGGATCAGCTGTGTTGAACACTATCCTGCGACCACTTTCAGCCGATGCTTCTACTGGTGGTGCAGGGCTGGCTCTGGCGCCCATGCGAGATTTGTTGTCCGTTGGCATTTCCCAGTTCATCTTTGAGATTGGTAGAGAAAGTTCAAGTGACTCGCTGTCGATGCACATTCAGGTGTGTTTCTAATTTTTCCTGTATCAACTGCCTCATGATTAGGTTACTGTGAATCCAAAGATCTATAAAATTACTCTATTTGAATTATCTTAATCTGACTCTAATACTTGTTAATCAGGATGCTGTTCTGCATGATGTCAATGACCCTCCACAGTGTGGAAACTGTGTCACGCAAGTTGAAGAACCCATTGTCGAGGCAGAGTGTTCTTCGGATAATGATTTTAAAGATGAAGGTACTACTGGCTACGAAAAAGACCCCTCTGCCAGCTCCGCTGATGAATTCGATACTGGAAGAGATAGTGAATCGCATTGCATGTCACTTCCATTTGGTGACACTGTTGCGAGCCATGCAAGAAGCAGTGTCACGAAGAATGTCCCACCACACATCCTGTACACTGTGAGAGGTGTTCTCTGTGAGCTATGCTGGATGCCTTTCAAGAGCCCAGAAGCCGTTGAAGATTTATTGACTCATACCCGACAAGCTCACCCAATTGATGCACCTCAGCGTTTTCTGAGGGAGATAAGACGTAAAAATGCATTTGACAAGATAATCGGCAATGGTTTACCCTACTGCAACTGCCAATTTTGTGAGACCTTTGCTTTGACCAAAGTTCCTTTAAGACCTTTAAAAAAGCATCGCAATTTTAATGGAATGGGTAGTAAAAGAACTGCTGTCCGATCTCCCTACTCCCGCAAAGTTTCGTTGTGAAATGAGATATGTCTTTTTGACCCGTCCAATCATCTGAAATGAGAGGATGGGTGGGCTTATAATTATTTTGGCCTCATGGATTTGGCTATGATTATTATTTTAATTCTTTGATTTATGTAGCTAGCTTGGGTTGTAGGGCTCTTTACATTTTATCTGTGTTAAATACCTGTTGTAAATGGGAAGCACAGTTTATTATTTATTCGCTTGGTAATGAATTATTGCTCTTCATATTTGTATGTGTACCAAGTAAACTTGATTTGTAGAAAGTCTTGCAAACATTTGTGTATTAACTATTTATTTTAATTATTTATGTCTGTTGTACTGAACCGAATTTAATAATCTGTAGCTTAAAAGATTTACTGAGACCTGCTCTTCATCATGCAGAAGAGTTTGTGAGGCTATCTGCCTCGGTTCTGTTTCTCGGTGTCCAACCGTCTGAGCAAACCTGTGGCCGATGCCCTTCGGATGGCTGGCTGTGAAATTCAGATCCTCTTGGCATGGCCTAAACATTGTCTGATGAGACTCTTTATTGTGTCATTGTATTGCATTTTCATTATATCTGTCAGATATGACCCATGTTCTGTGAAAAAGAAAGCAGGGAATAAGTATATTTCTGTATTTTGTCATTTTAGTCAAAATTGTTTGATTGGCATCGTATTCTGGGTGCCCAAATCCGTTCTACTGCACCGAATCTAAACATTTTCATCTCAAAAATTGCAGAAAAAACATGCTGAATCTTTCTGTGGAAAGCTCATGTGGATAGTAGGTCTGGTTCTGTCTCAGCCTGGGAAGATACATGGGTAGTACTTCAAAATTTGCGCAAAAGCACACAGTTTTTGGTGCCAAATCTGTTCTACTGAACCGAATTCAATGATTCTTATCTTAAAAGATGCGCCATTAAACGTTGAATATTTTGGTGAAAGCCCCATGGTGATACCTTTTTTGGTTCCCTATGTGGGTGTGAATATATGTACTCAAAATGTCTTCGGACCTTTGTTTGACTGTTGGAACTGCCCTTGGCATGTCCTAAATATTATCTGGTGGGGAAGATATTGGTGTCATTGTATTCCATTTGACTTGTCGTTGTCAGATATGACAAGAGATCTGTAGAAATAAATCAATGAAAAATAATATTTGCCATAATCTAAATACTTCATCATTTTTATCAAAATCCTGTCACATTGTCATGATCCAAATCCCTTCTAGTGGACCGAATTTGAATATCTAGGGCTCAAAAGATCCAGAAAAACATGCTGATTCTTCTGGTGAAAACCGCATGAGCCTACCTGCTTTGGTTGAAGAGCTGCCATCAAGGTTGTATAGCAACATGTCATCATGTTCGTTCCTTGATTCAAATGTAGAATTTGGCAAGGGCATTTGAGTTCCTAAAAATTATCTCCCACACTTCATTGTGGTGTCTCTGAGTTGCATTTTTTGTCTAGTTTTAAGATATGTAGTCATATTTTGAATAATAAATACAGGGGGAAAAAAATGTAGTTTGATTTTTATTGAAAGAAATGTCCTCTCAAACTAGTGGCATTTACATCAAACTAGACAGCAGCTTTTTTATTCCAAGTTCAATTCTGTCTAAAAGGGGTTGCAGATTCGACAACTAGATTTAAAAAGGAGTTCAATGGTGTATATTTGAAGATGCTCATGTCTTTATTTCTATTTAAATGGATGCTTTTGATTTTTAGTCTATCCAGGCATCGTAGCAAGAGTCAGTTCAACGTAACCTTGACTCCATCACAAAAAGTGTTGAGGCCACAGCCTCCATTCTAGTAGCATTGTGAAGAACTCTTTTTTCTGCTTCTTTTAAGCTAAGATTGGTCTGATTCGGTCAGGTGGTTCATTCAGTGGACACTCAAATAGTTTGAAAAGGTCCCTTTCACATTATAGGCTTTGCACCAAAGATGATAGCAACTTTTTAATTCCCAGTCCAACACTGTCTGAAACGGGTTGCAAATTTGACAACTAGATTTAAAAAGGAACTCATTGGTGTATATGTGATGATGGTCAGGTGTATATTTCATGTCAATGGTAAATGGTAAATCATGAGTGCAAGAAGTGTACTACAAATCTTTTTATTGAAAGAAGTGTGTATTAACTGTCTGAAACACAATAAACAATTACTCAGTCTTTTTGAGTCTATCTGATTCCATTTTGTATCTAGTTGTCAGATCTAGAGTCAGTTTTGAGCTGAAAGTTACAAGAAAGAAATATGTTGTACATTTTAATGTCAACATTTAAGAGAAAATCTCCAATGTTTCAATATGTAATTCTCAACCCAGATTCTTCCTCCCTCAAGAGAATCTGTTGTCCAAATCATGGAGTGTACCAGTTATTGCCTCCCTCCTATCTCCACTAGCTGATCTATATATAAAAAAAGTATCCAGTTGAGAAAAAAAATGGTTATGTCCATCATTCTAGCTTCATGACCACAGACTATGGAATAGTGTTCTTTTTATTTCAAGTGAATATCTCAATTTTTTCCATTTTGAATCAAGTGGACAATTTTGAGAAAAACATTAAAAAAATAATTTTCGAATTTCGGATTTATTTTTCTAGAGGGGCTCAGTTAGCCTTCCATTACTGTGGGAAAAATAAGGGACACCTCATTGGGGCTCCCACTGGTGTGTAAATGGCATTTCAATCACTATAAGATCCATTGTCGGTACCTCTCATAGCTCACAGGGCTCGTAACCAATTTATTTTCATCGTAACAAAATGAAACTCTGGAATCTACTTGGTAACATATAAAAGGACCACCATACCAAATTTGAAGTGAATATCTCAATTTTTTCCATTTTGAATCAAGTGAACAATTTTGAAAAAAACATTAAAAAAATAATTTTTGAATTTCGATCTGATACTTACAGGGGGGCTTCCTTTTCATGCCAGTATACTGGGAAAAATAAGGGACAGCTCATTGGGGCTGAGAAAAGGTGTATTATCTTCTATCTTGCACGATTGAGTAAATTTCGTGCTGTTGTGATAGCTCCTATGGCATGGCACCCACTAATTTTCATCGTAAAATGTTGAAACTCTGGAATGTACTTCACAACTTAATAAATGACCACCCTGCAAATTTTGGAGTCAAAAGGTGCCTTCTTTATATATTTTGCAATTTTTTTTTTTGTGACTTTTTGAACAAAATTAATTTTTTGAATTTGACTCTGATATTCACAGAGGGGCTTCCTTTTGCTTCAAGTATGGTGGTAAAAATAGTAGACAGCTCATTGGGACTCCCAATAGTGTGCAAATCTCACTTGTAGTACGATGCATTTAATTCTTGTGAGTTGTGATAGCTGCAAGGCTATCATGACCATTTATTTTCATCGTAATGAGTTGAAACTCTGGAAAGTTCTTCACAACTTAATAAATGGTACCCCGAGCCCAGCACTTCACCTGGTAGTGCGCCTCGGCCTGACTGCGCACCTCGTGGCCTTGGTGGCGTCCTCGAACGTGTGACCGCCGACAAAGAGGCCCTAAAAGCAGCCTTTGAGGCCAGCGTCGAGGCCGCCGTGGAGGCCGCCGTGGAGGGCGCCGTGGAGGGCTTTGGCCATAGTTTTTGATACATGCTCTCTGCGTTTAACGGGCTGGAGACCGTCAGGGCAGGGCGCACCTGGCCGCATTACATGTTTTTTTGTGGTTTTATTTTTTATTATTATTTTTTTTTGCTTTTTTTCAGTTTTTAAATTTTTTTTTCAAGGGTTTTATTTTTTTTCTTTTTTTTTTTTCTCTTTTTTTAATATTTCTAGGTTTTTTTTCCTGCATTAATTACATGTTTTTAATTTCTGTTCTGTTTCAGGTAGGCCTGGCGGTGCAGCAGCGGGTGAGCAGATGGAGCGCCTTAGCCACCATGGTACTTCCCCACCCCTCTGTGGGAGGAGACCTACCCTCTCATGGTCTTCCGGTGTTGGGCCCCCAGCCCAGTACAAGTGGCCATCCCAGCCACGAATGAACCTCATCTCGAGACTCATCCTGATGACGGATTTGATTTTTTTTTTCCACAGGATGCAGCGCAGACAACTGTGAGTAGGTTCTTTCTGTTTCAGGATGCAGAGTCAGGGACGGCCTGAGAAAGAACCGTCCTTCTCAAGACAGAAGGCATAGGTCCTTGGCAGTACCTCCTGGCTGTAGGTCTTGAGCTGCTTGATGGCCTTTCTCCTGCACTCTTGGTTTGCACAGAAGGGGATTGTTAACTGGGCCACCCTAGAATATGCTTTTCCTTCCCTGACTCGTGATTTGAGACAGTGAGGGCACAGCATCTTTTTTCAGTGGTGAGGGCAACTCCCGGGATGAAGTAAAAGGTTTTAAAGTTTTTTTCTGGCTTGTTACAGGTTTGAGCAACAGCAAGGCACTTCCAGACAAGATCAGACCAGGTTACACTGATCGGCTAGGTAAGTCTCTACAACAGTGTCACTCTCAGTGTTTCACTGGCTCCTTGACAGGCATCATGCATTTTGTGCTGAGAAATTTTTAATGAGGACAGGAATGCGAAGACTTTGTTTCTTTTGACAACGCTTTGTTTTCCTAGCATTGGTCACTCTCTTTGCTAAATTTATGTAGTATTTGATACACTTGCTCTTAAAACAGGTGTTGAATTGTACAGTGATGCAATTATCAATAGTAGGAGGTGGCCAGAAGACCCTCTGATGACAGTGAACACACACCATGAATTTGGTGTTGGACCTGAGGAACTTAGAACGGTAAGTGTATTCTTCACACCGCGACATGACAATCGAGAAAACTCTTAATACTCCAGATGAACAGCCAGGGAGCACTGCAGCAGCAAAACTTGTTTAGACTGATCAAACTTTAAATGTTTTTCATGCCAGGTAAAAAAACAGAGTACATATCACTTCACAAGATTGCACATGACCAGCATCACCTATGAACACCCAATCAGATCAAAACTCCCAGTCTACTACAATGGATAATGATTTTAGTGGTGCAGATCTGACAACTAAACAAGAAATAGCTGGAATGCAAGTATTAATTTTTACTTATATTTTTTTACAAAAAATACACCGATTTTAATAAATCACAATATGAATTTCAATTGTTTGTACTCTTTGGTAACTGGATGAGAGCTTCAAAATAAGATACCTACTTATTTAATTACTAAGCAGAGGGTTAAGAATATAACATATCACAGGGACTACCCAGGAATTCCCAATAAGTTTTTGCCGTCTGCAAATTGAAAGACTTCCATTATCCGTAAATCCATCCCCGAGTCCAAAAATACGTTCCAATTCATTAACATTCGAGGACAATCTTCAGAGTTATAATCCACAGCAGGCAACTTATCTCCTTTCTTCTGACACGATCTATTTGTTGTTATGGTGGAGAGAAATTCAACATTTGCTCTCCGGCCAGCATCTAGATAGTCTTCTAAAGGTGGAACAGTTAAAGAATCTAAGTCTATACCAGACTCGCCCAAATTGTGCCAATAAAGCCTCTTCCTCCTCATTGGCACAAAACTGAGGGCATCTATGATCTTGGGCTCTGCGTTGAAATGCCTGACAGAAACTTGAGTGAAATAAGCATCATGTAACAGACTTTAAAGCACCATACTGTACACATAACTGTTGTATTACTTTGTCATTGTAGCCAAAGTTGAATGGTCTAAATTAGATGTGTTTTCAAATAGGTAATGAAAATCATGGTTGTTCTCAACTGATTTTTTTTTTAAATATTGGAGCACTTTGATGAAATTAAAGAAGAGTCTGCCACTGGAGCCTTCGGCTAGAAATAAAAAGAAGAATCAAATATTATATTTAGGAACACTTTTAAAATTATTATTTTTCTTTACATCTTTTAAACCCACCAAAGATCTTTCTTCTTGGATTGACTCTCGAAAGTTCGGAACAGGGACTACCCCCTAATAAGAGATGAATGGGTGATATTTCATCCAGGAGGTGCTCTGTACATGAAGTCACACAACCAATTTCAATAATTCTCCCATGGAACCTTTTTCTTGAAATTGCCAGTGCATCAGGGGCAATCTCAGAGGAATAATAAGCGCCCACATGAACTCCTAAGGAATCAAGTGCCACTAGCCCTGCAAGACCAATCATTTTAAAAATTGGGAGTGAAGCACACTTCTGTGTTATATTAATAGATACATTCAAATGTTGGCGGTATTTTTTTATATACCTGTAGATATTCCATTAAAAAGACTTAACACTCTTAGACCCTGGGTTGAGGGTGGAACATCAAAGCCTAGACAGAAGGAAGGTTCCTCTGATGAAACCCTTTCCGCATCTGACTCATGTACTTCATCAGATGACCAGAGCATGCCAGAATGACTACCACAGGCCATCGTCGGTCTGCAGTGAGGGAAAAATATTTGTTACAGTGATGACGATTTAAGTGAAAACTTATGTTTTGGCACATGACAGGCCGAAAATTAACAGCCACCCACATGGTTTTGGCAGAGTCATGAAGGCTGTTGGTGCAATCTGGCGGTTGTAGTCTTTTACATTTCCTGAGAGCCGCTCTCGCCTCAAGGGATGGTGCACCTTTATTTTTCGGCCTCCGCAGAAGAAGCCTTTTTTTTCCCTTCTTCAAAGGTGGCATCTGTATCGACCATGAATGATACGATTTAAAAAGAGATGTTATCAATAAATGACCCTGAGCCGTCACCTAACCAAATGACATTGGAGAGGGCTAGTAAGAAAAACAGGCCAGCCTATGACTGAAACCCACTCACCACAGCAAAGAGTACCCTTTTTCATGTGCCCGGATATAAGTGGGGATCCGAAGATAGGTCTCCTTTTGCCACAACAATGCTAAACAGAGAGAATGCAACATGATGATAAGCAGGACATTGGAGAGGGCTAATAAGAAAAACAGGCCATCCGATGACTGAAATCCACTCACCACAGCGGAGAGTACACTTTTTTATGTGCCCGGATATAAGTGGGGATCCGAAGATAGGTCTCCTTTTGCCACAACAATGCTGAACAATAACAACAATACAAACAGACAACAGCCTTGTTGTCAAGATAATGAGCAAAACTTATTTTGACACACACACTATATTCGGGCCTCAAATTATAGGAAAAGGAGTGGCTGTAAGAAAAACACTGTTACTAATGTGTGCTTTTGCCCTGTTGATGTAAAAGCTCAATGGGCTTTCCCATTCTTGCATACTTCAGCAGGTGAAATCTAACTGTTTCCTGATACCCAGAAAATCAACCAGACCAGAAAGAAACAAGGGGTTTTCACCAAAAGATATAGCATTTAAAGGAGCATCTTTTGATACATAAATGAGTCTTGGGGGTCAAGGGGTTGAAAGAACAGGTCCCAAGATGTGTAGTCATGGTCCTTCCTCGGAGAGTTTCGATAAGTTACAAAAAGTGATACCAAGTTTATAGCATCTGATTTTTTCCAGACACAGCTATGCATAATCTGTTTAAAGTGTGCAACTGCGAATCTAAAGAGCCATAGAGTGTACCTCTTGCATAAGTAGAGGAGGAGCAATAGCCCTTCAAAAAATAACATTAGGCTCAAATCAGTCATTTGGACAGAATCACACAGAGGGAATGGAGTGTGGAAAGAGAACGGGACCAGCTGCGGCCTCCCGGTTTTCACCAAAAGATTCAGCATTCAAAGGAGCTTCTTTTGATACATGAATGAGCCATGGGGCTCATTCCGTTCAGAATTTAGGTCTTAAGACGTGTGGTCAAAGTCCACTTTGGAACAGGTTCGATGAATTGTAGAAAGCTGATGCCAGTAAATGGATTCTGATTTTTCTCAGGAACTTCAGTGCATTATTTATTTAGTGTGGGCAACTGTGAATCTGAAAAGCCATCAAGTGACCCTTTGGAACAGGTAGAAGCCAAGAAAAAGCCAATCCAAATATGTAAGTTTACACCAATGAACAAATTTAATAAGATTCACAGAGGGGATGGAATGTGGAAAGAGAACGAGACCAGCTCCTGCCTTGCGGTTTTCAGCAAAAGATTCAGCATTCAATGGCGCTTCTATTGATACATAAATGAGCCATGGGGGCCTAAGGATTCCAGGTCCAGGTCCTGAGATGCGACCTCAAAGTCCTTGTTCGGAAAGGTTCGATGAAATACAAAAAGGGGGGACCACTAAATGGATCCTGATTTTTCTCAGACACTGCAGTGCAGTATTTATTTAGTGTGGGCAACTGTGAATCTAATAACAGGAAAAGTAGCGATACAAATCGGCAACTTTGGCCCGTCCCGTACATTTATACATTCGTGAATTTCGCGAATGATGCACCTGCAGCGTCGCCCTCGCGGCGTCTTAGGTCAAAATGGATATCATTTTCGTCATCAGCACCCTCAAAAACATAAGAAACAACGTTAAACTCAAAAAAAAAAAAATTTGGTCCCCCCGGGATTTGAACCTGGGTCCAAACTTCTCAGATTTGCTCGAAACCAGCACCGTTGGCTTTGTCTCGTCGCCCCGATTCCAAAAATACCCCTACATGCCCTTCTAGCTGTACCCGTTGCCGAGATCCTCCTCCAGCCCATGTAGACCATGATGCACCTGCAGCAGCGCCCCCGGGGCTCGGATCGGATTTGCTGCCACCGAGCGGTTCTTAGGGTCACCCAAGGAGGCTGCATACCAAATTTGGTGAAGATCGGACAACGGGAAGTCCTCGGACGGACGGACGAACGAACGAACGAACGAACGACACTGGTGTAAAAAACTTTAGGATTTTCCAATCAAACAATACCAATCAGGAAATTGTCTGGTTGCTAGAAACTTGAGTGGAATTCGCGCACCGCTTGATTGCTTTTTCTTAGTTCTGATTGACTATGTCTGATTGTGTTTTTCTGAGTGGACACTTCTGATTGACTATTTTTGATTGTGTTTTTCTGAGTGGACAGTTCTGATTGGGAAGACAACATCAAACATCGGTAAAATGACTATGCCTTGGCACATTCGAAATTGACGACAACTTCTCTGGGGGGTCAAACCGAGTCCGATCCAAATCTAGAGTCCGATTTTCGATAGCTCGTGATCAGGCCTCGATATGCTAGTAAGTATGATCCGATTTGTATGAAATTAAAATGGCCCTAGTCAAATCGATTGAACATGTCACATACCAAATTTGAAACCGATATCGTAAATACTTTCCATTTTATAGGCATCAGATTTTCCTGATGTTCTTTTCTGATTTCTGAGTGGCAATCAGCAATCAGAAAACTGAGCAGAATTGTTCTGATTGCCAATCAGAAATCAAATATCAGGAAATTTCTGATGGCACTCAGCTATCAGACATCATATATTTTTTGATGTCGGTACTCAATCAGGATTTTTTCTGATTAACAATCAGGAATCAGAAACAATTCCGTAAAGGCAATCAGAAATCAGATGATTCCTTATTGACAATCAGAAATCAGAGATGATTCCTGATTGACAATCAGAAATCAGAGATGATTCCTGATTGATAATCAGACATCAGAAAATCAATCAGGAAAATCCTGATTTCTGATTGGAAATCAGAAACTGCAGTCTTAACTGATCCGTGCTACGGATTACAAACCAAAGTTGGAGAGTGAATCCAGTGTACAAAGCAAATCCAGAAAAATGCCGTCGTTCAGGAATTCATTCAGAGGCTCGTTATGATTGCCTCCCAGCGGTTCAGGAATTCATTCAGGACTCGTTCTGAGTGCCACTCAGAATTCAGCGAACCAATCAAGAAATATTTGATTGGAAATCAGAAATCAAAAAATCCAATCAAGAATCTACTGAATTCCAATCAAAAATTAGAAAACCAATCCAATTTTTTCTGATTTCCATTCAGAAATCAGGAAAGGAATCAGGGAATCCTGACGTTTTTTACACCAGTGGAACGAACGGACGCACAGCAAGCATCAGACTATATGCCCGTCCTCCGTATTTATTTTATAAATAATACGGGACGGGCCAAAAAGCTATTCAGGAGACCTCAGGAATAGGTAGAAGGTCAGCAAAAGCCAATCTTAAAAAAAATACTTTGCAAGAAACAATAAATTTCTTTGGATTCACAGAGGGAATGGGCTGTGGAGAGAGAATTGTTCCAGCTGCTGCCTTGCGGTTTTCACCAAAAGATTCAGCATCCAAAGGAGCTTCTTTTGATACATGAATGAGCCATGGGGGTGGTGGGGTTCCAAGTCCAGGTCCCAAGATGTGTGGTCAATGTCATGTTTGGGATAGGTTCGATGATTTATAGAAAGTTGGAGCCAATAACTAGATTCCCATTTTTCAAACACACTGCAGTGCTTTATTTATTTAGTGTGTGCAACTGTGAATGTAAGAAGCCATCCAGAGAACCTCTTGAATAAGTAGAGGCTCAGCAAAGGCCGATCCCAAAATAATACTTCACACAAAGCTACTAATTTCATGGGATTCACAGAGCGAATGGACTGTGAAAAGAGAACAAGACCAGCTGCTGCCTCCCGCTTTTCACTAAAAGATTCAGCATGTAAAGCAGCTTCTTTTGCTACTGCAAAGGACCAGGCTGGGGATCTTTTGGGCACAAATTAATGAAGACAAGAAAATAATAATTACAAAGACAAAGTTGCCCATTCGCACGAAGCACAATGGACCTGCGGTTAATATGGTAGCAACGTGAGGGACATGATAACTTGCTAAATAAGTATTCCTTAATGATTCTCCGGTTTATTTGTATATTATGCAAAAGATTGCCTTATTAAATGTATGCAAACAACATATTCAGACTTATTATTACAAAGGTGTCAAATCAAATCAGACCATATAATTCCTTCACATGGAACAATCCTGAACATTCTTTGATTGAAAGAAGTACTAAAAAAATTGCTAAAGCTGCGGGAAGGGGTTGTTGACATAGGAGCCCCTCCTAAAAGATTGTTATTACTATTTTCATTCTCATGATGAAGTCACACTCAACAAGATGTACTTAATTTATAAAACCAACAATAAGTATAAAAAGCAATGTATAAAAAGTGAAAATAAAATGCAACCAAAATGTCCAAAATACGAGATGGAAATGATTCACTTCTTAATGAGCCTGAATCGACATTTATGGGCGATGTCGGATGATTCAAGTACTTCAATATTAAAGTCTGAATATGCCTGGCGGCGCAAAGTGGACACGAAAACCACTGCTGGCCTCAGAGCGGCACAGTAAATGTCCACAGTGTGTAGGTTTGGTGCAGTGTCGACCAGCCGGCGAAGTCTGTCAAATGTGTCCGAGACGAAGCGAACCTCGTTAAATTCAAATTCTGGTGGACGACGACAAGTTATCCCCACTGATTCCAATCTTGTAAAAGTGTCTCCTTCCTTGAAGAGACATAGATCGGTGTAGCTTCCCAACCTCCGAAGATGTCTGCTGTGTCTTGAAAGTACGCACTTGGCGATTTCGAGATGATCATCGTAGGCATGCCACGCTGATAGGCTGAGAACGAGGACTGTAAGATTGTCCAACTCATAAACTTGCACATGTTCACTCTTCTCTAATCGACGAACGAAGCTGGAGCACTCCTTCCGTGTTTCAGCACTTGTTGCAACACACCCGATGGTCAGTTTAGGTGGGCAGATTGACTCCAAAATAATTTTCACAGGGAGGTCAATGTCATGCCTCATATCCAGAAAATTGTTCCAAATTATCATTGCAGAGCGCAATGAAACGTCAGTCCCTCCTGCCAGCACGTCCCGGAAACGAAAGATCACAATGTGTCCAGTGGATCGCAGGTAGTCGCTGGCCGACCGCGCCAGTAGGCAGTGCCCCGAACGAACCACACGGACGATGTCAAGGACAGTGCAAAATTGAAAAATTGTATCAGAAGTGAGGCATTTCGGAGCAAACGCTGTCTCAATGGCATTGGCCATCCTTCATGAGCCAGGATGTGGTTGGTGCAGCTTTGACAGCTTTGGTGACGTTGCTTCAGCCTAACCACTTTAGTGTCATATACTGGACAATTCCCTGAAAAGGGCGTTTCAATGTACCGCTGTCGGACTATGTTCTTCTCCTTGTTCCTGGTCCTGCTGGGCGTCCCTATTTTAAATGCAACATAAATAAGAGGGGAACTGGCTGGATGAAATATTTTGAAAATTTCAGAAATATTTAAATATTTGAAAATTATGGATGTAACTGTCAGCAGGATCAAAAAGGAGGGCAGACTCGCATTCCGAATTGGCATTCCCTCTGACGTAGAATGTTCGGCTTGCCTCGGCTCTTCCTTCGACTGAGCCGAACACCCCCCACTCCAGCGCCACCTCTCGCATCGCATCGCATGGCAATAAGGACTCCAGCAGTCGGGTTGTGTAGTGTCTTCATCAGAGAATTTTGGATTGTGTCTCTGTTTCAAGACGTAAAGAAGGCTCGAGACATGGTAAGTAAATGTAAAATGAACTTGGCTGCCTGAGCCCTGACTGCTGAACTGAAAAAAGGGTAAACGGGGACACATCATTCATCGATTTGCATGCCTGGGTCAATACTAACCTCGAATCGTACATCGTAATCAGGAGAAAATCCATTTTTGTACCTAGAAATCATCGTGGGAGAATGAGGGGACCTTACTTACAAGCGTCAAGTGTCATATTTTGGTATTCCATGTTTCAGTCGTCACGTCTGTTGAGGTGATAAGCAGTGATAAGAAAAGGAATGTTTTCTGCTTACACAGTCAAAAAATTCTAGTCCAGGCAGTGTCAGGAGCAACAAGAAAGGAAGAATATCTCGACGACCTAACCTATCATTTTCTTATGTTTTCAGGAGGCCAGTGATTCCGATGATGTGGAAGAGAGTGATGTCCTCGTGTTGAAGCAAAGCCGGCAGAAGCGAGTTGGTCGGCCCAAGGGTCAACCACATAGGCCTTACCTTGGAGAAGAGATCCATGTAGCATTCGAAATGCTCCTTGAACTTTGCCCAGCGGTCGTTTCCAATGCACAAGTTTTAAGCACGATGATGGAGGTACGTGCACGCTTTTTTATCTGAAAGGAAAGTCTCCGATCTTACGACGGTCATTGAACATTACCTAATATGAACTTTATATTATCTTACAGCGTATGACAAAGGCCACCTCAATTGTCAGAAGTTTGAGTGCGATGCAAACTTTCGTAACAGGAAAGCTTAGGGACTCAGTCCCTGAAATGATTTCACGGAGGGTCAAGAAAGGCAAATTGCTGACCCCAAGACAAGTCGCATTCGTAAGGTAATTCGATTCGTGTATCTTAACCTAACCATCCGTATTTGCAGTCGTTTCGTTTTGTGCCCTAAACAGTAATGCACATGTTTTTAACAGGGACTATATGTCAAAAACACAATACGTTTTGCCTTCTGCTGCAAAGTTGAAGATCCCGCTCCAGGCTACTGTCGAGAAAGTTACACAGGCGAACGAGGAGGTGCTTCCGACAACCAACAGAGCGGACGAGGTTCCAGTCCCACGTAGTACCGACTTGGTTTTGAGCTCACACAGCGTTGGATCAGCTCCAAGGGATAGCGTTTGCAAGGTAGCTGCTGTCTTCGACAGGGCCGCATCGGTAACAACCACCACCGTCGCCGAGGCGGCTACGTGCTCAAACACCGCTACTGCAACGGCTCCTGCCACTACAAAGGCTTGGTTGTCCATCTTCCCAAACAACCCCGTCACCAAGACCAGGTCTGCCCACTTCTCTCTGTTCCGACCCAACACTCACTCCACTCCCCAGAAGACAGTGTCTTCGATCGATGAAACAAAAGTGAGATCCATCATTCGGACCATGTTAGAAGAGGAAATGGAGGAATTCCGGGCAAGTGCCTTGCAAGAAATGCAAAGGATGGCTAAGAGGAAGTGGAGGGATGAGCGAAGGGATAGGACAGACCTCAAACGGGTCAAGACCCAAGACTCGGAAATGGAAGTTATAGACCTTACCACGGAGGATGACCAAGAAGGATTCATTGCACAGAATCATGAACAGGAGGAGCAGATCACCAACGAAGATGACCCAAATGAAGATACCTTGGACAGATATATGAGGGGAGACCAGATAAGGGATGAAAATGACCTAGGAGAGGGCGGTGACGGCGACTCGAAAGATGGAGCAGAAATAGAGGCAGACCAAGGAACCACAGTCCAGGAATTGTTGAACAGCGAC
This sequence comes from Stenchaetothrips biformis, assembly GCA_030522485.1. NCBI lineage: Eukaryota > Metazoa > Arthropoda > Insecta > Thysanoptera > Thripidae > Stenchaetothrips > Stenchaetothrips biformis. The sequence continues at coordinate 11,957,379 of CM060102.1, forward strand.
ACTGATGAGCAGCTATTGCAAAACGTATCTGGCCGCCTCTCAAAAGAGATGATGGCCTCATTTGAGTCGTCACCTCTCCGTGCCCGCCTAACCACATTGACTGTGCTCGAGGTATTGGAAGCAGTCGAAGGGGGAGAGGAGCCCTTCAGAGCAGTGGAAGAGGAAGGCACACTGCAAATCTGCCATTCTTCACTGCTTGAACCCGGTCACTGGTCAACGGAATGCGTTGTGGACCAACCAAGCAGTGACAGGGAGGTGCAGAGCATTGGAAGACAGGATGTAGAAGCCACTGCCAAGATTGAGGGCACACCCCTTTCACCGATGACAGTGGAAGACATCAGTGACGGGAAAAAGGTATTCTATTCTGCCAACCTTAAGACCGGTGAAAAAGTTGTCAGAGTTCTCTTTAAGAGACTAAAGAAGAGGGACTCTGCCTCTAGCCACTCTGGATTGTGATTCTCATCTCCATACGGTAGTTACAAGTCTAGTCCAGAATGCCAAAAAAAAAGGGCTTCTTCGTCATTTTCTTTTAGTTTAAGATTCCTTTTCCGGAAGGCAGAAAGATCGCTTAGTATTGAAAGAAATTCCTGCTTTGATCATGACTCTGTATTGTTAAGTAATTCATTTCATGTAAGTGAAAAATGACTTACAGTTTTCTTTTATGTTCTATTGAAAGTGTGTTCCTTTAATCTTGACTCTGTTTTGTTTAATTTGGTTAGTGCTTTCCAGAATACTTTAATTTAGTTCTCATTTAATTAATGGCTTTGTCATGTTTATTATTATGTTATTTGTTTGCATCAGGAATAAAAGTCAAATATTCCAACACTTGAACATATCATTTCAAAACGCACCCCTGACCAAAAGAAGAATGAAGTTCAGATTATCAGGCTGGAGATGAATTGGACAGAAATCGCAATTTAACAGATCAATGAATCTGATTTATTTTCACATTGATGATGGCTCTACTTTTATGGTGGACATAAACGAAGACTGCCATTGACAACAGGTAACAATACTTAATACAAAGAGCAAAATCAAATTTAGGAAGACAACAATTTTTACTGCTGCTGTCCAAGAACTCTCTTTCGTTCAGCGCTTTCAGCAGCCAAGACGTTAGCTTCATGTGCGAGAATGGCCTGTCGAGAAGAAACTCCCATTAGAATTTTTGTTCCTGTCAATTGAAAATGCATAAGAGTATTCGTGTCTTACCCTCGCATCCAGTACTACTTCCACAGCCATCCACCGACTCATGTGCGGAACACTTTCAGAGAGGAGTGTGGGTGGATACATGGCTGCGACGTCCTGAATCGACCGCAATCCACACTTGTACATAGCTTTGGCGCGCTCCTAAAAAAAAACAATAGACAATACCATTAAAATCATTTCAGGGCATGTGACATGTAACTGCAAGTTTGGGCTGTGTTCTGCTTACAATAGTGACATGTCGCAACACAGGAAAGGCCTGAACTGTGGTTCACAGGTGTCTGACAGACTCTTTGCCAGATGGCTGGACAGTGGTGGATACCACCAGAGCTTTTCTAGCTTGCTGCAAAGGATTCTTAGGTTCTGGCACCGACTTGCCAACACGGTTGAAAGTTCGCTGGCTGTGGCGCGGTCAAAGCAGTAAGACTGGCACAGCACCTCATAGTTGTGTGGCTGCTTCAGAACGTGCAGTAGGAACAACGCAGACCACAACCGACTCAAGTTATCAGTAAATTGGGTGTTGTTACGGACTGTGGGGTTACCGTACACCCACTCTGTCAGCATGTCCTCCTCGACCCCCAACTTGCAGAAGATAGCCGAATAGGGATTGCTTTTGTAATCACGTAGAATCTAATAAAGCAATTGGGAGGTATCAGTTAACAGAGAAGGGAACGTTCATGAAATGGAGCTTGCATATGAATACTGACCAACTTGCTTACGCTCCGGGTCATCCGATCATTTTGTGATGCATTTCGTTCCGGGTCTTGGATCAGCTGCATGCTCATGGCTTCTGTGATGGACAGATACAGAATGGCAAGTGGATTCTGAACTGGAAATTCATTTTCGAGCTTTTCAGCTTCCGTTACGAAACGTTGGGCGTCGTCAACTGACATTGAAGCTGGAAAAAAAGTTGAGGAAATAAACAGTTAAGAGCCTTAAATGCTGCCTTGTGAAAGCGCCTCATTCATTAGATGCGACCTCAGTTTCAGAGGCAGCGCGAAACAATGCACAGTGTCTGTACGCACCTGCTGATGCTGCTGCCGCAAGGGCAGTCAGTCTCATTGAGAAGTCGCAGATGCAGACAGAGTCCGCATCCTCTTGAAGAAGTGCAACAAAACCTTCTTTTTCCTTAGCGGACGGTTCTTTGTGGCCACTTTCCAATTGAGTGGGGTCGTCAGGTTGAGCAAATCGAACCAGTCCATGAGACTGGTCTCGGTCACATACAATCTTCAGATGAAGAGAGGAGACCGGATTAGCTGTACTGATAACAATTTCCAGATGGCCCAGTTCCAGCAGGACCTGTCAAGGAAAAGGGGTTACAGTTTGAGAGGGCCACAGGCAGATGCTGAGAAAAACGGTAAGAAAGTGGGGACGGTGGCTTCAGAATGTGATAATGTACTTTCGCATCCATTAGTCAAAACCTTTAAATCTTAGATCCCTCTTTCAGTGAACGCAGAAGTAAGTAGAAATGAAGTGCTTCAATGATCTTACCACCAACTCTCTCATGAAGGGGCGCAGGGTGCAGCTGTTAGATGGGGCTTTGTCGGATGTAGAGGCACTTGCGCTCTGGTACAGCAGAGTGGCTTTAAAAACTTTCACAAGGTCTGAGAGTTTCATGGGCATAACAGTCATGGAGAGGGCACCTAGGATGATTCTTGTGATTCCTGTGCAAGGCTCTGCATTGGTGATTCGTCTGTCTCGTCTGTGATAATAGGACCCAACGAGATTCAGCTGGCTTAATACATCTTCCACAGGATTCTCGACAAGGGACTGGAAACGGGCCACATCGGCCACATTCACAAAGGTAAATGAGTCCGCATGACTGTCGTTGGGCTTCTCTAGACGACATTTCGTCCTTCCAGCCCGCCCTACCATTTGCAGGTACTGGGCACAAGAGAGAAAATTTGGCCCGAGTCTAGGAGATCGAATGATTACTCTGCTGGCTGGTAGGTTCACTCCTGCCGCCAGAGTGGAGGTACAGCACACGACGGAAATGATGTTTCGCCTGTAGGCATCCTCGACGGCTTTTCTCTCCGTCGGGTGGAGTTCGGCTGAGTGGTACGCTATACCGACAGTGACTCCAGCCAGCAGAGCCTTATTTACGAGTCCCTTGCTCTCGCACTGCAGATGACCGACAACCAGCTCCCTCTGCTTGACGATCTCTTCACGGAAACTCGCCTGCTGGCTATGATGACCAAAATTGGCTTCTTCATTGCCCTCTGCACCAAAGTAATGTTCTTCACTGAAACCAAAATGATAAGGCGATAAATCAGAGTACTTTCATTTTAGCCTTATTTTCGTAGGTGAGCCTAGAATGAATGCCATAGAGGACTACAATAGTACTTACACGGGGGTGCATTGTAATGCTTTTGTTAGAGCGACGCACTGAGACACACAGCCTTTCCTTGTGCCGCAGAACACGAGCACAGAGTCGCCATTCTTCATCGCCTCAAACACCAGTTTTGCACATACCCGGTCATCGTACCCCATCAGTGAAGGGCAGTGCAGTAGTGCTTCATCCCTTCCTTCATCCAAAAGATCCTGGACCTTATTCTCGAGGTCGACAACCCCTACACCAGATTCTTTTCGCAGTATTGGAATTGCGGCGCCAGAGATGATCACATGTTCTTTGAGTCGGTTTGGACGGCTGCTTGCATTGAACACAGTGCAACGGTTTCCATCACCACCACCAAGAAACCTGGCAACCACGTCGGGATTCCCTACAGTCGCTGAGAGCCCCAGGATTCTCGTCTGGCTTGTGGACCAAAGAAGGAGGCTGACAACGAGTTCTTCAAGCACTGCTCCCCTTGGGTTATCTCTTAACATGTGGCACTCGTCGATTGTGACCATGCCGATCTCTTCTCTTCTTTTCTCTTCCGCGCAAAGCGTTTTCCAAACCACTGCGGCTTTCTCTGGGGTGCAGACATACAGCAGTCTCATGTTCACTTTCTGTTTTGGAACTGGGATTTTTCCCTTTGATCCAGCGTACTCAACGACACTCAACCATGGGAGTTCCTTTGGCAGACGGCGAAGCTCCTGCACCTTTTCGGAAACGATTGCCACATACGGGAGCACTAGGATGCAATCTTTCTGAACCAGACACATTGCTCTCAGCATGAGTATCAGAGCCACAAGAGTCTTCCCGCCACTCGTGGGTGCTATGATGAGGGAATTCTTTTCATCATCCAGAACATGATTGCAGAGCATCTCATTCTGCCACTCGTGCAGACTCTCTATTTGGTAAGTTGTGAAAAGGGCTTTTCTGACATCCTCCCTTAGGCCGAATGACTCACAACCAGAATCCTGCAGGGGGAACAGTAACAAGAGGGCAGGCGTCAATTTCTTCCTCATCACAACATTTAACCATGAAAAAGGAATCACATAAAAAGGGAGCAACATCTTACTTGATTGGCAGTTGGTTGAGCATGGATGTCATTTGAAGATGCCCCCTTTTGAGTCAAAAACTTATTCTCATGTCCACACCAGTCAAAATACTTTTGAGCTTCGTTGACATTCGGATTTTCGGAAATTCCTACCAGAAAAAAATGAGAGTGAACATTTAAGATGACAAGTTACCTCGAGTATGTTTTAGAGCGAGAAAAAGGATGAAGGAGACAGAGAGAAAGAGAGAGAAAGAGAAAGAAAGAGAAAGAGAGAGAAAAAGAGAGAAAGAGAGAGAGAGAGAGAGAGAAAGAAAGAGAGAGAGAGAGAGAGAGAGAGAGAGAGAGAGAGAGAGAGAGAGAGAGAGAGAGAGAGAGAGAGAGAGAGAGAGAGTGGAAAAGGGGAAAGAGGCATTTGAAGGCACAAAGGGAGATAGACAAGGCGATAGGCAGACCATTCCAGATTAACTATATTAGCACATACCTTTATCTTGTTCTGGTGATTTCAGGATGACTGATTCCTGCAAACGGCCCTCCTCACTGCTCAACCCTCTAATCTCGGCGACTGATGGAGAGAAACTATCCCTCGGAAAATCGAGACGGGCATTGTTGTCTGCATCGTCACCGTCGTCTAGCGAAGTACCACAGTCGCTTGGCCCAATAACTTCGTCTAGGACTTCAAGAATGAGTTCCGACGTCGAGTTTAAGGGGGGCGACGGATTATTCCCTGCTGAAAATGGGCCAAAACAATCAACAGTTTCCTCGGTATGCAGGCCTAACTTGACACAACCAAGACACATAACCCAGTGACGAACCTTGCGCGACGTCAGAGCTGCCTTCACTGGCTTCGGACCCGGAATCATCGTCATCAGTGTCCCAAAGAGAGTGCAACTCGGTGCTGGGCTTCCTTTTGCGGGTTGGATTGGGCAGGTCACAAACCTCACTTTGGCGTCCGACCTGACCGCCGACCTTTCTCTCCATTCCTTGGTTTTCCTTGATTCCTTCTGCTTTCCTGTCCTGAGCCCTTCACCGTACGTCACTCTTGAAAACGCGCACCTTGAACACCAGAGCAATCAATGTGGGATGAAAGAACGAAATTCGAAACGAAAACAACACAGCCAATACTGAAATTGATTCAACCGAATGCCGTCAGAGCGCTCTGTGTCTGAACTGCAAACCGGAACTACCCCCCCGGTTCGTACCCACGAGCAGAGATGGCGAGCGGAAATATGAAAAACTGGGCGCGCGCAGTGGGAAGCCACTTCAAGTACGAAACGGCCTAACCTTACCCCCCTCATTTTTTGTTGCTTTTCTTCCCCGTTATCCGACCTAACCTAAAAAAGGGGACTTAGCGCCGAAGGCGCCGACGCGCTCCGCCGGGGGGCTAAGACTGCCTTGCATCGGTCCCTCCGCCGTTGATCAGTCCCGTCGCTGTTGAGCATTCCGAACCCCGTGAAGCATTCCCTCCGCCGTTGATCAGTCCCGTCGCTGTTGAGCATTCTGAACCCCGTAAAGCATTCCATCCGCCATTGAGCATTCCCTTCTTCACGCCGTCGTTCCTTCCGCTAGTCGTTGCCCCTTTCATCGCGTCGCTCCTTCCACTTCTTGTTTTCCCTTTTCACAAATTTATATGACGACAATAATTTTTCTATCAATTGATCTGTTCCCTTCTCTTAATTCCTCTATCTCTGTCTCTCTCCGATTTCATGATTCCCCCTTTGCCACTGTCTCCGAACAAAAATTTGATGCCTCCACTGTCCTTCCGTATAACCTTTTCATGACTCACCATTCACTTTGATACCTCTTTCTACGATACACATTTCCTCCTCTTCATACTGTTTCTTCCCTCGACAATGCCTTTCATGTCCCTGTATCACTAGCCCACTGTTTATACTTTTGTGATGATTCATTTGATGACTCACTCTGCTTCTCCGTTCATTATTTTCATGTCCCTGTCACTGTCCCACTGTAAATTCTATTCATATTTCTGTCTTGTGATGATTCTTTTGATGCCTCCGATACGTCTTTTCCTGTCTTTCCATGTCCCAGACCCACTTTTGATCCTTTTTATGTTTCAGTCTTGTGACAATTCTTTTCATGACTCACTGCCTCTCTATGTATTGTTCTGATGTCCCTTTGTCTCTCTGTCAATTCATTTACTATTTTCTCTTTCATGTGATGACTCTTTTGATGACTCTCTGACAAATCTTTGAAAACCTGTCACAATACGTCTTGTCATTTCTTTTCATATCTCACTCACTGTGTTTCTCCTGATGCTTTTCATGTTCACTCTTGATATGTCTCTTTTTAAATGACTCTCCGATACATCTCTGCATATCTGTCACTGCCTCTCTTCTTAATTCTCCTCATGTTTCTGTCTTGTGATGATTCTTTTGATGACCTCCTTTGCTCACTCACTCTCTGTCTCTCCGTTCAATCTTTTGATGACTCCAACTCTCTCCGTAAACTCGTTTCCTTTTCATGCCACTGTCTTTCTTGCCAGTCCTTTCATGTTTCCTTCATACGATAAAATCTTTACAAAACTCACCAAAGTAACAAAACCTAACTGACATGAAACTCATCACTTGCTATCTCAAACCATCTTTTTCCTATTGCTCCGATACATTTCATTGCACCTCTCCGACAACAAACTGTGTGCTTCTGCATCCATCATTTTATTTTTCTCTTATATTCTTTTTCAATTATCCTTCTTGTCATGACTGTCACTGTCTCTCTGTTAATTCTTGTGACGATTCTTTTGATGACCTGTCAATTTCTTTCATGACAAGCTCTCTGCCTCTCCGTTAATTCTTGTGATGTTTCTGTCTTGTGATGATTCTCTTGATGCTCTTGATAAACTAAAAAAAAACGAACAATATAACCAAACCTAACCGAGATGCATCTGATCACTCCCTATCTTGAACCCATCACACTGTCTCTCCCACTGTGAATTCTTGACATGATTCTCTTGATAAACCTTCAAACTAAAAAAAAAACGAACAATATAACCAAACCTAACCGAGATGCATCTGATCACTCCCTATCTTGAACCCATCACACTGTCTGTCTCACCAAAAAAAAACCCTTGATAAGCCTCATCTGATGCCTGTCACATTCTTCTCCTTCCAGTTCTTTTGATGTCTCACCCTGTCTCTCCGATAATTCTTGTCGCCTTGTCATGTCTCTCTTGATGCCTCTCCGATCAATCCTTTATGATGTCTCACTCTGTCTCTCCGTTAATTCTTTTCATGTCCCACTGTGTCCCTGTATCATATGATTATTCTTTTGATGACTCACTCTGTCACTCCATGTCACGACACCACCATGACTGCACCTCTCTGTCTTGATGTCTAACTTGACTTATGACTCTCCGTTCTTGAATGCCTCTTGTCTCTCCGATACTTGTCCTCCTCATGTCTGTCTCACACAGTCATTCCCTTTCATGTCCTGTCACTGTCTGTCTCTCTTTCTGAATTCTTGTGATGATTCTTTTCAAGACCCAGTCACTTTCCCTCCTGTTCTACCTTATTCACACAAAAACACAACATTTTCTTCTAAACCTTGACTCTCCTGACGTTCTCCCCCTGTCCATTCGATTCCCCTTCAAAAAACACCCTGAATCCATGTGTCGCACACACTCTTCTGCCTCTCCCTTCTGTTTTTCACTCTAACCTAACCTAACCTAACCTGACCTAACCTAACCCAACAACCTTTTTATCCACGATTCCTTGTTATTTAGTTTTCGGTCGACCGATATCCAAAATTAATATGTTTTCCAATGTTTTAAAATCATTTGCACATTGCATTGCCATGGAAAAGTCATCCTGTGGATAAATTTTTGTGTATCCTGCCTAAACTATGACGGCTTAACCACGAGCTCGCTAACTGTGCGCCAAATGTATGAGCACTAGTAGTTGACAAAACAAACCTACAGAACCTTTACATGAAGAACGATCATTACAATAACGTTACCGTCACAACAAGTTGGCACATTCTTTTTCTTCCCATTTAAGATTAATGTAAAACTTAACTTCTGAATGTATTGAATATAGAAAAGCATCCTCACAGCACAATCTCAATGAAAACAGAACTGACATCATGATTTTCCTTTGAAGTGGCTTCAATTGATTGATTGAATTAAAAGTAATAATAAAAAGCTGAACTATTTTCTCATCTTTTCAACTAATTTTTAACACAAAGGCACTCTCTCTCATATAGACTAATGCGGTGTTAATTTAAGACAAGAAAAGACACGCGAAAATTGACTTTAGTACCGCAACCGGTTCAGTCGTTGTTTTGGAAAAAACCACAGAACCGGTTGGGGTAGAAAAGTGAATTTTTGCGTGTGGCGAGCCAAGAACATATCTGACCACCCTATAAAATCTCAGCCAGATCGGCCGAGCCGTTTAGGAGGAGTAGTGCGGACAGACACGCACGCACACACACACAGACAGAAAAAGTTTTTCAACCCCACTTGAGTAACTGGCATCGCTTTCGCTCCACCCATCAGACAGACAACGAATAGGATAGCGCAAAACACTAATGTAAAAAGTCGAAAGGGGCCCTAAGCAAAGTGGGTCAAACCATAAACACGAACCAAGTGTTTGATCTCACGACCAGTGTGCGGATAACCTGCCGCGATCTTCTTGCCAAGGACATCTCAATGTTCATAGGTTGGCTACAGATCTTCCGTGCATCGCTGCTTGGCGGCGCCGCGGGACGGGTACCTCACCTTGAGAACATTAAGGCGAGAAGGCGACCCCTGCATGAACACCTTAGCCGAGAAGAGGAAAGGAGGAAGAACATGGCGGTGGGGTGGATTAGCGTAGTGCCGTCTCACAACAAAGCAGAAAGGCAGTATCTCCAACCGGTGCAAAACCCGGGAAAACAGATGGAAGAAAGCTTGTTTCGAATCAAAAACGTGTTACGATTACTTCAGAACAATAAGAAACTGTTTCTCCCGTGTTTTGCGCCGGTGGGAGATACTGCCTTTCAGCTTTGTTGTGAGACGACACGACGCTACGCCACCCCGCCGCCATGTTCTTCCTCGTTTCCTCTTCTCGGCGAGAGGCCAATCTTTTTAGAGACCGACGCTACACACTCCAAAACAACCCACACCCACACACTCATAACAGTAGTGTGACGTCACGGTGACTGCAAATAGGAGATACCTGTTGTTTAAGTTTGTGTGTTTTCGTAGTAATTTCGTCTCGCCATGGAGAGAACAAGAGTCACAGTCATGGGCATTCTTATGCATTACATTCATGACTTTGTTTTTGATGGGGGTAATTACATTTATCTTTACCACTAAGAACGGGGATCTATTCGCAGTCGCACCGTGACGTCACACTACTGTTGGGGATGTGGCGGAGTGCTTGTGCGTTAGTGTGTGGAGCGACTAAAAAGATAGGCCTGAGATCTTTTATTTCTTGGACGTATTTTATTGGAAAGAGGTTATTAAGGTGTCGGCCAAGGCAAACAGGTTATCTGACCGCTCATCTTTCGGTAAGCTCCTTTGACTAGCCCATCGTGCTGCCAAATTTAAAAATCAGGAACAGCGAAAATAAAATTTTTATTTGTACAGGACCTGATTTGAAAATGCAAGACCAACAAGAGACGAGTGTGTGCGTGTGCTTGTGCCAGGGCTGCGCAGCGGTACGAGCAAGCTGGTCGCTGTGCGAATGCGGTGTTTGCCAGGCATTTGTGTATGTGTTCACAGACATGAAAACATCGACTTATTGGTGAAAAAAAAAAAACACATTGCTGACAATGTTTATCTTTCTTGCAGCAAGCAACCCGAACCCAGAGGCGACGGGCACCAATGCATATTCACTTGCAAATGCACTGTCTGTGTTCGACTAAAGCAAACTAACTGCGACTGTCTCAGATGCATCCTGGTTGACACAATCGTCAATCCACTTGTTCGCTACAGAAAATACTTGTTCCTTCCAATGTTCCTTTCATTGTCTGTCATGTCGTAACAATTTTTTCACATATTTTAACCTGTGTCATTCTTGTTACCTAATGGCAAATATGACTGAATTAAGTCTCAAAAAAGAACCAAAGGCTTTGCGATGATTAACACAAAACACCCAGTCAACCCCAGCCAAGATCAACACAGATCAGATCAGAACCCAAGGTAAAATACTTTCTGGTCCTGATAAAACTACATTAGCAACTGGGAAAGGGTTTTCCGTTTGAGAGAAAGTGCTTCACAAAGCCTAATTTTAAACCAGCCACTTAAGACAAGATGTATCTGATTTGACTGGATAAATGTACCATGACAGTGGACTCGTTAATAAACTATCATTGGAGACCAATAGGGCTTAACCAAGTTGAAAAAAATTGAAATAGAACATAATGGCCGTAAAAGTGACTTCAAGTTAAAGTCTTTTCGGTTTAGAACGAAGTACGGTTAAATATTTGATTTCAGCTCTCACCTTCCATTGTCTCACCCTCAACACCAGTGATAGTGAAGGTAGTAATCCTCTTCAGTCTCGACCAGACTCAGGAAGAGTGACATCCATTGAAAGTCGCTCAGTAGCACATGTTGCTTTCTTACGACAAAAAGTGCAGATAATACTAATTGACTTATTTCTTCTATTGAAAGCATCCCTCAGTAATGTGTTTTATTTTGCCCCTTATTTAAGTTTGAAAGAGTTCTTATACTGCCGTAATTTCAGTTCTTATACGAAGAATGGTGCTTCTCAGTGAAGACCTCAATCGCCTTGGTTCTGTACCGAGCCTAAATAATTTTAAATGAGGTTATTCCTACAAAGCTGATGAAGCCCCTGAATTATAACTCATGTCACTAATGTTCAACTCGCACCCCAATTGACGAAAACCATTTGTCAACCCAATTTTTCCGAGCCACATTAAATCATTTAGGACAAACGGTGCAAAGCAATGGCACAAAAACATGAGCCAGAAGCTCATGCACTGTAGAAAAAATCCACAGGAAATAGTACGGTACAAAGCTGGTAGACAATTTGCCTGGTTGCACCGCTCCTCAGTCAGCACAGTTTTGGGGGTACAGAGTACGGTTTTAGTAACATGGGCTCTTACGGGAAGCACGGTTTTTTGGTACGGTTTTACTGTACGCCGAGGTTACGGAATGACCGTCCCTTTTCCCTGTGAAAAGTACGGCTTTTTTAACAGTGTGGGATACTAAAGGCTTGTAAGATCATCAGATAGGAAAACAGATTTACTCTTCTGTGCCACCTGTCAGGAATACCAAGTTCTTCACAGAAACCACTTATTCCAGCTCTTAAAAGATGAGTTTTCAGTGTGGAAACATGCTATGCACTCTTCGGATCTTCATCTCTGTTGGCTTTGCGTCATACCCAGAGCACTGTCCACAATTTGGCCAGTCAAGATGGTCTTAAAAGTGCATGACTCAAGAAGATCTTAAATACACTGAAGACTAAACAACAATTGCAATACAGACAAGGGCACTGAACCACAGTGAACAGCACCAAAGACTTTGTACTCACAGTTCACCAATGGATGTGGCTGATTGACAAGCGCAGAACCAGTGTGGAGAACAGAAGTATGCAATTCTGCAATCTTACCATAGCTTTGGTGCACCAGCAATCAGATAATTTATACTGAACAGTCCACCATCCTCTATATGCCAGGGGAAGGTGGTGTGACCTGACCCACAGTAGGCATATGGTGTAGCTATACCATCATGTTCATGTTCTAATAAATCAATTATTGCATTCAAGTTTGAAAGTGAGAAGTTTCCTGATATTTTCAGTGGCACATCCACGTTCACACCTGCCCCGTAGATTAATGGTGTCCCAGTAGTAGTCATGGTAGGTGCCAAATCTGTCTTCTCACAGCCCAATAGATCATTGTACCGTTCCTCTTTTTTCATTAACTCAGGAGTGAAGGTGGCAGATTTTCGCAATTGGTCAAAACAATGTTTCCTTATTTAATTGACTCCACTTTCAAGAGCCACTTTGCTGAAAACCAAAATATGATTTAAACTAAAACACCAGTCAACGGTCACAATAAGTAATTGGTAATTGTGTACAATTTACTGCTCTTTGCCTGGAATATGCTGTTAAAATAAGTCCTAATATCAGTTCTTTCTCTATACAGAGAAACCTATTTCCTATGTTAGAAACAATAGTGTCCAGTAAAATAAGATACTGGGTTTAAAGAAAGCTCAAAACATTAAAAACATACTCAGCCGAAAATGAAAGTTCGATATGATGCCGATTCGATGTCGAGCATGGCCGTCGAGAATCAGTCGAAATTTTTGGTCGATTCGAGGGATATGTGTCAACGATATCGACATCGAAACTACATCGAGTAAGTCAGTCGAATCGATGGACCATGTCGACTCGATCACAGAAACTGCCCCCACCGCACCCACGTCGCTCCCCTGCTCCCTCCTGGCCACAACAGACCTAGTAGTAGTGTATAGAAAAATCGATGGATTTCGATTTACAGGTATCCTGCTAGGGCTGTCCAGAAAATACAACTTCACACAATTGATTTAAAGATGTGTTTATTCAAGTGCATAACCATTGACACTTACACAAAATAAACCAATTAGAGGGTCAGTGACCAACAATAAATATTGGATACAAAGGACAGAATGTCATAAAGAAATATATTACACCAAAACAATAGGAAAACATTACAGAGAATATTAAAGTAAGTAAGAATACCAACAAACATAAAATGCTTAGACAAAGGGTTTACATCAAATAAGCATTTAAAATTATGCTAAAAATCAGTCGAAATATTAACTTAAAGCACAACTGTGGTTCAATTTGAAAACTAAAAGAAGCTTACCTATAAAATCACAGGTATTGTAATACTGTAGTAATGTATAATACTGTAGTAATTATAATAATCACAGCCAAGCATGTGCTAAATAGTTCAGTACCTTCTTACATTTTACACTGAATTAAGACACCAAGTGAAGTACATAATTTAAGCAGCGTCAGCTTCATCAGACCTTTTAGAATGACGACTTGTGTTGCCACCTGACCCATAACGGCTTGTGTTGCCACCTAACCCATAACGACTGGTGTTGCCACCTGAAGCATGACGACTAGTGTTGCCACCTGAAGCATGACGTCTAGTGTTGCCACCTGAAGAATGACGACCTGAGTTGCCACCTGAAGAATGACGACCTGAGTTGGCTGATGAGTGACGACTTGGGTTGCCACTTGAGTGGAGACTGCTCTTGACACTTATGGGAATTTGCTTCCTACTCTTTGCATCCTTCAGCCACTTTTGAAGTGCATCTTGAGCAACTACCATGTCACTGCTCGGGAAAGCTGTTTGAAGAGCGCCTGCAATTATAAACAATTAACAATGTGCAGCACATTAGGTACACACAAAAATAAGGAAATTCAACTTACCTAGAAAAACTTTGTACAACTGCAGCCCACGGAAGCCTATTTTACAATTACCACCCCCCAAATTAATATTTTTGGCCAAACAGTTGTGAAGCATGTGAGCCAAAATAGAATGTGAACTTTTCCTCTCTGGGTCTGGGACGGAGGAACGGATGTAACTTGAGAAATAATCACACTAAAAGAAAAAAAAAGGAAAGTTAAAATCTGAAAGATAAGAAAATTAATTTACATGAGGTAAATTACTTACAGCTCCAGAAAGGTTGGCATCAGATTTTTTCAGGAAAGTTTCAAAATTTTGAAGGTCAGACTCAGTCTTAAGCGGCAGACTTGGCATGTTAGGGGTGCCACTATGCGCTTTTAACTGGGTAGTAATGATCACTGCAATCCTCCAAGATTCATCAAGATGACATCAGATTTAGAGGACGTTTCTCTAGATAGCACCTCCAACCTCTCAAGCCTCACATTCATAGATTCCAGAGAAACTTCTGAAAAGAAAAAAAAAGGTAAGACGGTAATTCAACTTTGTTTTTTTTCACTTGACAGTAGCAATTGTAAATTTGACATCAACTCACGTGAGGTTTGGCTTTCAGCACTGAAAAGATTACGCCGGCTACCTGATGAAGACTGACGGGGCTCTACTTCCTGGACCGAGATTCTGAACTTTTAGTCAGTCGTGACCTGAGCGAATCAGAGAATTCCTTGGCACTGGCTGGACTCAAACAGAAGGCATTTGATCGTGGTGTAACAGACCGAACGGGACTGCCATTTGAAGTTGCCACAGGAGTAATCACAGGAGTGATCAAGGGTGTATCCTTGACAGAAAAACAAGGAAATTTAACGAAAATAATAACAAAATGTAACTAAAAATGTATTAATGTTGATTAAAATAAAACTTACATCATGATTAGAACCAGCACTGTGACTTCGAGTCTAATTAAGGTCATGATTTAGAGAATCACCTTCATGAATTTGTACCTCCAGCATCTCTGAATCAAAATATTCTTCTTTAACTTGAGTTCGAGGTGGAGGAGATTGACAAGAAACCATTATAATGGAGCTAGTCGAATCAGACCTCTGGCGATTCTGTGACTGGGAAGAAATGAAGGAAACTTTAACATAAAACCACACAACAAACCACACAAAATAGTGAACATATAAGACTCTTACTTGAGAGATTGTGGACTCCTTCCTGGGCGTAACCTTCCAAGGAGAGACTTTAGGTTGTTTGTGGCCTGATTTTTCAGGAGACTTAACTTGAGGCTTCCGGTTCATTTTGGCAGCAGCAGCTGCTCTTGCTACCTTGAGCCTCTCCATGAGTTCCTCCTTATTTCTCTTCTTTAGCTCTTCCTTTGAGAGACCCTGGCCCTTCACAGGTTTAGACTTCTGACCAATTTTACTTCCACTGATTGGAGGGGGTTTATGAAAAATGCTCAGCGCAAATCGAATCATTGTAGGATGCCATCTCCTCGCTCTTGGAGATTTAGCTGACAGAGCACCGAGTTGTTGCTCCACAAACAAAGCCTGCTGCGGTGTTATTTTTTCCTCTTCAACAAGTTTGTCCACGTCCAATTTTTCTAAGATAGATTGAAGGTCATCTGACACACTTTTGTCAATACAAACACCTTCCTTTTCTATTAATTTTCTAATTTTCATTCTCTCAATTGTACGCTTAGCATTGTGTATTTCCTTGCGTTGCTCCTCCAGTTTTTGCAGCTTTTGTGGTTCACTCAGGAAAATATTTGGCGTGTTTGGATGGACCATTTCTTGTTTCACCATAGTCAACTTGCGACCAAGTATTCCAACCATTTTCGAACATTCGCCACATCTCCTTTTTCTACGGCTCACTAAAGTCTCACACTTCTTGGACCTGAATGTTTCCGAATAACGGCACTCCTTGTAGGGATTCATGTCAATCACACCACTATTAGAACACAAAGGCCACACTTCTTTATATTCACTACTGTCCACACCTGCACAAATTTCAAACTGTCTAACTAAATTTATGACCTACACAGCCCAGTCAACAAATGATGGGATGGTTTCAATACTCAAAGGCGTACTTGGTGCGAAAACGTGGTCTAAAATAGTGTTTTGAGCTAAATAGGATGTTTTTGCAACGTTTTCCCCTTTTTCGCCCTGAAGGAGTAAAGATACGGCAAAACGGTCAAAATTTTGTCCCTTGGGCGTCAAAATCACTATATTTACAATGTGGCGAAGGTCCTAAATCGATACTTAGACGTTGAGTCATTAAGGGCTGTTAAGGCGCACTTAAGCCCCTTTCGCGACCTTTTCCGCTGGGCCGATTTTGCCGGCTCAGGTGCCAAAATTCATCATATGGAAAGCGGAACCGAATGAAAGTTACCCAACTCCAAAATTTGAACATGAAGGAAAAACGAACCACTCTAATGTGTCGTGGCTTAGAGGACATACAAATGTGTTCTCTTATCTGCTAAGGTACACCTATTGTATCCTTCTTCCGACAACTTAAATTTTATAATTTCAAAGACAAGAGTAATAAAAAAGCCACTAAAGATACGATAATTTGAGAAAAAATGTGTATGGAAAATGTTCAGGGTTGTTTCATGCCCTAACCACATATGCATTCAACGTTTCAATCTTACCACAGCTTTGGTGCACCAGCAATGACATAGTTAATGCTGAACAGTCCTCCAACCTCTTTGTGCCAGGGAAATGCAGTGTGAGCAGAACCGCAGTATGCGTATGGTGTCGCTATACCATCATGATTTTCCTCTAGCAGATCAATTATGGTGTTCAGGGTTGAAAGAGAGAAATTTCCAGCTATTTTTAAAGGGATATCTACATTCACACCAGCTCCATAGATTGATTGTGACCTGTCTTCAGTGTGGTTGGGTGTGACATCTTGAGTGCCAAAGAGATTTTGGAACCTTTCTTTTTTTGATTCAAGCTCAGGGGATAAAGTAGATGATTTCCTAATCTCTTCAAAACAGTGTTTGCGAATTTCTTGTACACCCGTTTCCAGAGCCAATTTGCTGAAAATCAAAAGGATACTTTGCATTGATTCAAATCGAAGTGAACTTCGAAAGAATGCAATAAACTCACCAACAGTCAGCAATACCCATGGGTTGAGAAGCAATGGGAATTGCCTCTTTAACAAACTTCTTTCTCTCAGCATCAGTGCAATAGTCTGCTGAATATTGACAAATGTCATCAATCAAAGATGCTTCGAAAAAGTTCTGAACTTGTGGATTAAACGTAAATGTTTTTTTTCTTTGAATTGGTGTCATCTATTTTCTCCTTGAACTTGCGTTTCCACAGGTTACCCAGTTCCTTTAGCACTTTGGCATCATTCCTGTCTGTTGTTGTCTTAGCTTTTAACAATAGATGATTAGGAAAGTGTGTAAAGGCTCATCTACAATGGCTGTAGGGGTACGGAGTAATAATATGAGGAAAAAGCATTTAGAAATAGATATTGGTGTAGTTATACAATGGAAAGATAATCACTGAATCAGGGGGTGGATGAAGGAGTGTAAACTATGGATTAGATTTGGTTCAATCCCTCACTATGAGAAAAAAACTACGGAAAGAACTGTTAAGGGCTCTCCGTTCTTTTCTTGAACTGGTCTCAGTACTTCAAGAGTGCGTGATGTGCGCTTCTTCAAATTGGATGGCATATTGCACTGCAGCTAATAACCTTTGATCTGGTCATAAACCTGAGTCTCAAACCTCCAAAAGGTTCAACCCCCATAAAAGTGACTTCAGTGGGATATAATTTGGCAGCCCTTCCCTACATTTGTTGATACATGAATTCAAACTTCTCTTCCGACTGCGCAGGAAGATGCTCTGCATATTGTTTGTAAATTAATCCTACAATGATTTGTTACTGAAAATTTTCGGAAAAAAAGAAGGTGCGTCAAGTGAGCTTTGATGGTTTTCTAAATATTTATATGAACTTGATTACAGTCAATATCCTGAATACCCTATGCAGAGCACCTTGAATTGCTGCACATTTTAAAGGAAATTCTTTTTTAAAGTTAGGTTTTCAAAAAGGTTAAATTTTATCCCATTGAAATTACATAAATTTTCAACATCCTGACAACATAAATTCACACTTAACCACTGAAACTTGATAGTTCCAGGATGTTTGCTGCATGTCATCCAATTTCAACGAGCCTACATCACTCATATTAGAGGTACAGAGACAAGTTCAAGAAAATAGCGGAGATCCCTGTAAGAAAAATAAAGACTTCTGCGTTTTAGGTAAAGAGAACACCCGCACCTAACCTCTTTGAAGTTTATTCTCACGTTGCTACTATACAACTCCTTTACTCTCTAATGCAACTATCTTACTCACTACCCCTACTGCCATTGTAGACGAGCCGAGATTGCACGTAAAGACTCAAATCCAAGTTTAGGACAGTGAAAAGCCTTTTTGCTCTAATCAGAAAAGTTGTTTGTTCTGTGCTTGGAACGATGAACACTCAAGTTTAGCTCTCCCAGAATTCTGTTCATGTGAGCTTTACACTCAATAGCGTTCACACCGTAGGTCATTTTATCAGAAGAAAGAAGAGGGAGAACGCAGCAGATTCAAAACACTGTCAATGCGCAGTTCCTGTTTCGCAGAGGGGGCGTTGGTGGGGAAGGAGCAGCGCGAACCGACAGACCGCGCACCGCACAAATAAAATGTACAATAAATATGTAAAATATGAGTATACCTGGAGAGATTTATACTTGTTGGGAATCCGCGTAAATTAAATAAAAATAAAATTGCGTATACCTGATAAGAATTATACTTGGTGGTAATTATACCTGATGGGATTATACCTGGTGGGATTATACCTAGTGGGACTGTATACCTGGTGAGGTAACCCCTTATTACAATAACTTAGAAATGGAGACACATTATTAATTCTACCATTGGATTCACAAAAGAAATTTTCTTCAGAAGTAAAATAGAAGAACAAACAAATATAATATCAGTCAACACACAAGGAACAGTTGTTACAGTTGGTAAGTCATTGAAAATTCCTGTTATAAGGAATAACACTCAAAGGTTGCCTTAATACTAATACTTTTATGCCATTCACCTCTTCAATAACAGGTTGCAATTGCATCATAGATGCATCTAATGAAACTGTTCTGGCTTGAATTCTGATGCTTTTGGATTATGTTTGGGATATGAGTAACCACAACGGAGCCCAGTTGTCAAGTGACGGTGTGTGTGGGGACCGGAAAAGGAGGGAGGCGCTGGTTGGCAGGGCGGCCGACTATGGCGCTAGTGTCGCGCTTATAGGCAGTCGCCCTGCGTACACCGCACATCTTCCCCCCAGGCCAACACACACATTGTCGATTTATTTATAATACAAGTACCCTTTACAATATTGATTTCTGTTATGATTTAATACATAGGAAAAATAATAATATGATTTCTCTTGTTTCCTGTAGAGACTCTAAATGGTAGTCATCCTGGGGGTTGCCCTCCTTGTGACTAAAAATAAACTGGGGGTTTCCCATATGTCAAAAACATGAAGTTAATTTTAACTTAAATGCTCTTGGGGTTTTGCCCCTACGTCATTCCACTGACATTGGATTTGTCAATCAGATCAGTCTCGCTTGACCTTCCTTCCCTCCGACAGGTCCATTGCCCAACATTCTTCCCTTTCCGTGTCCGCTTGGGGCTCACTGTGTGCTGGATAGACAGCAACCGGCCAGTCCAGACCTTTGGCCTGTCGTTCATGGATCCATGCCCTGAGGTCGGCTTTTCCCTCCTCCACCCTCGCCTGGTAGTGCAGCTGGTTGAGGTACCGGGGGTTGGGCTTGCGTTCACGCTGCGGGTGTACCCGCGGGGAAGGCGGCTCCTTGGCCCCGCGTGGCGGCGGGGGGGGGGGGCGGGGGTTGTTTCCCCCACTTGGCCCGGCTCCTTGGTTTTCCTGCTGTGGGGGGCCACTAGCAGGGGGCCTGGCTTGGGCCGCCGGAGCAGGTCCGCTACGTTTTGGTACTCTGACTTGCTCGCGAGGGACTTGTGCGCGGTACAGCTGGTTACCTGAGTGGCGCCTGGGCTCTGCCCCGTCAGCCTTGCGGCCTTGCTGGGGCTGGGGCCCCGTGCCTTGCGCACTGTGTCGCCGCCCTTGGGCATACGGCCCTGGTTGGCTGCGGTTTGGCGCTTGTGGGCGCGGCCCTTGCTGTGGTCGTGTGGGCATGTCTTCCACCCCCGACTCACGTTGCTCCTTCCGCAAGCGGCGAGCGAGACGTTTGTCATTGTCTTGCTGCCGTTCCTCGTCAGTCATATCCGCCCGCACCTTGCCCCAGCGCTGGAAAACTATCCTAACTCGAGCGGGCGCTGGGAGATTATCTTCCCAGCGCCCGCGCGAGTTAGGATAGTTTTCTAGCGCCTCGGCGAGTTAGGATGGTCTCCTAGCGCCCGGGCGAGTAATGATGATTTTCTTAGGAGGGGTCGAATTAAGCACTTGCAACCCTGCCGACAGAAAACATGTGCATACCTTCTCAGCTGAACACATAAAATTTGAGGTGCTTTCTCAAAACGAACCACCTTTGTGGGCTTCACTTGATTCCTGCAAGCTCCACAACTGTACTGCCCTAAAGTTTCTGGAGCGAAGTAAGCATTTAAACATTGTAAAATTTTTTTGCTTGTTATTTCTAAAATAAGATCTTGAAAAGGCTCAAAGGTTGTAGAAACGTAGAGACAATTGGAATTGGGACATTTGACTGAAACAAAAAGAGAAAAAAATAGTGATAGCATAAAACGTGTGAAAACAAATACCTAATCATAACTCACCTTCGTTTCTGAAGTATCCTCCAAAAATTTGCCCAACTGGAGTGGTGGCCTTGCTATACGAATCCAACCTAAACCACACAAAGAGAAAGATTAGAACTGGAAGTGATGTTCGCACATCGAGACACTGATAATGTAGTATCTACTTACTTACAAAATACTCCAGAAAATCAAAAAAAGGAACAATAACAAAAATGCACACTCACCTCATACTACATTCGGATCAACAAATAGATCAATGAACCAACAAAAATGGAAACTCACCTCAAACGTACCACATTAGATCAACAACTACAGTATATGAATGAACCAAAACTGGATGAAGGTGACCACCCCAAATTATGATCACTCAAATTAATATTTATGATAAATACTATAAAAAACTTGCTCTTTAGCTTGGCATCTTATGATGAATTCCATATCCACCTTATCCAAGAGGACCTTAAGAAATTCATGAGCATCCTCTTGACGTCCTAAAGTAAAATGAGGGCCTAAACCTAAAAGAAAAATAGCAAACAATAACACAATGGACTTTGAAATTTCATTTCAATTAATATTCAGGATGAATGGAAACCAGAACCTACTTGGGATTTTATCTGTGACAAGAGTGGGTGCAATCGCTGGTCCTGTCTTGAAAGATAATGAAAGTGTCTCAGACAATGAGCATGTCACACAGTCACTATCTAAAAGGCTGCAAACTTGGTAGTGGTCTTCATCCCTAAGGAGCCATTCACAAAATAATGGCAAATGAAACAAAGCCTGCAAAGGAAAAATAGGTAAAAAGATACTTGTAACAGTAAATTTTAAAAACACATCACAGATGGAAAATTGCTGAAATAAGCTACCTGCAGAGTGGCATTTAAATAGCATGTACTGCCTAGATTTTTGAAACCTGCACCACTTCCAGGAGGGCGCAGTACTTTCTGCCCCAGAATTTAATCTAGAGGAAAAAGCACAAACTTTGGTACAGGCAGTGCATCAGTGCGTAGCTTCTTGGCTTCCAAATCAAGTCCCAATGGAGCTGTAATAAGTAAAAAAAATAAATTGTATCATAATATTTTTTTAAAAAGTGAATGTACTTTATCAAAAGGGTACAATAATTACCGATTTCATGAGCTCGTTTCAATACTAGCTGAGAATGTGGAGGCAAAGCCCCATCATGCTTGGAAATTACTGAAGCTGGTTTAGCAGCTGTCACCACTGGAGCTATGGCAGCCAATCCAGCAGCAGGCTTCCCGACTAGAAATGTGAGAGCAAATAAATTAACATCAAACGAAACCATTTGTATCTAGAATAGCTAAGGTAGGGGAAAGTTACCAATTTGATGAACCTGCAGCGCAACAGTGCGTGGCTTCTTGGCTTCTTTATCAGGTGGCAAGGGAGCTGTAATAAGTGATGAAGTTAAATTGTATTGAAAGAATGTATTCATAAGTAAATGTACATTAGCAATGCAGCATTATTTATTACTGATTTGGAGAGGTTGTTTCAGCACCAGTGGAGAAAGTGAAGGTAAAGCCACATCAAGCTTGTAAATTGTAGCTGGTTTTGCACCTGTCACAACTGGAACTGTGGCAGCCAATACAGCAGCAGCCTTTACAACTAGAAATGAGTGTAAATAAATTATCATAAAACGAAACAATTTTGAACTAAAATTACTTTGGGTATTGATCATTTAGTTACCGCTTTGTTGAACTTTGTTCAATGTCAGCTGAGAATGTAAAGGCAAAGCTTGTTTAGGCTTGGCAGGCAGTACATGACGCTTGGTTGTGGCAGATTTGGCAGCAGCAGACTTGGCCTTGGTTGTGGCAGATTTGGTAGAAGCAGACTTGGCCTTGGTGGTGGCAGATTTGGCAGCAGTAGACTTGGCCTTGGTGGTGGCGACAACCGAAGCAACTTTAGGCTTGCTATAATTGTGGTCAAGAGTGTAGGTACTAGGTGGTGAGAGTGTCTGATTCTCACAACCTGAAATAGACAAGACAAAAAAAGAGATTATTTTCCTGGTGTCACAACACAAAACATAAGAAAAACACATTCCAATTCCATTGTTAAAGACATAAAATAGGGCCAATCACAAATTTTATCCACAATATAGAGACATAAATTTAAAAAGAAAAAATTAGTAGAGAGAAATGATTTCTACAGTTTCATGAAACCCATTGCATTTTGTTAGCACTATGTAATGCTAATAATTTTTAAGGAATACAGAGTACTTATCACTATCACTTAATACACATACGCAACCTGTACTTACAGAGATTCCGTGGTGGTGAAAACTCCAATTGTCTAGGACTTCAGGATGAGAAAAGGAAGGACAGTGAGTATGAAAATGGTACTGGAATACTATTTGATATGTGAACAAAAACTAAGGATAGTTAACATATTGTTTAAAAAAGGGGTTAGTGGGGAAATAATTGACTCCTGCAGAAACTACAATAGCTCACTAAACAGAATATTCAAACATGCTTACCACCTGGAACTATGGTGGATGAAAATGAGGAACATAAACAACTCATCATAAGCCAAGTTATTTTACCAAAATGAACTTGCAAGATGTAAAACCAAGATTTATGAATTAAACATGCAAGTCATAAAATGTGATGGCCACAAAACTCCTAGACCTCTCCATTTAAGCACCCAGGAAGACCCCAGCCAAATCCAAATTCCATCAAAAACATATTGCGTTACCTTCAGGGAGACAGACAACTCCATCCTCAGATATTTCCAACCATTCTGAGTCAGGGTCGTCGGGGTCAGGGTCGTCGGGGTCAGGATCAGGGTCATTGCTTCTCCCTTGGGTAATTTTCACCCTCTGTTTGCTCATTAAATTATTTTTTTTTTTTTGTGGCCTCCCGCAGAGCTGCATTGGTGGTCCTGCATACATGAGCAATTAAGCTTTCCCCCACACTCTTGAGCAGAATGGGCTTAAAAGATTCACAGTGCTCTGGGCACAACCAACTTAAATCTGAAATAGATTCAAATAATGAAATTACCAAAACTAAAACATTTTTTTTGAACAGATTATCTGCTAATAAGTTGTTGACACAGAACTTCTGGAAACATTAAAGAAAGAAATTGATAAATTGAGGAGATGCATACGCAGTATCACAGGTTGCATCATTATTTAAATGCTGACTCAGCACATGGTCAGAACTCAAGTCAGTTACATCCATGTTCAAGACACTAGCTGTACATAGTCTGCAAGAAGTACTTTTAGTAAGTTTTAAAACTTTGCTGGCAACAGCATTGCACATCAGAACAGGGCCCTGACGCATTGATTTATCAAAAAAAATTGGAAGATGGTTAAAATAGTTAGCCCTGCCTCTAAAGAACATGACCCTTTCCTTGGGAATAAAAAGGTCAGTAGAGATCTGATCATTTTCTTTACAACAAGCACCAAAAACATTTAAAAAGTGGGCACCATCGTCATCACAGTTAGTATGTAGACTATTACCACCTTTCCGAGAAGGACCACTTAGTAAACATGTTTTGTAAGCAGACTTGAACTGCTTACACGATGGGTTTCTGTTGGAACCATTAGCCTGTCTGATAAGTGAGAAGAAATTTTCAATTGGGTCTGAATTAAGCCTTCGCAAATTTCAGGAGGTATAGCCACATTGTTTCAGATCAACCCACAACTCTTGAAAACCTAATATATTGTCAATCCAGCCAGAAACACAAGGCGGCACAGTTAATTTGCCCTTTAACTGGCCTGAATAAGAGACAAATCTCCAGGTCTTGATGTCTTCTAGAGTTGACTTCCACAGCACATGATGAATGGAGGTATCCGAGACATTGGCTCTCTGTGGCTTGGCTTTGTCCTTTCTTCCAGAACCGTTGCATAAATCGAAATACAAATCAACATTCGATAAAAACTTTGATGTATGCATGCATTCTGCTAATTTTCTACCTTCACTTGCTGTAATAATAGAGCTGATAGCACAGGCCACAGAGTAACTTAAAACTTGGGCAGCAAGTTTTACTCTCATTTTAGTTTTCCCCTCCGGATAAATATGATCATGTGTAAGACCAGATCTCTTACCATACTGTAGCAGGTCTACTTCATAGTAGGCAATTATGTCCTTCCATTTTGCAGTAAACTCACGTTTTTTGCCAAACTTTAATTCACTTGGCAAAAGATGGTTCCTTATATTTTTAAGAATATGAGACATATCAAATATGTGCACAATTTTTTTTCCACTAATTTCATAAATTGGCTTGTGCTCACCCTCTTCACATCGAGATCGTAACAAGTTGATTGCTGTTCTGTTGGTGGATCCTTGTGGTACATTCAGCTAACGAGAGCGAGTCGCGAGGGCGAGTCGCCAGACCCATGGGTCTGGCGACTCGCCCTTGCAAGGCGAGTCGCCCTCGATGCGATCGTCAAGTGTCGTGGCGGAGGCCTTCTCGAACTCGAACGGAGGAGTTTCGCTTGGCAGGAAAAAGAACAAGGCACAGGCTGAGCTGTCACATGAGAAATACTACCTCCATGGCTGTCACACAAGACCAGACGACTGGGCCACAACATAACCTCGCTACCTCGTGTTGTTGTTTCTTCCCGCCACCGAAAAAATGGAAAACCGTCGCGTAGTTGTCGGGGCAGTGGCACTTGCTGCTGGAGAAGTTATAGAGGAAGATGTAGAAGATGAGGAAGAACAGAACCTGATAGAAGAGGCAAGAATTGGGGTGCTGGAAATTTTGGAAATGGAAGAGGGTGTAGTTATAGGTACGACTTATTTCCTTAACTTTCTGCGAATGTATTTCGGCATTTCTTTCCTCGTTCTAATTTTGTATTTCATATATAATCTTAGACGATGTGTATGGACCGTCCTGGGAACCAGTAACAGTGAATATTGATGAGTACCATGGCATGGGTGACAGGGCATTTAAGCGACATTTCAGGATGTCTCGTGTTGTATTTGAGGTGAGAGCCTGTTCTGTGTGTTTGTTTCTGTTCAGTGTTGGCACTCATTTCTTCAATGT
Organism: Stenchaetothrips biformis; assembly: GCA_030522485.1. Taxonomy (NCBI): domain Eukaryota; kingdom Metazoa; phylum Arthropoda; class Insecta; order Thysanoptera; family Thripidae; genus Stenchaetothrips; species Stenchaetothrips biformis. Next base: position 11,983,094 of record CM060102.1, read on the forward strand.
TTTCCAGAGAATCTGCCAAACAGTGTACTACCATCTCCATGCTAAAGGAAGAATTCGAAGAGTTCGCAGAGACTTTGAAGAAATAATGCTGATGATCATCTGGCTATTAGCGACACCAGACTCCTTTAGAAGCGTCGCATTGAGATTTGGTGTGGCAGAATCTACTACTTTTACACCTATGTAATTGAAGCGCTGCGGGAATTAGCTGACCAGTTTATTAGGTGGCCTGATGCAGAAGAAAGGAACTTTATAAAGGGTAGATTTCAAGATGCATCTGGATTCCCTGGTATTGTAGGAGCAATTGATTGCACACATGTGTATGTGACTGCCCCACTGAGAGATGCTCATCAGTATGTCAATCGGCATCACTCCTACAGCCTTAATGTTCAGACTGTCGTTGATGACACATTGTGTGTCAGGCATTTACACGTAGGAGAAGTGGGAAGCATGAACGACCGCCGCGTCTTTCGTAGGAGCCAGCTCTATGAGAATTTCTTGCGGGATGATGAGCATAGGTTCCTGAGTGACTTTGAGCATCTTGTTGGTGATGGGGGTTACACCCTGACAGAATTTGTTAGTGTTGTTTCAATATTTCTTGTTATTTTTATTGTAGAGAGGTCACGGAGTAATGTAATCTCTCTGAAATTTGCAGATGGTGATACCATTTGCCAACCATGGGAACCTTTCTCCTGAGCAGCGTAATTTTAACAAAAGATTATCTCAGGCCCGTGTGCGGGTTGAGAATTCCTATGCAGCAGCCAAAAACAAGTGGCGCAGGCTTAAATTCCTGTGTGCCAGAAACGAGCAAAATGTAGTTGATCATATAACTGCTTCATTTGTACTTCACAACATGCTCGTAAAATTTGGGGAACCTCTGTTTAATGAAAGTGAGCCGAATCCTCTGGTCTCTTCACAAACATTGTGAGTAGTATAATTATTTTCATTCTCCCCAGGCCGAAGAGCTTCGAAGACCAATACAACAGAATGAGATTCTTCGAGGTCGAGAAAATGAAGAATGGGAAGATGGTGACCAGTTGACTGAAGCTGCAGAAGCTTTAGGGATAGAGAAGAGAATAATGATAATGGATGCTTTGCCTGTACCCGAGTAGAAGTCCAAGGATATGGATTTGGTTGGATTTTGTTCTTCTTAGTTAATATTATTTGTGTAAATTGTTGTTCAACGCATATCTGGAGGTGGCATGGTCACTACTTTTGTATCAAGATTAAGAATAAATTTTTGAATGACAAAGTTTTTTAATGAACTCATGCAAAATGAATTTTTGAAAATCTTCACAATCTTACATGCAGCAGGACGGGACAAGTTAACTAAGGTAACTTTCAGTTATGAAACTAACAACTGACATAAAATGTATTATTAAAATATTCTTACATTATGGTAGAAAATGCAGTTACACTGCAAAATAACTTAAAAAACGTCAGTACTATGTTGTGTGGCCAACATTACAGCAGTCTTTAGATTAAAATAAATATTAATGACACAATATTCTAAGAAATCAACATGAATCACAGGTGTAAAAACATACGAAACAAGTCTAAATAAACGAAAAATAGCTTGGGCATTATTCTTAGAATATCAAAAAACAAAATTACTTAACTATGTAGCACAGCAAAGTTAAGACTAGGATAATGAACAAAAAAATTAGCTGAACTAAATCATGTAATTTTGAAGCTTTGAAGTTACAGCTTCTTTTCAAGCACATTGACAAACGACTTCATCATGTCCATCCGCTCCCTGTGGCGTTGCTCCTGGCTCTCTCGCGACAGGCGGATTTCCTCAGCCACTTTGTCCTCCTGTTGCTTGGAGGCCTGTTGTTGTTGCTTCACACGCTCTGTAGCGTACAACTTCTTCAGAGGCTTTGGTGGCTTCCTGTTCGCTGCCACTGTTGACACTGCAGGATTATTGGGACGGGTCCTCGAATTACGGGATATTTCTTTCAAGTCTTGCCCACGAACTTTATACTCTGTTGTCAGCCCAGCAGGTGCTAAGAAGGGGGCATCAATAGTAGCAGTTCCTCCCAGAATTCCAGCCATGTCATCCAAATATGGCCAGTCACTGGGCGATTCACCAGACCATTTCTCCCCATCAGTTTCCTCTTTGTAGCTCTGTTGTAGCCTGCCCATTTCATCCTTGCACTGCTTTCCTGAGAAAATCTTTTCATCAATGGCAAACTCGTTTATTTCTGCTGCAATTTCAGCATACAGGGCTGTGTCAGTTTCACACGAGTCTAGCCTCTGGAATCTTCGGAGCTTCTCTTTATAAAGAGCTATGAGAGCCTTCACCCTCTTGGGAACCCAAAGCAATTTCCCTGTAAGGAGGAACGATAATTAATGTAACATACACATGAAAAGAAAAAATTCAATGCAGCTTTAAAACACTCAAAGGTGTTACTGAAACAAGGGAGGCGTACTTACTTTCTGTTTCCCTATCATCACTAGAGTGAATTTTCATGAAGCAGTCATAATGGCGCCACTTGTCGCAACCCAATATTCCATTTGAGGGGATTATCTTCCGGAAAAATTTATTCATGACAGAGTTTTTTTCCCTACAAATTTCCCATGTGACAGCAGTGTGACCTTCCTCAACCAGCTGACAGGCGATTTCTTTCCAGACAGATAGTGTATGATATCCTTGGCAATATTCTCTTTACGTTTCAGTAATTCCTTAACAAAGGCATTGGTAGCTTCTTGACTCAAAACCAAAGCAGATTGTGCTACATTTTTCTTCCTGCTAGGTGTTGTGGGAGGGGTTCTTGGTGCAGAAAACTTCCCACCATTACCTAATATTTCAATGACACAAAACACATAGATTTACAAATATATTCAGACAATACAGGCTTCAAGTGAAATGGTCAAGAAAAATACTAAAAACAAACCAGTTTTCAAAGATTTCTTGGAGGGAGACCGATTGTTGGCAGCTGTATCAATGGTTAGTTGAGACGTCCTTCGGTTGAGTACTGGAACACAAAATGATAATGTAAAATGTAAGCAGTAGTGTCCACATACACACAAATATGTGACATTTGCTTACCAGGTGTTAGTTCCAATTCATGATTGTCATGTAACACAAATGTTCCTTCTGCAAATTCCCTTTCACGCAATACGTAGGTAGCATCAGGACGTGATGGTTTGTCACACTTATTAACATCACCTGCCATAGTAAGTTTATGTTAGAAATAAGGAATTACTATCAACTGCATAACAAACATAGCATATCAAAAATGAAATATCCTTTTACCATGCCCGTGGTTGGTTGCTCCTTTTGTTGATTCATTTTTATCATGACCATTGTTGGATGCTTCTAAAAGCAATTCTAAATCATTAGAGTCATTTACCACAAAACACCCTTCTGGCCATTCCATGTCAGTCAACAGATGGCTCGGATGTAGGACAAGAGTGTCTTCAAGATCTGGAAAGAATCCATAAGGATTAATGACATGTTCTTACATAACCAGCCTCACAAATGCACAATTTGAAGGGAAAACTTACCTGAAACTTGATGCTCTAGGACCTCATGTTCTCCTTGACGTTGATAAACATGTGGGATACCGTACAACATTTCATGTAGGAAAAAGTAATATATGCTCACCCAATGTGTCACCATTTTCTTGCTGGCAGTCACCTAATGAAGCCAAAAATTAGTTGATAAAAACCTTGTGATTAGAACACAAATTTCAAATCAACAATAGCAAGCTACAAAACTGTCATAATTATTTACCAACCTTCAGACTCAGCACCCTTTGGTGATGAGTGCAGCAAATTCGCAGGAATTTCTAAAAAAGAAGGAGAGGGGATATTAATCTTCTATTGAAAGAAATTGGTCAGTTACAGTGACAACAAAATATGCACTAACCTCTCAAGTAAGTGGAATAGCTGGCTAGAGAAGCTCCTGCAACTGAGACAACAATTTTACCCATGACACCTCATCATCGTTAAATTTATCACAAACACAAGCCCAACCAAATTTTCAAGAGACCCACCATCATCTTCTCCAATTGGATCTTGAAAAATGAACTTGAAGTGCTGCCATTGTGTTCCACCTAGCTTGCCCTTTTGGGCATTAGCAAAAGATGACTTCAGACCCTTCATTTTAGCACGCAGGTTAACTTTATCATGGTGACCAAGTGATTTCAAGTTTGTTTCTATGGCAACGTATACATCTTCTGGTACTACTCTTTGGCGCAGTTCCGCCTGCCAGAACCTGCACTCATTGAGGAAGTCTGTCGTGAATTTGGTCATGGCATCCCGTTTCTTGGCAACTGTAATGATGAACAAAGACAATACACAAATGCAACACCCACAGTCGTTATGCTGGAGAACGAAGTGTGAATAATTAATATTACCTTTCTTTGTGCAGACTTCAGGAATCCACTCGGAAACGTCGTCATTCTGGTTTTGATCTTCATCACACACAGACAGGGCCATCTGGCCTGCAGGGGCCTGCCCACTCTTCTTCAATTCATTGAGTTTTCTCATGTACACAGCTGGATCTATACAAGGAAAAAAGAATGAGATCTAAGGGCCCAACAGGCTGGCACACTACGGCCCCGATCAACTAGGCATGTTACATGTGATCAGTGGCAACAATCAATTTGAAAAAGGAATAATTAGACAAATATTCTTAATAATGAAGTAATGAAATACAATACTTAAAATAATTTAATCTTTGGAAGTTGCATCGCCGGACCATTGCGGCACACATAACCTCAACAAGACAAGTCGTACTCACAATTGTTGCAATTATTGGCCTCCCTTTCAGAGATCCGGGCAACATATTTCACCCGATTTTCGTCGTATAGAGAATAATCAATATCCTTTTTATCCATAATTACATTCGCCGACTTCTCTTCTCTTGGCACCGATCCGCCCGCCAAAAAAAGGCCTCCGCCCTGTAGAAGTAACTTGGTCTGTGCCAGGTCTGTGCCTGCCTCCTACGACATTTGACGATCGCATCGAGGGCGACTCGCCTTGGGCGACTCGCCTTGGGTCTGGCGACTCGCCCTCGCGACTCGCTCTCGTTAGCTGAATATACCATTGATCAGAAGTACTAGCGACAACATTCAAGTTAATACTCATTAACATTTTAATGCAATCAGATAGCAAAGTGCCTAGCACATGAGATGGTGTGGTGTTCTTCACAAGGAAAAATCCTATTGGCAACTTGATATTTCTTGATAAAAATCTCACCATAAAAACAAGGCCATGTGTGGCAATGGCAGAGGTGGAACCGAGGTGAGCAAAATCTTCAAACCCTTCAATAAGACCAGTTTCTGGATTATAATACAAACCTTTTTCACATGCAATCTCATCAAAAATGACCACACAAGATTTCTCTTTCTTGGACCATGAAGCAGTCATGGACTGCAACTTTGAAAATATTTTGGAATTGAAACCAGGTTCAAGGATATAGTCCTGTAAGGCTAAGGAAATGGTGCTCTCACATGGAAGGGTAAGCAAAGAAGCCAACCATCTGTACACTTTAGGCGACCTTTTAAAAATGGACATACAATATATTTTATCCTTGCGGGTCCACCTCCTGCCTTTAGGCCTCTTTTTAAAATTCCTCATCTCCATGTCTAAAAGATGTTTCGCTGTATCTGATTTCAGTAAGTCATGGATCAAATCAATACTTTTGACTTTTGCCAAAGCACGTAGAGAGGCTCCCATCCTCTGTGCCCTCTCAAGCTTAAATCGGATTGATTTGGCATCAGCACGGTACTGCTGAGCAGTCTTTACAAGTCGCCTAATTGAGGGCTCATTCTGCAGGCTGAAAGGAACTTCGCACTCAAGAAGGATTTGTTGAGCAGACAGCCTATTTTTCTTTTCTGGAAAACAAAGACAAAGGAGTATATTTATAAAATTATCAACTAGTAAAATAAGGAAAGGAAGAAGCTGCAATTACCATTAGGTTCATCATCCAGCTAAATTGTCTGATCACCTGACTCTGCCAGATTGCCATTTGGTTCATCATCCAGTAAACTTGTCTGATCGCCTGCGTGATTGCCACAATCTGGCACAATTAGATGTGGACGAAAATCTGGTTTGCTTACTTCGTTAGGGAAAATCTGAGCTGAAAAAGTGCCACCAAAAAAAAATAAATTATGACAACAAATTTTTTTTAAAAAAAATTGAGTAATTAGGAGAAATAGTCATTGTTACCCAAGATCTCAGGGCTGACATAGACAGGATCTCGATTCGGACGTCTCCAATATGTTTTAGGGTCGAGCAATATATCTTGAATATCATCATCCAATAAAGGCTCTGGGAGGTGAAGAGAAGGGGTTCTCAAAGACTTCAGGAACTGCCTGGTATTGCTAGTGAAGTCATCGTCAGTAAAATGTTTGTTGCAGATGTAGGAGCTGCCACGGAGTGTTTTGGAGCTAACTTTGAGCAGTTCCAAGTTGCCTGTCTTTTTCACCCACTCTTTACACCTGAAAAAAAATTATAGTAGGTAATAGTAGGTAAGAAAAGACAGACGACACTAGTCGCGAGCATCATTTTCAGTAAGGAACGTAAGGTACAAAGCCTCAGACGAAGGAAACTTGTGCTGGCGGATATCTTCTTCTTGGCAAGGTGTAGAAGAAAATGAATGGCAGCCTTTCACAGCACACCATTTTCTCTTAGCACAAGGCTTGCTGAGCACGGTCATCGTAAAGCTAGGGCAGAATCAGACAAGAAGGTGAAACACAAACAGAGTTCTTTGACATGGTTCACATGAGGAATAATGTTATTACGTAAGAAAGGACATAGCAACAAGAGGCACCGAATATCATAGTCGCGTGCATGAGTCATTTTCAGTGAATATATTTTATAGCATAACATCACTGCAAAATATTGACACACGGAAAGGCTTAACCTCACTCCCGGCGTACAAGGATAAACGTGAATCGGTGATTACTTCCTAAACAAAATGAAGGGGTACAATTTTTTATAAACAAAGAAAATAAGGATAACACGATTACAGCAATCAAACAAGATGAAACAAGAAAGAAATTTAGAAATAATCCACAACACAATACCTGCACCCTTGCCGGCACGCACACGGCGGAAATGGCGAATGATCTAGTAGTAGGTTAGGTTCTACCAACAAAAAGCATGTAAGTTATAATTCTAAATTTGCATGAAAGGAGTATTCAACTCGTGTTATGATGCTTCCTCACTTTGATTATACTATAAATATCTCCAAATGAATGAAATGGAACGATTTTAAACATTATGAAATGTTTATTTTATGTGTTTCAATGTTGGCTGCCACGCAGGTGAGGTAGAGAGAGACAGAAAATAAGTTTCACGGCCCGCCGATAGAGTCGGGGACGGTTGGCGCAGAGCAGCGTGCTGTCTGCTAGCGGCAGGCAGACGACTCTATTTTCTTTCTTCAATTTAATTTTCTGTTGTCTCATGACAGCAGTTCAACGGTACATGTTTTCGTCAACTGTTTTTTGCTGACACTATTCACAATTTATTTCATGCCAATCATCTGTTATTCTATTGGAAATACGACACGAGCGGCATCGCCGTGTAGTCTCCAACCCAAAAGCCGCTGCCGGCTCAACAGGTTTTATTTTTTTCGCCAGTTCTGTATGGTGGAAGCAAAAAAGTTTTAACGCGTCGATGTCTTCAAGTGTTCACTACATTCCGATCGCTTCAGATCGATTTAATTCGTGTGCGAACGCGAAGTACAACGAATTTCGGCCGTGCCAGTTTTCAAACCTTCGCTCTGATTGGCTGGCGCAGAAATTTAGCCTCCACCCCACATCTCCCCTCGCCTTGCCGGCAGGGTAGGCAGCTGCCGCGCGGGAAGAAGGCAGCCACTTGTTCTGCCTTCACTCTCATCGGTCAAGATGGAAAAACTTCGTGAAGCACGCATCATACTAGCCCGTCCTCCGATATTTATTTTCATAAATAATACGAGACGGGCCAAAAAATATTCGGTTTGTGTGATCAGGGTTCATCGCAAGTGAGCAACGAGGCTCTGACCACAACACCACCCAGAGAACATCAGCCAAAAACAAAAACACCAAACAGCTATGACCGGTACCATAGATATTAGAAGAACTTTTTGATAGGACAAAACCCAGAGTCGTTCCTAATACATCTTTGTCCATTCCCTCAGAGTGCCAAGAAAAGAGTTGTTGACTCCCAGTAAAAAGCGCGGTAAGCGCCGGAAGAATTTGCCAGGCTATGCCTGCGAGCAGTGTGAGAATGTAAGCCATAGCATAGACCTTGATAAGCACTGAATTTACCTTTAAACTTTATTATATGTGGCCTTTACCTTCTCTGTGCAGTTTTACAAAGCTAGTGGGCTGACACTCAACGATATCCAGCAGTGCACGCTAAAAGTCTTACAGTGACATTTCAGCTATGTTACGAAGGAAATGGAGCAAACATAATACGGAGGTGTTTCTCTCCAGAATACAAATCTTTTACGGATTTTCACTGTAACATACAAAGAAAAACCTTCACAATACGAAGAAAAAGTACGTTCGTATTATAAAGGAGGAAAATGGCACCTTCATGATAAAAACGTACTCTTTCTTCGTATTATAAAGGTTTTTCTTTGTATGTTACAGTAAAAATCCGTAAAAGATTCGTATTATGGAGAGAAACACCTTCGTATAATGTTTGCTCCATTTCCTTCGTAACATAGCCGAAATGTCACTGTAAGACTCTTACTATGTAAGAACGAGCGATACAATACACTGGTTTTTTGACAAAGGGGCGTAAGTCCACAAAACCAAATTTTTCAGGACGGACCAAAAACATACTGTTTTTAGTTCCTAAGATCTAAAAACGCCTACAACGCTTTCAAATTTTTGTGGCGAATACTCTAAGAAATTGTGAATCTTTTGGTTACAAAATTAAGTGTGTCACTCTTTTGTAACTCCCACAATGTCAGAAAAACCCTTAAAAATGAGGTGTGATTTTTGACAAAAGGGCTTAAGTCCATCTATTTTTTGACCAAACGGCGTAAGTCCAGGTGAATTTTTAACAAAAGGGCGTAAGTCCAAGGTATTTTTTGACAAAAAAGCGTAAGTCCATGGCTCATTTTGATCAACAGGCGTAAGTCCATGGCTCATTTTGACAAACAGGCGTAAGTCCATGGATCATTTTGACAAACAGGCGTAAGTCCATGGATCATTTTGACAAACAGGCGTAAGTCCATGGATCATTTTGACCAACAGGCGTAAGTCCATGGATCATTTTGACAAACAGGCGTAAGTCCATGGATCATTTTGACCAACAGGCGTAAGTCCATGGATCATTTTGACAAACAGGCGTAAGTCCATGGATTATTCTGATAACCCAGGGGTAATCCACCAGAGATGTATGTATGTCAACCGCTTATGTCCACTCATAAGGTCACTGAGTAGTTTGCAACTCTGTTTCCCAACACTATAATTATTATAAATAAGGTCCTTTTGCCTTAGCTTACATTGCATCAAGCTTACAATGCATATCTCAACGGACTCTCTGGAGCTCTTAAATCTTTGCAAGCAGCAGTAGATTTAAAAACCAACATTCCTCCTCAGCAGAGTACGACGAAGGTGGAGAACGTTGTATTCATCTTTTCAGGCAGCATCTGGCCCAAGAGTCATGGGCTGGCTAGAGTTATGGGGACTGATTCAAGCTGATAACCTCCTTTCGGCACCTTGATGACAGCTACATCACTGTCTTTTCTGGGCCCTCCAGCATCTGGGTGGAAGAAATACAGCCGGCATTTCGCACACGTTTGTTGTCGCTTATTTGATTTCACTGACAACAAATAAATGCCATGGACAAGTTGAAAAGTTGACAATGTCATTGGAAAACCGAATCGTACAACGAGAACCACCAGAAGAGCAGACTACACTATAAACAATCCACGTATTGCATTTAAATTGCAATGCAATAAATTGTTGATGAGGCCAGATGGAGGGGGAAAGGGGGGGGAGCGGGCTGTGCGGGCTGCGTCGTCTTCTGCTGCTATGAGATACTTTAAAGTGTGGTATTCAAATGTCGATAAATCTTCTGGAGAGAAGAAGCTTAAAAGGGTAAAAGAAATGCCGTCATCTTTATTTCTGCAGAGCATGCTTTCGTATTGACATAGCTTCGGCTTCGGCATGCTCTTGCTTTTGCCGTTTTGCTGAATTTTTCTTCGTCTTTTCAATGTTTTGATTCACATCCTAGCAGAAAAATGGCTGGGGGCTATGAACGTAAGTAACTTACTGTAAACCAGGCTGCCTTTGAACTCCCCTTTGATTTACTTGCACCCTGCTCCCAAGGCAACGATATGAAATTTCTTCTGTATAAACAAATCTTATCACTCCTTGCATCATCCTAATTTGAGCTGTGGCCGTCTATAGAAAGTTCTATGAGGTCATGCCTAGAGACAGTGCTACTCCTCTTCTCTTTGAAACACATTGCTCCTAAGTTTCTGAATTTCTATGACTATAGCTAATTATTTTACGGAGGAGAGGTTGCACCTAACTCTGTAGCACTCACTCAACTTAGAAAAAATATTCTCCCTCTCGCTCGCAAGTGCTTTGTTCCATTGATAATAACCTGCACACCAGCGGTTGGCTGACACTGTCCTCTTGCTTTCCACTGTTGTGTGGACATACATCTCTGGTGGATTACCTCTGGGTTATCAGAATAATCCATGGACTTAAGCCTGTTTGTCAAAATGATCCATGGACTTACGCCTGTTTGTCGAAATGATCCATGGACTTACGCCTGTTTGTCAAAATGATCCATGGACTTGCGCCTGTTTGTCAAAATGATCCATGGACTTACGCCTGTTGGTCAAAATGATCCATGGACTTACGCCTGTTGGTCAAAATGATCCATGGACTTACGCCTGTTTGTCAAAATGAGCCATGGACTTACGCCTGTTTGTCAAAATGAGCCATGGACTTACGTCTTTTGGTCAAAAAATCCCTTGGACTTACGCCTCTTTGTCAAAACTTCACCTGGACTTACGCCTTTCGGTCACAAAACGGATGGACTTAAGCCCTTTGTCAAAAAAGGGATGGACTTACGCCCTTTAGACACTTTCTGTATCTTCTAAACTAATTGAGATAATTCAGTTTTACAAAAACCAGTATGCGTGTTATGGCATAACAAATACTCTTATGAAAAAAAGAGGATTTTACCAATTTGTGGACTTAAGCCTCTTTGTCAAAAAACCAGTGAATAACGGGGCGGTCTCACCCTTGTTGACTCTCTTGCACTCACCACGGCAATTCCATAAGACTCTGTCTCTCTCGCACTTTCATAAAACCGCGACTGCCACGAAGGGACGCCCGTTGTGAGAACACTGGCTATTGGAGAACTTTACACAATTAGTACTGGGTCAAACTTGAAGGCAGTTATAACAAGAATTCTGAGGAAGTACAACATCCCGGTTTAAGCCGTCGCAAGTTTTACTTCAGACAACGGGGACAACTATATTTTGGCAGGGAAGCTGCTGGATAGCCAAGTACCATACTCTCAGCCTCTTATAGACTTCACGAATTACGTAGTTTAGTAGCAACTTTTTAATTATAATGCAAGATAAGATACTAAGGGAAATATATGAAAGTAATTTAAGCAACCATCAAAAAAGTCAGTAAGAGGCTGAGGGTGCACTAAGTAGTATTACTAATAGGATTGAATTACTAAGAACTAACTGGTCCGCTTTAGGCATGGTCTTAATCATGGGCTGGATGATGTCCTTGAAGGCGGGATAGTCCAGCACCTCGAATGAGAGGCCCCCCTCAGTGATCAGGCAGAGGCTATGTAGCTCGAGGGCAGGCCCTGACATCTTGAAGCCATTCAGCTCAGATGCCTTAGCCTTCTTCGGCGCACTTCCGTCGGGCCGCCCGAAAATCTCGTCCGCCTTAGCTTGAGTATTTCCGTGAACCTCCTTGTAGTGCGATTCAAGGTGCCTCATCAGGTTCCCCGTGTGGTTTTTCCGTAGTAGAAAACAACATGTAGAAAAACCATTGTCACGTAAAACCTGCAGGTGCAGGTTGGCCACCCGCTGCAGCACCGCGACGTCCACGGCCCCCAGCTCAGGGGGAGTCCGCATGGCGCGTGGCCCAGTGTAAAAAAAGTGGCCCCCTACCCCTGATTTGCCCCAGCCCCTCGTCACCGTGTCTCGCGTCGCGACCCCTCGGAGACGCCCACGTCGCCGGCAGAGACCGGCGTCGGGTGGGTGTTTCGCCGGCCGCGCGCCCATGATGCTCCGCACGGTTTGCCCGCCCATGCCCGCCCGGCCCCAGTCGGCTGCCCGCCCCAGCCCAGCCGAACCCGATGGGTAAAACGGCCCGGCTCCTGGCAGGCAAATGGCGTGGCGTAGCGCTGGTGCCGTGTCTGTAGCGCCGCAGACGTGAACCTCCAGAGCTCATACTGCAGATCGCCAAGCGGGTCCCGTAGCTCAGGTGGTAGAGGGACTCCCCTCAGGAGTGCAGGATTTGGGGATCGTCTCCCGCCCGGGACACATTTTTTCCTTCGGTTTTTCGTACCGCATTGTAATTTCTTTCCTTTTCCTCTATTCTGAGTCCATTCAATACGTGCATGAAAACTTTCCATTCTTTTTCATCGTATCCTTTTAGCTCGCCGAGGATTTTACCAGGGTAGTAAGAAATGCACCCGACTCAACGAGTTGAACACATTTACTTTTTATTATCTTAATATTAAGTAGTACTATTTTACTTTGTCAAGTTAACAGTTTTCACTGGGAACGAAAGAGTCATGATCATGACTAAAAGTTAGGGTGAGGAATTCTTTATCACCCAAATTTGGGTGAGAATACTATGTAGCCATATAGGGAGCCGATACCCCTTTCTCACCCAAATTTGGGCGAGGAAACTTCCTCACCCAAATTCGGGTGATAAAGTGTTACTCACCCAAAAATGGGTATTGATCAAGACTCTTTCATTCTCAGGGTTAACGCACATAAACTCTTTTACCACTTAACACTTTTTACCAAATTCTTTACTAATTGAAAGAAAAAATAAATAAATAAATCCAAGCACATCCGGAGAACACGACGCTAGCTGCACCTGTTGTGAATACACAATAGAAAAAATTAAGTCGACAGAAACGAAATAATGGTAAAGTTAATCAAAATACTATTTTTTGCTCGTACCGTTTACTTCTTCTGGCATAAGATGTGGTTTCGAAAAACTTAAGTGTCATTGACGGTACCGGGCAGAATATTAGTTCGGAGATCTGCAATTAATCTCCCTGCACCATTGAAACCCTTCTCACTCGGTGCACTTGTGGCCGGAATTTGCAGTACGGTCAATGCAATCTCGGTCAACGCAGGGAAACGGACAGAACCCTGCGGAAAGACAAAGATCCATCAAAATTGCTGCTGCATGTGGTAGCCACCGCCGGTGAGGGTGACCAATCCACAGTGGGCCAGAAGACCGGTGGAGGTGGCCAATATTCTAGACGCGTTTCGACCTCCAGAGTCGCCAAATGGGACTCGAACCGAACCGAACGTGTGACCCCACCATTGGATTCCTCGTTTTGAGAGCAATATATTGGTGGGGTCACACGCTCGGTTCGTGCCACACTTAGTTACTATGGAGCTCAAAACGCATCTAGAGTTTTGGCCGCCTCCACCGGTCTCCTAGCCCACTGTGTAAAGTTTTTTTTTTTTTTTTTTTTTTTTTTTTTTTTTTTAAAATATAAAATCAGAACTTATTCCGATTTTTTTTACCTGGGTTTTCATCAATCTAGAAGATTTGAATCATCGCCAATTTCTGATTCAGGCATCAGCATATAGCGCTCTAGCTCGTTTGTCTCTGCTGAATTTCTCATCATGTACGTCCCGAATACTGAGAGACTACGAAGTTCGCTGCTGCTGCCACTCGTAGAAGCAGTGGGTTCAGCCTCCTTTGCAGACGCTGGCGGCTGAGTTCGCTGCTTCCCTGCAGCAGCGAGTTGCAGCCTCACGCGTGCAAGATCATGGACCTAAGTAATTGCCGCCAGCATTACCAAATTGCAAGGGATACCACGGAAACCTAAACAAAACTAGCTTCAAGTACGAACCTCTTTTCTCTCGGACTCCTTGTCAAAGGCAGAAAGGTCTTTCCCTCTAGGCCAGAAAAGGATAGCTAATTTGTGCTCATCGGTTATCTGGATTTTTTCAAGGATAAGCTTGTGGGCTGAAGCCCTTATGGCTGCCATGACGTCACTGTCGTTGTCAGGTGATGTGTGGTCTAACAAGACCTTCCTGGTGACTAACTCATACTGTAGGGTAGGGTATTTCCGATCCTGCAACGGTTGTGTGCACAGCAAATGGCTCCAGAAACTTGACAAGGTCTCCCACGAGGGTCTTGATTATTCGATCAAGGAAGGGAACCTTCACATCCGCTCTACCCTTCTTACATTTTGCCGCTGATAGCACTTCCGCAACCTAAAACCAAGATAAGGTTTAGAGATAAAGTTATGCATACTTAAAAATTCATATCAGGTTTGACTACCGTTACCTTATCCCACTGCTTGAATATAGAGTTAAGCATGACAAACTGCGAACCCCATCTTGTCTCTATCTCTTGTTTGGTGCCGGTCTCAAGAAGCTTGTTGAGGCCAGATCTCTTGAGGTAGGCGACAACCGCTTTGCAGCTTTCTATGGTGGCTACAGCCTCCATGATGATCACCTCCGCCATGCCATGCCGCTTCAAAGCACTCACGTCGAGCGCGCACAAGGCATCTGAGTCGGCCTGCTGCAAGTGCTGCTTCAGAGCTGGAACCCTACCAGATGTGACACAGGCGCTCTTTTCACGTCCACCAGCGCAATCAAAGGGCTCTAAGAAATCAATGAGCTCCTTGATTTCATCATCATGTATGCCCATTAGAGCAGTGGTGCTGCGCTTAGCTACTTTATCCACCTGCGTAAAGAAACAAAACAAGTGTCACGTACAAAATTCTGCATAAACATTTAGAGTGAATTTTCTCAGCATCTATTACATGAATGTTCAGCCGTTCCTGAAGCTGCTCCAAAATAAAGGGACGGAGATTCTCCGCAAATGAACCACCTTTAATGTTGATAGTATACGCCACGCGTTCAACCAGATAAAACTTCTTTATCAATATAGTGCAGAGTCATAATGAAGTACTTGTCTTGATCATGTGATTCAGTCCAGCCGTCTGTTGTGGCAGCACAGCTACCTTTTCTTACGTAAACAACTACATCTTCTCCAAGTGCAGTGGTAGCCTTGTCTGCTTCAAGGGGAATGTGCCGTGTGTTAGTCTTTGCGGAGGGAATGAGTTTGCTCGCATCAAGTGGAGAGCCATCGCCATGCCGCACAGTTAAATCAATGGCGCCTTGTATCAAATTTTGCAGGCCTGGGCTCTCTAGTGAATGAGGGGCCCGCAAGTCCCTAGCGCAGTACTCTGCAGCCGCCACTGTAAATGTGTGCTTTGCTGAGGCTGGCGGGTCCACACGCGCGGCGGAAGGGGCAACAGCCTTGGTGATTATCTTCGCAGAAAATTTTAGCGCATGGCGTCCCATTGACGATGTGCCCGTGGCATAGGGTACTTCGGAGATAACCCAGACCGGAAGTCAGCGACAGAACGGGAGAAACAAAAGAGCGTCGGGGGGCTTTGCTGAGCGGTGGTGGGTGTCGAAATCGGCGGGGTGGGGGTGAAGGCGGCGCGCGCATGCTGCCCCTACTCCGCCGTTTTCGACACCCACCACTGCTCAGCAAAGCCCCCCGACGCTCTTTTGTTTCTCCCGTTCTGTCGCTGACTTCCGGTCTGGGTTATCTCCGAAGTACCCTATTGCCGCGATAGATACAAATTTTTCTGCAACTTTTTCACTGCGTGCCTGCCTGGGGTAAGAGACTTTGTCTGTCTGATCAAACAGGTATGGACCTATCACTTGACGTAGCTTCATGGCTATCCTGAACCTGTGCCTTGGTGACAGCCTCGTACTCCCCCAGTGCGAGTTTACTGACTATTTCTTTTTTCAGAAGAGATACAGGAGATTTTTTTGCTGCACGTTTATTTGGTCTCTGTAAACCAAAGTAAGTTTCAACAATTTAAATTCCACCGAAGTGAATAAAAATCTGAGTGACGTTTAAACGAAGCAGTCTTACCGCACCCGCCGCATCGCGTATCCCGACCCAGTGCCAGATCGTTCACAGAAATCATCGAACAGCCCCTACCTACCTCCACGCAGAATTCTTAGCCTCGCAGTCGCGACTAGCCCCGTCCCGGCGTCCCAAGTCACCAGCCGTCTCGTGTCGCCCACAGTCTGGCCCCGTTGCACAGCCTCGTCAGGGTTCGTCACGCTCGGCCCCGTCACGACTCTTCACGCACGGCCTCGCCTTCGTCCGTCTCGTCCACCTGTCACCTAGTTTCCGGGCCCGCCCTCAGGCTGGCTGGCCCTCTACAGAGCCCCTCACGTCTCGTCACGCTCGGTCGACGGCCTCGTCATGACTCGTCACGCGTAGGTCCAGCTCTAGGCTTGGTCCAGTCGTCGTCAGTGTGCGGCCGCGTTGTCAGCGCGTGCCCCTCGCGATTGTGCCCAGCAGAAACATCCCCCCCCCCCCCCCCACAGGTAACATACACAGCACCATACCTTGCGTTTGTTACCACTCTCCTCGTCCTCGTCCTCATCGTTCTCCTCCTTGGGGGTGCGTGGTGTGAGGAGTTTCTATTTTTACGGAAAAATAAACTCACGGAAATATTTCCGAAATATTTCTGAAATGTTTCGGAAAAATAAGGAAACATTGGAAATATTGTACAATCCGATTATTTCGGAGTTCTTATGTCAAAGTTGGCAGGGAAAGTTATTCCTCATGTTCACTGGCCACGAAATGTGCTCTCACAATGAGTTTTGCGTTCGCATAACGACTTGATAATGACGATTGCTCTTGGAAATGTGCAACGCCGTAATGGCGTGATTGTCACCTAAGCATTGAGAACGTGTTAAAGGGCAAATTTGACCCTACTGTGTGGTTCAGTGACGCACGTGCTTTTTGTCTCCATATAAATTTCTCTCCTGCGTCCGGCCCTTAGTTTTGTTGGATACCCATAGAAATTGGCGTTTTTGTAAAAAAACAAGGATAGGCACTGTGGTAAATTTTTTTTTTAAAAATGGATAATACTTGTAAAGTTAACCTAGTCTTGCGCATAATACTGTGCTTTTGTGGCCTAGGCTTAAAGCCTTAGAAAGTTGAGAGGGATTTATAGAAATTTTAGTTCAGGGAATGTAAAGAGAGGCCATCTTCACATTGTATTGTCTAGTGTCCTCATCCTACGTAGCCTACCAACTATGCTATGGGGTCGTTTTGGTTCTGCCTAAAGCCTTCGGCTTCCAGATGCTAAATACTCTTCCTGACGGACATCTTAGAATATATTTAAGCTCTTTATAACTGAAATAAGTGATCAAACGATCGTTATTATGTATAGTTTCCTTCAGATAATGTAACACACTTAACACACAATATTTCTAATTTTTTCATTCTTTCAAGGCCTTCGGAAATATTTCCGAACCCAGCTTTAAATCCCATATTGATATTTGGTCTAGAATATTTCCATTCTGGTTTCTGATATCCATATGGTTTTATAATCCATATGTAAATTGGAACATTTTTCCACTCTGGGTTTTCATATTCCATTCTGGAAAAAAATTCCATAATGGAAACTGAAAATCCATTCTGGAAACAATGAGATCCATAGTGGTGCATGAGTGGTGCACACTGGTTATAGTTTCCTCCACAATCTTGAGCTTTGATAGCCGACCTGATCGGCTATGCAGAGGCTAGCACCCAGAGGGCGAAACGTCAACCCTTAAAAATATGTGATGTGCGGTTAGCAGTTCACTTCGCACACATGGCGGGGAAGAGAGCCCGCTTACCTAACTAAATCGCGACCCGTAGCGACAAGTAAGAGCCACCCAAGATTTTAAATAGCTAAGGCTTCCATTATCATACAGAGCTCAATCATACGTAGGTACGTGCGTCTCAAGTAGACCTTGCAGTTTCCGTCTACTTCGAAGTGTAGGAACATTCTCTCCCGGCTTGGAGAGCTCTTTAAATGCTTGACTAAAAAAAGTGACACTAGCGCCACCTTGCGGACGAAGCTCACAAAATCCACTATGGAAATTTGAAAATCCATTGTGGATGCTAAATTTGACGCCCGTGGCTTAGAAAGCCGTCTCAACTTGACCACTAACGCAAGTTTCCCATTTGAATGTGCGCGCTCACCGCTGTATGCTGACCGCTGTCTGCCAACTACTTCCGAAAGTGGCACTCTACCTGGTCCCTTTCTGTTTCTTTGGTTAGTGATTCTGTATTCGAGGTTAAGAAGAACTTGGTGTGTTCGGCTACATTGATACAAAAGTCTTCCAGTCGTGTGTATGGTGTACCTGTCGTAAATATCTAGTGCCTGTGCCAGGAAAACGCTGTTTAAGAGCTTCTATTCCATCCGATCATTACAAACGTGAAAATTTTCGGTGCTGATGACGGTAATAAACCATCATGAATGAGAGGTTTGCAATGGCATATTGGCCTAGCCAATTCTCGTTCTCTTAACCGGCCAGGTACAGTCAACTACTTAATATGGATCCAGTTGTAGCAGTTTTGGGCATGTGCTTTGGCTAAGTCAATGGCTTGCTTGCTTACACTGTTAATCTACTGATGTAAATGTAAAAAAGGATCGGTTTGTCTGCAGGTTTATGGGCATCAACTGCCTTGTGTCCCTGATGCTTTAGTGGAAGCGCACACTCATCAGAGGTTAGCTGCAGCTAAAGCAGGTATGAAAGCGAAACTAAAGTGGTCGTCACGTATTGCTTCACCATTTATTTTCACTTTTATTCGCAATTCATTTTTCTTGTGAGGTCCAACCTGGATTCCAATAGTCTGCAAGCAAGACAAAAAATAATTAAAATTAATTGTAACAGCAAGGGAGGATACCAGTGCTCTCATAACTATCAGTCCAGACATCTTACGTTCAGGTGTAGCCGGGGATGAAGAAGGGCCCCTGTGCCTCGTGCACTGTTGTATGTCCCCAGCTGCCTCATGAGCCTGAAAAGGGACAAAGAAAAACCATCAGGAATTGCAGTATCCAAAAAATCCAAACAGAAGCTGTAGTAACTGTCTACTTATAGATGCACAATACTTGCAAGATCGCCCCAACAAATTCTTCCGTGCTTTTCCTCGCAATTTGTTTGGGGGAGGTAGGGGCAGGTCCCACTGTGGTGCCCTACAAAGCAACAGTCATTAGGTTGGTGTCCTTTTAGATGTAGGAATACTGAAATTGCTATCTTTTCACCTGAGAGCCTGATATATATTGATTATGTTTATGAGAGAATTTTCAAGAAGCACTTCAGTTTTTAGCTCCACCCATTTGTTTGCTGTAAATCCATTATAGGTTGTATCAGAAAGAATCTAATCCTTTAATGACCTTTTACAAATTGGATTGAAGTTCTCCCAATATCTTAAGAGATCTGTGTCCTAATTAATTGGCAGCATGCAGTTCAGAGATAGAATTCAAAAACTTTTGGGATGAGAAAATAAAATAAATACTCAAAATTACCTGTTATAGCTGTCACTGGGGCCTGTTCGCCGGATGGTCACCTTCTCTTCTTGAACTCCCTCCATAGAAGTTGAAGAGCTGAAACACATTTGAATTTATTGTCAGTACATATTTAAATAGAGAGAAAAAGAGAAGACGGGAGAGAGGAAGGGGATTTAATGTTCATTTTGTGCATCTTTCAAGACAATCATTTTAGCTAACTGACATCGTATAGATCAAAGAATATAGAGGGAGAAACAGACATGATCTCGCTCTTCCAAAAATATACAGGTCGATGCATGTCGGACTATTTCCTGGGCCTGGGAAGGCCTTTTTTGTGTGGACTGGTGCCGTTGCTCGGCTGCGTTGCTCGACAGGACATTTGCTCGGAGTTGCTCGGTTCTTGCTCGGTACTTGCTCGGTATTTGCTCGGTCGTTGCTTGGAGTTGCCCGGCACTTGCTCGGTACTTGCTCGGTTTTGCTTGGATGTCCATCGACCTTCGCTCAAATTTGCTCGGACCCGAAATATGTCACGGGATCTTTAAGGAATGAGACAGCCATTCTAGATAACTCACACATCTTTATCTTCCTGTTGCGCTTCATCAAAGAACGTCTCTCTATCTTGCTGATCTGCTTCATCAAAGAATGTCTCATCAAGATCCACCTCTGGTTTGGGATCAATGCAGGTTGCTTCCACTAACATTGGTGTGGAATTCACAGCTAGAAATATAATGGAAAATTTTAGAAAACAGTTGTTGTATACCAAAAAATTATAAAAAATAAAATTGAACAGGTTATTCACGTGAAGGAGTAGTAGCACTTGCACTTATCGTGTCAGCCATCCTTAGAACAAACTGGACATTAAAATGCTTGATATTTATTTCAAATTTTAGTAAAATAAGGTTTGTTTTTATGTCACTAAGTTAAGAAACAGATTGGACTGTCAAAGACATGTTACAGTAAGAGCTTAATGAGTGCACACACCTGTCAACCATTGTACAAAACTCCACCTAAGTTTTGTAGGCTGCCGCTTTTACGGCTTCTTGGCTCTCGCCTACCGACTTAGACAAATCTGCCATAGCAAACTCAAATATCTTTAAATATCTGCACTGCCATTTTTTTTAGAACTACACTGAAAATGTTATGGTTGGACACACGACCAAAATACGGTGTGACAAAAAGTCACGCCAAAAATTGGCTTGACAGGAAATTCACGCCGAAAAGTGGTATGCCATGTGAGTCACGCCGTCATGTGGCGTGAATGGCAGTGCGTTTTACGAGAAAAGTTATGCCGAAAACCGACATGACTGGAAATTCACGCCAAAAATTGGCGTTACTTGAATTGTGCCACCTGAACGCAGGAATTAAAGAATATGCAAGAAAGTTCTT
The DNA here is from genome assembly GCA_030522485.1 of Stenchaetothrips biformis. NCBI lineage: Eukaryota > Metazoa > Arthropoda > Insecta > Thysanoptera > Thripidae > Stenchaetothrips > Stenchaetothrips biformis. The sequence continues at coordinate 12,003,998 of CM060102.1, forward strand.
TGGCTCAGAATGGGTTGGTTCAATGACCTGCTCAGAAAAGGTCAGATCCCATGGTACATAGTACCGCAAAGGTGAAGCCATTGTATCTTCTTCTGCTGACAACTCCAAAGTTGAGATGTGCTTGGCAGAAGTATTCCTAATGCTAGGGAAACACTGTTATGCTGCTGGTAGATTTTATTCTTTTCATTTGTTTCTTTCTGTAAGTCATTATCTGTTTCCTAATTGTTTTACTTCTTTAAGGATGGAGTTGTGTAGCAGAGCTGATGCCTCATTTGCAACTGTATAAAATCCATGTTACATTCAAAGTGTCATATTCTGAACCTGGAGCGCCTTTCAGACTATATCTCCTATCCAATTTATCAATTTGGCCATACTGATGTCGTTGTTTTGAAGCACATCACTTAATTACCTTCAATTCTCTGTCTAAACTTGAAGCAGTCTTCCTCTCTCAAATTTGATTTCTTCATCCTGTAATTCACTCATTTATTCATGATTTTAGTGTTTACCTAACATTCAGTTTTATTGATATGGTTTTATTTGCTGTTGTTACAGATGGCAGACTTAAAAGACAACTCCGATGACCATTCCGATATTGATGGTGATCTTGATAATCAGATGCTGGATATGAGAAAAACACCAAACTCAGAAGTCGATGCAAATGAAGAGTATCCAGAAAGCTTGGAAGAAGTGTGTAATGTTTTCAAGCCTTATCTAAAGGTGAAGAATGAAGTATCAGCCCATTTGCTGAAAGATGTACTCTTCACTCTTGGTGCAGTGACACTTAGCCACATTGTCACCGGGGGGGGTACGAGCTCGGTCTCAATTTCTGGCTGGATCTGACCTTCTGGCTGGGGCATATGAAAATACAACCGGGCTTTTTATTCCCTGGCGGATCAGGATCTTCTTCCATGTTAAACAGTATTTCCAGGAGAAATCAGGAGCAAATTTTCAGGAGTCTGTTAACACGCACACGAGCGCGCAGCGCCGGCAGCCGGCCTGCCTGTGTAAACAACAATGCTGCCAACCGGACAGAGTTTCCACTGTTGCTCGGGAAACAAGATACACCGTTTGCCTTTGCCTCCCGACTTCAAAGTTCTGTCCTGAAGGTAAGTTCACAGTGATTTGTTCAAGTTGAAAAGATTTCTTGCGCCGTAGAATTTGATAGGTACGTGGTTAAGTTATGTTATGAGAGTAGTTTTTTAAGAGGGCATGTTGTCGGCCGCAACATTTTCCACTGTTTTTTGTCAATGTTTTTCCACCCTTTTTACTCTGCATACCCAGCAAGAAAAAAGTTGCTTTAATGTCATTTAAATATAGAAATGTTTTGTTCTCGTTGAAAATGTACTATGAAATGAAGTGAAATGTGATAATATCAATTGGTTGATTTGTGAATTCTACAATGTGTGTTAATGAGGTTTGAGCTGGAGGTGGGGGAGGGTGGAGAGGAACGGTGCTTGCGCTGGTGCCCGTCTGTGTGGCGAGGGAATGTCCTGTAATTTGTTACGTAACTCCATCGGGGTAATGTCGAGCCAGCGTTCACACAAAATGTATTTTTGCAATTTTTCTACGAGGAGTCACACAAGTTTGTGCATGTGAGCGTTTCGTACGAAATTTCACGGGAATTTGTGAGACACTGCGTACGAATTCGTGCGGAAAACTTCATATGTTAAATCGTGCGAGCCTTTGCAGAAAATTGTACATAAACATTTAGTGTGTTATGCTGGGGAACGTTAAAATTCGACGAAAAATGCAACCCCTCGGTGTCGTGTTTATTAAATTTTCTAATGTTATATTTGGTGTGTTCCAGAAAATGCCCCGAATCCAGAAGGGAAAAAATGCACTGGTCTACACGACTGATCCTCCGGCCATCGACATTTTCAAAGATGATGAGTTCGAGGACGAGGGAGCCATGGAGGAGGGCGTCATGAGGCGTTTTTAGAAACCTTCGTGGCAAAAACCCCTCGACGGGAAAATCCTGCGCACAGGTTTGAAGATATTAGGTTTAAATGTTTGAAATGATGGGCACTTTGTTTCCCCTTTACTGTGACCTCCTCCCCCTCTTATTTTTTTCCCGGCGATAGGATCACAGCCGCCGATAATTCCGAAGGATCGTCTTGTCACTCTGTCTCTCTCGCACTCATGGGGTGTTCCGCAAGGTGCAAGAGAGACACCGACAAAACAATCCTTCCGCATTAGGCGGCTAGTGCTGACGAAGTTAGACAAGGCTTTTGGTACTCTGTCTTTTCCCAGTCATTTTCCTCATTTTTTTTTTTCACTTCTGCACAGGTACAAAATCCGGCCTGGGGCTGCTTAATGTTCTGCCGGACGGCACCATCCTTGACGGCCCGGTGGTGGAAGGGACCCGGACCCTGGGCACGCGCTTCCGGGAGTTGCAGAGGCAGAGGGAGTCTACACTAGTAGAAAATGGGGTGCCTGCGAGGAAGGCACGTATAGCAACCCTGGGCGAGGACATTTTCCTCAATGGTGAAGGTAAATACACTTCCGCACGTATGCAACAATACTTTATATTCTGTATAAAATAGTGCCCATCATTGAAACTGCTCTACATTCTTTTAGGTGCAACTTCCGACCAGCCCAATCCGCCCCAGCCCTCGAGGAGGCCAATTCAGAGGGACACGGCTGAGTTGGCGCCCTTGAAGGAGGCCATAGAGCAGCTGCCCTGCCTAACCAGGTGACATGGCGATGTATGTGTGTTTTCTTTGGCAAGGCTTCTTAGTCTAAACTTTTGAGTTTACAGAGGACATTGTTTTGTTGGTCACGTTGTACAGGTCGAAACCTGCCCTGGCATTGGCGTCTACCTGAATGGCGTGACGGTGACACGACTCATTGACAACCACCACCTGAATGCCAAGGCAATATTTAGGAACGTACTTAAGGAGTTGATCCCCAAGCACCTTCTGGATAACCCTGCCGTCAGTCGGGCAGGGACGTGCGACACAGTGGGCATTCCCCAGAAAGTCATGGATGCTGCCAGAGGTACGTTAGTGCTCTGCTAACTGTGAGGCGTGATACCGTGCTAGATCAACACGTTAACCGGGTGAACTGATTTTTTGTAGGTTTCGCCAATCAGTATGCTGTAGGTGGAGAAAAACCCATTACCTCTTCGAAGATGGCGTCGAACGCTCTTTACTACGCGAGTCATCGCAAGCATCTTCAAGAGAAAGCACGTGGAAGAAAAGCTGCTAGTTTTCTGAAGCTTACCAATCATACAGTTTCTCTTTCCACGCCCCAAACTACTGTCACAGTCACATCTACTCCCACCTCTCCCACACCCACACTTAGCCTCACCTCAATGACACAAACAGTATCTGCCATTTCCCCTACAAGCACCCCCTCACCTACTATCATAAACACACACCTACTATCACAATCACACCTACTACGACACCTACTGCCTCACCCACACCTACAACCACACCCACGCGTACATTGACTAATAGCATTCAATCCAGCCTCACCAGTTCATACCCACTCCCACCAACCTACTCCCCTCTTGCTCCTGTTGGCATAGCCACCCCTGTGGCAAACACTGATGGGTTTTCCTTGGAGCCTGGTCCATCGGGGCTAGACGGGCATCGCCTGGTTGAGCTATTCCGCTCTCCCTAAAGAAATTTGTTTTTATGTTGTAGGATGTTCTTGCTCGAAAAGTTTTCGACTTGTTAGTTTACTCTGGTGTTAACAGGAACAAAATGTTCAAGACTGAGCAATAACTCTCTGACCAATTTTTGTTGTCACTTTTTTTTTAATTTTGCAGACATATATTTTTTTTGTTGTTTGACTTCCAAAAAGTTTTCGGTAGAAACTTAATGTTGTTGTTCATGTAAAATACATTTTGTACACCATAATTCATAATTATTTTCCATGGTCACCACCTCCTCCTCACACTCGAGCCAAGGGCTAGAATTACACAGGTTTAACCTTGACAATAAAATAGATAGCGATAGACGGACCGCCGGCTGGCCTGCCAGCCACGTGCTGCCTACCGCCGTCGAGGTAGGCAACCAGTTGTGCTGGCACGGCTACCTGAGCGCCGGAAGGGTATGCAACGCGGGGGCCGCCTAGCCCGCGCGACTGAATCGTCTGAACGCGGTCTGAAAAGTTTCAGACGAAATTCAGTCGCCCGGGAAGGCGTCTATAATCGTTCGTCTGAATTCATCATGATATTTGGCCGCTGTCGGCTGGACTGAACTGGGGCTGAAACAGCTTTTGACGCCGTCTTAAACTAAGGTGAGTTTAAGACCGCGTCCAGTCCACTAGCAGTCCGTTTTCAGGTGCCGTTCAGACGCTAGTCACACGAGGTCCACACAAAAATTGCTGAGCGATTCGTCTGAACTGCGTCTGATCTTGGTCTGTTCAGTGTCTGACTGGGGACTGCAACCGGTCTTAAGTTTCAGACGCGTTTCAGCCCGAGTCCAACCTGCCCTTCTCACCCGGGATCCTAAAATATTGAAAATAGGTAGCCGCGGCGCGTTTTTCCGCCGCTCAGTCAGCTTATATTTCAATTTATGATTAGTTTTCGGCCACTTTCGGAGAGTTTCATGTGCAACAATCGACTCCTTGTCCTTTTTACTATCAGAATCGGTACATCCTCAAGTCAAAACAAGATTTATAGAAAAACTGTCATGATTTTAAGAACTCAAAACGGCGTGACCCCAGCGCCGCCCGGTCCAGTGGCTCGAGCGGTAGAGGGGGTCACGGGTCGCCCTAGGAGTTGCCACCGGCTGTATCAAGACTGCAAGAAAGAAAGGGAAGAAGGGCTACCACAGTGCAGCACCAATTATGCCAACCAAGTATGTGAATAAGATGAAGGAGTTCAAGGAGTATTGCTACAAACGGAGTATAGAATTTTAATTTTGTTTCAATGAATTGGATGCTGATAAGCGTTGGGTTTGAGGGAGTGTCATGAAATTTGCTTCAAATAGTTCCAGTTGTTATCATTCCAGTTATTCAGTTCCAGGTTTGTTTTTTTTTGATAGATCATTCGCTGGAAAGCTTTAAGATTTGTGAAATTTTACTCAACAGTTTCTGTTGTGACATTTAGACTGTTACACAGTTGACAATTTTGTACTGTGAATTTAAACTTATTTTAATTTAAACTTATTTCTTTATTTAAGTTCATAGTGCATTTGCTTTTAATGACAATTTTAATTTTGTTAAGTACTATGTTTTTTTTGAAGTGCGCATTTTCTTCATTTGTTCCTGGGACTCTAGATTTAAAAAAAAATAAGTAGATACTGGGCCAATTTTTTTTTAGTATTTTGAAGATTTTTGTACTTTTACTCAAACAGTTTCTGCTATGAAATTAAGACTGTTGTACAATTGAAAATTTTGTGCTGTGAATTTTATCTGGTTTTAAAATAAGATCCTTAAAAGTTCGCAATGCATTTGCTTGTAATTAAAAGTTTAGCTTGGTAAAGTATTATGTTATGTTTGAAGTATGTACTTTATATTGTTGTCTGAGTTTTTAAAAGTTGGTCAGCTCCACTATGAATTGATAATGTCTTTATGAGCTAACTAGCATGTACCCGTATTTTTGTGATGAATGAAGTCTTGATGTTCTTTGCATATGAAAGTTTGTTTCCAAAATATATATTTCTGTGACAGTTTCTCTTGCTCATAATTACCCAAGTTACGCTATTTCACTGGTGTGGTTGTTGCTGATCAACTTTTTAAACCATAAACTATAAACTTGGTGTGTGGTCGCATCTAAGTGATCGATTAATTCTAGCACGTTATGTCACTGCTGTGGTCAAGTTGAGGTCCCTCTTTAAGCCTTTTCCATAAATTAACAGTGTGGTCAATACAAGGTGACATTTCAGCCCAAGCAGTGAAATTGACAGTTGTGGTCACTCTGCAAACTCAACACCCTCTGAACACACTCTCAGTACCCTCTGTTCAGCGTGTACTCACAAGCACACTCTCATCAGAGTGTACTCATCTGAGCACACTCTCATCACAGTGTACTCAGATAAGTACACTCCAACGAGAGTGTACCCAAATGAGTACACACCTACAGCTGCATATAATGCCAGGCGTGCTAAGGTGTACTCATGGAGCACACTCTCATCAGAGTGTACTTATCTGAGTACACTCTCGTTGGAGTGTGCTCATCTGAGTACACTGTGATGAGACGGTGCTCAGATGAGTACACTCTGATGAGAGTGTGCTGAGATGAGTACACTCTGATGAGAGTGTGCTTGTGAGTACATGCTGAACAGAGTGTACTGAGTACACAGTTGAGTTTGCAGAGCATGTTGAGATCCTGTTTGCAACCACATTCATAAATTAACTACTGTGGTCAAAACGAGGCATTATTCTGGGCCAAGTACTGGATTTTGCATCTGTGGTCAAGATGAGATGTTGCTTCCAACCATACACACAAAATATCAACCCACGGTCAAGTGAAAACCATCCCCATACCCAAACATGAAAAGTATTGTTGATGGTTTGATGTTAACTGGTTTCTAGACCAAAGAGAAAATTTATTGGTTGGTCTCGTGGTGACTCCAGTTATAACCACTGGCACACAAATATTTCCACCCCACTGGACATACACATTTAAAAGCCAATGGTCCTCGCTGTACCCGTCTGGTGGGCGCTGGAAGGGGCGTTTCACTACCCACAACACGATTTTTTTTTTTTTTTTACAGTGTTTGTCCGCGTTTTCACGTTTCAATCCACTAAACGTTGGTCATTTTGACAAAAGTTTCGTCATATTTTTGACGCAGAGCTTTCGTCGACCTCTCTTGGTCGCTGACTATTACGTCACACGCCTTCGACGTCAACGCCTCCGGCGGGTTGATGACGTTTTCTTAGTTTTAGTCGATTCGAAGAGGCAATCGTTATATTTACATTACGAAGGCCAAGGTTGTTCCTGATTGGCTCTTTTAAGTCATGTGACGGCTTATTTGAAATCAAATACGCAGAGAGGCTAACCTAACTAGTTTTCATAACAACACCAGGAAACGCCGTTTCGCCACTTTATGATGCGGAAAAAACTCAAGCCACAACGGATCAAATTACGATACCAGCAAACCGACATAAAATTTCTCGGACATTCGCATGATGGAATTCACTTTTCCAAAAGATGTGGGATTGCAGAGATACCGGCGGATTATATTCAGGTGACGACGCCGGTCCAAGTTGTCTGCCTACATGTTCTTGCAAATAAACTGTCAAACGGTATTGGACGGGTGTATCCAATCGACAAGTCACTCATTTTTCGTTAATTTATAACCCCTTTTTTGAAAGAAAGTCAGCTGAAGCGATAAATCGGCCGAGAACCGGGAGGATTCCGTACAACATAACCCTATTCTTCCAAGGTATGACAGATCGTACGGTTGTAGCTGACTTTCTCTCACGCACGTAGTAAAAATATCAAGTGAAAAGGTGTGATCTGTCAATCTGAAATGCCCGTTTAATGCCAAATGCCGAAGTTCATTGAATTCAACATACGAGTAATGTGAGGTAGGCTGAGCCGAGTCGTAGCATAAACAGAATCCGCTTTTATCTGAGCAATCCTTAACCTTTTTCATAAAGTAATAATAGAATGAATTTCTCCGAGAAATTTTAGATCACACTGAGTACATATTGTAAGTCAATATGGGCTGATTTGAGAATTATTGGAAATAGTTAGTGATGTCAGATGCAGGCTGACGTGACAGTATGAGAAATTGGCCCATCTACTAAATCTTTGTCAAATCGACTTAACTATTTATTTAGTAAAATCAACTAAAACAAATTCGTCGATTTCACATTCCTTTTGGTACAGTGTAGTAACATCGCATTAATAATCAGGGGTGGGGCGTCGGAGGGGTCCCAATGGGTTCCGACCCATCCTAACGCAACCTAGTGGCGACAGATGTTACGCTACACGCGGCAGATACCGACTAACACAACTGATAAAAAATACCAGGAGCGGATTCGTACCCATGCCTGTAGCGTGTGAGCCAGACACTGTACCCCTCGTCCAACGATTCCACTGGCAGCGCTGCAGCCGAGCTGCATGCAGTGTCCGCCGCAGCGCTGGAGCCACCCGCACGGGCACCGCCGGCCCGTGCCGCAACTCGTGATCCCTAAGGTCTCGTCGCTCAGGGCGCGTCCCTCGCGCCTCACCTTGTCGGCTCGGAGGCCGGCGTGCTGGCCGTCCAGCCCCACTCGAAGGGCCGGTGAACCCAGGACGCACCATGCGCTACGCCCTCAGGGGGTACAGAACGCGAGCTGGCGCACGCGGGCAGCCAGCAGCGGCTGCAGGTCTGGGCTCGGGCCTGGCTGCTCCGGGCAATGCGCACGGTGTATCTACGCGCGGCGAGGAGCATCTGCGCGAGGGGCCGCCACCTGCACTTCAGGTGTACACAAGATTACGGGATTATAGGAATATTGCTTGGAATTCCGCGTAAATTTGTCTTTTTTTTTCTTTTTTCAAAAACATGAAAACAAGACTCAAATTTGATCAAGGACTGTGATTATGGCATGGATTACCAGATATGACCAGTCGAATAGGGTTACCGGTGAGTTGGCCCCCTCGGCTAGGCGCGAAGCCTCGACACTAGAAGCACTCCAAACGAGCACTACGCGATCTTCGAGTGAAAGACGACAGGTTGATTTCATGTCAGCCAAACGACAGACTATCCAAATTGCCCACAAACAACATCTGGATAAAAAAAAATGAATAACCGTCAAATACCAGTGGGTTAAAGCTGGATAAAGTACGGATTTCCCTGGCTTATTGTCGGATCACCACGAACTTGGTGGCAATCCAGAGAACGGACAAGCCATGTGCCGTCAGGGGGTTGTCAGAGCCGGCATCCCCTCCGGGCCCACTCATGTCGACACTCGCGCGGCAGCTCTGCAAACTCAACCGTGTAATCAGTGTACTCTGTTCAGCGTGTGCTCACAAGCACACTCTAACGAGAGTGTGCTCCGATGAGTACGCACGTAAGCACGCCCGGGAGTATATGCAGCTGTAGGTGTGTACTCACCTGAGCACACTCTCGTGGCAGTGTACTCATGAATACACGCCCAAGAAAGTGTACTGAGTACACTGTTGAGTCAGCAGAGAGTGTCAAGTATGAGGATCAAAGTGCCTCAGGTTCATGGGAAACACTGCACTCGTAACACGCTAGGCGCGCCTAGGCGGCAGCGCACTGTGGGCCAGAAAACCAGTGGTAGCGGCGAAAGACCCGGTCAGGTTATGCCGCTGGAGCTCGACACGCGATTAGAGTTTGAGCGTCCGCGTCGGTCTTCTGGCCCACTGTGCGGCACGCCGCTCTGCGTGGGCAGCGCGCCCTCGTGCAGGTTCCAGGAACTCCGTGCAGCAAAGGCGTACAAACAGCTCCGCGCGGGCTTCGGCACGAACGAAAATAAATAAAATGCATAACTTCGGGACCCTCGGCCATAAAAGCTGCTGTTCCAACTAAACCAAAAAAAAAAAAGTATTGCTCCAAAGGAAAAAAAAAAAATTACCTGGCGGCACCCATGGCAGCAGGCTTCGAAGCTCCAGCCATTGCGTGGGAGACAGAGGGCGCCAAGAACCGACAAAGAAACGGCTCTCTCGATGCGTGCACCGTCTCTTTTTTCCCCCTCATTCACTGCAATTCGATTGGTAAGTTTGCTTGCCACTCCAGCGGCGCTCCGTTTTGAATGCCAAAATTCGGCCTACTGGCCTCTTCGAATGCCAAAATTTGGCATTCCGGTGAACTTGGACGCCAAAACTTGGCATTTTAAAAGGCCAATTCGACCCAGAATGCAAAATTTTGGAATTCAAAACGGAGCGCCACTGGAGTGCAAACAAACTTACCAATGGAATTGCAGTGTTGACTAAAACGAGAGTGGCAGCGGTGGGATTCGAACCCACGCCTCCGAGGAGACTGGTGCCTTAAACCAGCGCCTTAGACCGCTCGGCCACGCTACCCGGATGAATGATGGGGCCAACAGCAGCACTCCCCATCATTCGGGCCAAGGGAAGGAACGGAGAAGAAGCAAAACATATGATTCCGCCCAGGATCGAACTGGGGACCTTCTGCGTGTTAGGCAGATGTGATAACCGCTACACCACGGAATCTGCTCCTACACCGGGGTAACGGCGCAAAGCCTATTGCTGTGTGGTGTGGTTCGCCGCCCGTGCTGTTGACACGCAAAAGGACTGCGACAGCCGGGAATCGAACCCGGATCAACTGCTTGGAAGGCAACTATGCTAACCACTACACCACTGTCGCCGCGTGTTGACGCACCGCAAGGCTAGTGCACGCACTTGGGCTGACAGCCCATCTGCCCTGAGATGGAAACGCAAATCATTCGTGGAAGGGGGATCCGAAGATCGACTGCCGAGACCCACTGCAGAGGAAAGTGAAAAACGCCATGTTGAACGAGGGTGACGCGCCTATCCAACAGCCCCCATGGCTCAGTGGTTAGAGTACCGGTCTTGTAAACCGGCGGTCGAGAGTTCGAATCTCTCTGGGGGCACTTGACCCTGTTTGAGGACTGCTTTTGCAGCACAGATGAGCCCCGAGCCCCGCTGCTTGGCAGAGCCCGACGCCGCCGTTGCTTTTCTCTCACGGACGACGCTGCTGCGGAGGGCCAGGCTCAGTTCAGCGGGCCCTCACACACATCATCCGGTATGGTCTAGTGGTTAGGATTTCTGGCTTTCACCCAGGAGGCTCGGGTTCGATTCCCGGTACCGGAATGCTTTTGCACCCCGCAGCAACGGACTTTGCTTTTGTCAAGTCAGCGGCGCCGATCCTTGTTGACATCGGGTCCACAGACACCAACGATGGCCGAAGAGCACTTAGGTTAGGTTAGGTTAGTGACCAGATCGCCTCTGCGGGTTCCCCAGACACCAAAGATGGCTGAAGGGCAATGAGGTTAGTTTAGGTTAGGTTAGTGCCCAGATGGCCCCTGTGGGGTTCCCAGACACCAACGATGGCCGAAGAGCACTTGGGTTAGGTTAGGTTAGTGACCAGATCGCCTCTGCGGGTTCCCCAGACACCAAAGATGGCTGAAGGGCAATGAGGTTAGGTTAGGTTAGTGCCCAGATGGCCCCTGTGGGGTTCCCAGACACCAACGATGGCCGAAGAGCACTTGGGTTAGGTTAGGTTAGTGACCAGATCGCCTCTGCGGCTTCCCCAGACACCAAAGATGGCTGAAGGGCAATGAGGTTAGTTTAGGTTAGGTTAGTGCCCAGATGGCCCCTGTGGGGTCCTCAGACACCAATGATGGACGAACAGCACTTAGGATAGGTTGGGTTAGTGACCATCACGCCTCTGCGGGGTCCCCTGATTCCAAAGATTGCCGAAGGGCACTTAGGTTAAGTTAGGTTAGTGACCATCACGCCTCTGGGGGCTCCACGGACATCAACGGGCTCTTGGGTAGTGTTAGGTTATCCATTTTCCCGGAATGGCGATTTGCTTCTCGCAGGTCAGCAGCGCGTATTGTTGATGCGACACTACGTGCCGGGGCTGGGTTGGGTTTGGATTGGGATAGGTTAGGTGAAGTTGGCGATTCTCTAGCATTGGCTGCAAAATGAATGTCATCCTTCGAGCCGGATTTGAACCAGCGACCTATGGATTCCCGCGCCTGCCTTTCCGCCTACAGTCCACCGCTCTACCAACTGAGCTATCGAAGGTGCCTTGCTGTATCTCTTCGCGTTCGCGATGTGCCTCCTCGACGTCTTGTGCAAGCGGACCCAATCAGTTTCGGGCACACTGTCCGTCCGTGGCAGGCTCATCCTGATTCCGTGGTGTAGCGGTTATCACGTCTGCTTCACACGCAGAAGGTCCCCGGTTCGATCCCGGGCGGAATCACTTTTTATGGGCCATCGCACTGCCGTTGGCGTGGGAGCGGTTCTAGATAGCGCTTGAAACTGCAGCGCCCGTTGGCACAACGACTCCGTGGCGCAACGGTAGCGCGTCTGACTCCAGATCAGAAGGTTGCGTGTTCAAATCACGTCGGGGTCAAGTGTCACCCGTGCGTGCACATGCACGCATCTTGGTTTGTCTCTTGTCCCTCACCACAAGGAGAAGGAGATCCACATGATCGGGTGTTGCGTCAATGTCGGGATGTACGGCCTCGGTAGCGCAGTAGGCAGCGCGTCAGTCTCATAATCTGAAGGCCGTGAGTTCGATCCTCACCCGGGGCACACCTTTTGCCCCGTGCGCAAGTGCGAAAGTGCACTTATGCACTTTGGCATCTTTGGCGGTCGGGCCTGATGTACGTCCTCGGTAGTATAGTGGTCAGTATCCCCGCCTGTCACGCGGGAGACCGGGGTTCGATTCCCCGCCGGGGAGGCGGCCTCTCTTTTGGTTGCTTTCGAATGCGTGGTATTTTATGACGCCGAGCAAAAGAGATGACGATGGCCCATGGGGGGATCGAACCCACGACCTTCGCGTTATTAGCACGACGCTCTAACCAACTGAGCTAATGGGCCAGATGGAGGGGGCCGGGTACAAGGGAGAACATATAGTCCGATGAGATGGGACGGGCCGAGCGCCACGTTATCGGGCTGCCATGTCGCACCCCTCTCCATCGGCCGAAATAGCTCAGTTGGGAGAGCGTTAGACTGAAGATCTAAATGTCCCCGGTTCAATCCCGGGTTTCGGCAGTCTTCCTTTTCTTTTCACATTCCGGCAAGGGCGTAACGCGGTTACGGCCTCACCGTTACCGCGACCATAAACAGGGAACCATACTGCCTCCCCTGCGTCTCCCGGTTTTTGTGAATTGACTTATTTGCCGCACATTTCTTCCGCCATCTCTCGTAGCTTGCCGCGTTGTTGTTAGTAGTATGTAAGAGGGCCTGAGTTGCAAACAATTTTGTTCACGTGAATAATTCTGTTCGCGTGAGCAATACTGTTAGCGTAAACAATACTGTTCGCGTGAACAACTTTGTTCGCGTGAATAATTCTGTTCGCGTGAACATTATTGTTCGTGCGAGCAAAATTGTTTACGCGAACAGTATTGTTCGCGCGGACTTAATAGGGTACTTCGGAGAAGAGCTGGACCGGAAGTTGAGAAGAAATCAAGAGTAACAAAGTATGCGAATTTTGTGAGAATGAGCGTCTGCGTCGCCGTTCTGCCGCTTCCGCAGAGCTATATTCTCATACAAGTCCGGGTTTTGATCTTCTTGATTTCTTCTCAACTTCCGTCCCAGTTCTTCTCCGAAGTACCCTATTGTTTGCAACTCAGGCCCTGTTATACTACTGTTGTTCTGGTGGTTAAATTAACCTCATGTACTCACTCACACTTTCAAGCCGATGTGGTGTGTTTGTCTTGACGTTTCTTTAATATAAAGTAACGGTATTGCCGTAACTGATTCGCCGGTAACGGTAACGCGTTACGATTTCAAAAATCGGTAACGCAATGACGTTATTGTTACTCAAACCCAAAGTAGCGGTAACGCGTTACCTTTAAAAAAATAACGCCAACGACTCTGTTGCCACGTGCACGCTACGTTGGAGCACACAGTAAGAGTCTTACAGTGACATTTTAGCTATGTTACGAAGGAAATGGAGCAAACGTAATACGGAGGTGTTTCTCTCCATAATACGAGTTTTTTTTACGGATTTTCACTGTAACATAAAAGAAAAACCTTTATAATATGAAGAAAGAGTACGTTTGTATTATGAAGGTGCCATTTTCCTCGTTTATAATACGAACGTACTCTTTCTTCGTATTATGAAGGTTTTTCTTTGTATGTTACAGTGAAAATCCGTAAAAGATTCGTATTATGGAGAGAAACACCTCCGTATTATGTTTGCTCCATTTCCTTCGTAACATAGCTGAAATGTCACTGTAAGACTTTTAACGTGCACGCTTGCTAAGCATACGCCAGGTTGCGTACACCAGCATGTACACTGTTGCTCTGCTTTGCATGCAAAAGGTAGGGAACTTCAGCAACAGTGTGAGTGCAGGAATGCGCCACCTGGCGCGTACTTAACAAGCTTGCTCCAGCGTGGCGTGGACTTGGCAAGGGTGCTCCAGCGTGGAGTGCACATGCCAGGTATGCTCCAGGTGGCGTGTACATGCAGGCATGTTGCAACCTGAAGCATGCATAGTACACACTTGTGTCAGCAGTGTTGATAAACAACAAAAACTCAACCGCTTGGCAAAATGTGTCGTCTGCCGTGACCAGGATTCGAACCTGGGTTATCGCGGCCACAACGCGAGGTACTAACCACTATACGATCACGGCTGACCCGTACACATGCTGAGCCCCGGCCGCGCAGAGCTGCTGACTCATCAACGAGGAAAGCCGATGCCGCAATGCCAGCTGTCACCTATGTAGAAACATGGCTATCGCTTGCAGCATCATCGCGTCACATCCCGGCAGTCGTGGCCGAGTGGTTAAGGCGACTGACTAGAAATCAGTTTCCCTCTGGGAGCGTAGGTTCGAGTCCTACCGACTGCGTGTCCTTTTGTCGTCACGCCGTCACCTGACATGTTGACTAAGTTCGTGCACGTCACTGACCCAACAGTTGTTTTAAAAAGTAGAAATTTTATTTTCAATCATTTTTGCGCTCACATGATGCTTTCTCTGTTTCAGGCTGGAGCAAGGCACGGGGAGCTGAACTGGCTGAAACAGGCTCTCCGACGCCGCCGTGGTCCTGGAGCAGAGAAACATCGTGTGGCGCCGTCCCCGAGTAATTGTTTAAGAATGTGAAGAGGCAGCAACGCAACGATGAAACATATTTATTTATTTTCTTGTTAATGCTCTGTTAAATATTTTGAAATATATTGCTGTTTTTGAAAAAAAAAAAAACAAAAACAAAAAAAACCAATGCGTTTCCGTACTCGCGAGGACATAAAAGGGGAAACTGCGTGCTTTTTTTTTTTTTCTTTTTTTTTTCTTTCCAAGAAATCGGGAAAGTGCGCGTCTGTTGCACAAGCTGCCGAAAGAACGCGAGTTTCGAGAAGCGTGCCCAAAGTACGTGTCTTTTGGTAGGAGGTATCGACCTGCGCTCCTGCAACCCCCATTCCCCAGTGAATGGCCGTTCAATCTTTGGCGTACGGGGGGTGTAGCTCAAATGGTAGAGCGCTCGCTTTGCATGTGAGAGGCACGGGGTTCGATCCCCCGCACCTCCAAGCCGTCTTTTTTTCTACGTGCAAATGCTGACAGAGGTATAGAAGCGTTCGGCTTTCGGGCAAGTAATACTTGAATTCCACGGTTTCACAGGTTTTGCACCTACACTCCACCTCACTTCACCTGTTCGCCACGGCCGGAGTGTATTCCGCATCGGAGCTACGCTTCTCATCGGCCACCATGCCGCCTGTCAACGTAGGCCACACGTCTGCGCTCCACACTCGGGCGTTTTCTCGTTGCCTACCTACGAGGGGCCTCGCCGATGAGCCTCCCAATAGCCGTCATACTCTCAGCGTGCCGCTGCTCTTATTGTGGCTTCGCGGACCACACAGTCATATAAGCCCGGCTAGCTCAGTCGGTAGAGCATGGGACTCTTAATCCCAGGGTCGTGGGTTCGAGCCCCACGTTGGGCGTTCTCTTTTCTACACTATCTATCTGCCGCCCACCTCGCACAGTGTCTTGTGTCTGCCAGTCACACCAACAGCACAGTCCGGTATGGTCTAGTGGCTAGGATACCTGGCTCTCACCCAGGAGGCTCGGGTTCGATTCCCGGTACCGGAATTCTTTTGCCCCAGCTCTCTCATGCAGCGATTCCCACGCATTCGCTCCTTCAGTAGCATTCAGCGAAGACCTTCTTCACCATGCGACGAGGTGGCCGAGTGGTTAAGGCGTTGGACTGCTAATCCAATGGGCTCTGCCCGCGTGAGTTCGAATCTCATCCTCGTCGTCCCGCTCCATTTTGTTCTCATACGTTTATTCTTTTGTTTCCTCTCGCCTCACCGGTGCAGCAGCACGTCAAGCGGCGAGCGAGGCCGATAAGCTCATGCGGCCCCATGGTGTAATGGTTAGCACTCAGGACTCTGAATCCTGCGATCCGAGTTCAAATCTCGGTGGGACCTGT
The DNA here is from genome assembly GCA_030522485.1 of Stenchaetothrips biformis. NCBI lineage: Eukaryota > Metazoa > Arthropoda > Insecta > Thysanoptera > Thripidae > Stenchaetothrips > Stenchaetothrips biformis. The sequence goes on from CM060102.1 coordinate 12,019,993, forward strand.
CCTTTTAACGTCTCGCACGATCTCATAACCGAACGGCCAGACGCGCCTTTATTTGAGGTAGCCTCGAGCCCCCCCGCCATGTCGCCTCCATAGCTCAGTGGTTAGAGCACCAGTCTAGTAAACTGGGGGTCGAGAGTTCGATTCTCTCTGGAGGCACGATCTCTCATTTTGTGGCCCCGACCCAAGAAAGCAACACCGTATTGCCCCTAGTTGTTTGTCGTGACCGTGGCACATCGAGGTCCGTTGGTCTAGGGGTATGATTCTCGCTTAGGGTGCGAGAGGTCCCGGGTTCAAATCCCGGACGGACCCTTCTTTTTGCGTCCGTCCACAACGAGCACCACTATTCGGACTGACACAAAAGAGACTCTCCGGCGGGGAATCGAACCCCGGTCTCCCGCGTGACAGGCGGGGATACTGACCACTATACTACCGAAGATGCGGCCTGGGAGGTGCCGTCCCGTGGCGCATCACCATCTACTTGGCAGATGGGAGACAGACGGACGAAAAGTGGAGGTGCGGGGTATCGATCCCCGTACTTCTCGCATGCTAAGCGAGCGCTCTACCATCTGAGCTACACCCCCTCGCATGTGGGCGGCGGACGTCGTTGCTCTTCTATTGCGACCACACTGCGCTGCCATGCCCCAGCGTGTCTCTCACCTCGTTCACCCGTGGCCACTGTCGAAGACATTCTGGGATGCTGACGACTTTTAGCATCACTGGCAAACATCTGTATTATTGATAAACAACAGTTATTCCCCCTTCCCCTTGTGTGCTGAGGACGACGTAGCCGTTCCCCTCTGGGCTAACACTCTTATCAGTGCACATGCGAGCGTCCCCTACGGACGGTCCTGTGGCGCAACGGATAACGCGTCTGACTACGGATCAGAAGATTCCAGGTTCGAATCCTGGCAGGATCGTGATGTTGCCCATTTTGCACCCTGTCAACACGCCCTCGTTTCCCCGAAGTACATGGTTTTGTCTGACCGAATTTTAAACAACCGGGCCCGCCGCCCATCCGCGCATTTTTTTTTTTTATTTATTTTTTTAAAATTATTACTTTTTTAAATTTTAATTATTTTTTTTATTTTTTTTGTGTGTATTGTCCGACCGTCTTTTTTGTACAAAGGTGGGCTGCCTAGCTGCAGGGGGCGCCGCGTTTCAAACCGTAGGCGGGACGCTTCGGTTTCCCGGTACAAGGGTAGGCGGAACAAATCCCCTTATTTCACAAATTTGGTTCGGTATGACAACCAGGACCGCTCGAGATTTTTTTGATTTTTTTTCCTTCTTCAGAATGTCAAAAACATGTCTGAAATCCTGATCAAAATTCGTGCACCTCTGAGAGCTGAGATTCTGGAAACGTATTCTGATATTGATGGCCTGAGTTCTGCTGAATGTCAGAATAAGTTTTCAGCTTTCAGAGGTGCGCAAATTTTCATCGGGATTCCAGACATGTTGCTGACATTCTGACAAAAGTTACTCGAGTGACGCTGTCCTTCCGTGCAAAGGTCGTGCTGCCTTTAGATGGGTCGGACAAAATGAGTAGGGTGGTCGGACAAAAATAAATAAATACATAAATAAATTAAATAAATGATTAAATAAATAAATAGATAAATAAATACATAAATTTGCACAGACAGGTGGTTGCGGCATGGTCGCACGAAATTCGGATGGGCAGACCATTTGCGTGTGTGCGCACTCGGGAGGAGCTCAAGGCTCACATTCTCGGCACTGCCGCTAGGTGGCTCCACCGTCCGAAAACGGGGGCGAGACGCGTCCTTTCCAGACTCGTTCCGAGCCGTAACAGCAGTGGTCCATGACCAGCCTTGGACTCACTTCATCGTAAGCGACTGTTGCCGTCGGCCTGTACCGCAGCCGGGTCGGCAGGGTGCAAAGGCAGCCGCTGGTAGACCGCTCAGAGGGTGCGTGAGCCGCGAACGACGTGAGCGCGCCGATCAGCGGTACATATACAGTGCGCCGCGCGCCCGTCCCTTGTACTCGCTTCGGCGGTACATATACTAAAATTGGAACGATACAGAGAAGATTAGCATGGCCCCTGCGCAAGGATGACACGCAAAATCGTGAAGCGTTCCACATTTTTTAGCCGCCTTCCTGAGAGGGCCCAGCACTCGACCCATTCAGCTCCGCCTTTGCGGCGACACCACGATGCGATGAGAACCACACCATCTCCTGGCTCGCGCAGCACCATCAGCATCGGTGGTTCAGTGGTAGAATGCTCGCCTGCCACGCGGGCGGCCCGGGTTCGATTCCCGGCCGATGCAATTTTGCTGCCAGCCTACACATATGGATCACAACGCGGCATCGACGTAGGAACGAGAGACTTGGAGCTGTAAAAGGCACTGGATTATCATCGGCCTCCGTGGCGCAATGGTTAGCGCGTTCGGCTGTTAACCGAAAGGTTGGTGGTTCGACCCCACCCGGGGCGCGTGTCACTTTTGGTGGCTGTGACGTTGCTTCTCCGCGCTTTAGTTCCATGCTCCGGAAGCGTGTGACGTCTATCGAAGACCGTGTGGCCTAATGGATAAGGCGTCGGACTTCGGATCCGAAGATTGCAGGTTCGAGTCCTGTCACGGTCGTTTGTTTCCTTTTAGAAGAAGAAGAAGAAGAAGAAGAAGAAGAAGAAGAAGAAGAAGAAGAAGAAGAAGAAGAAGAAGAAGAAGAAGAAGAAGAAGAAGAAGAAGACCTTAACCCGCCGTCTCTTTTTTCCCCCTCATTCACTGCAATTCGATTGGTAAGTTTGCTTGCCACTCCAGCGGCGCTCCGTTTTGAATGCCAAAATTCGGCCTACTGGCCCGAATTGGCCTCTTCGAATGCCAAAATTTGGCATTCCGGTGAACTTGGACGCCAAAACTTGGCATTTTAAAAGGCCAATTCGACCCAGAATGCAAAATTTTGGAATTCAAAACGGAGCGCCACTGGAGTGCAAACAAACTTACCAATGGAATTGCAGTGTTGACTAAAACGAGAGTGGCAGCGGTGGGATTCGAACCCACGCCTCCGAGGAGACTGGTGCCTTAAACCAGCGCCTTAGACCGCTCGGCCACGCTACCCGGATGAATGATGGGGCCAACAGCAGCACTCCCCATCATTCGGGCCAAGGGAAGGAACGGAGAAGAAGCAAAACATATGATTCCGCCCAGGATCGAACTGGGGACCTTCTGCGTGTTAGGCAGATGTGATAACCGCTACACCACGGAATCTGCTCCTACACCGGGGTAACGGCGCAAAGCCTATTGCTGTGTGGTGTGGTTCGCCGCCCGTGCTGTTGACACGCAAAAGGACTGCGACAGCCGGGAATCGAACCCGGATCAACTGCTTGGAAGGCAACTATGCTAACCACTACACCACTGTCGCCGCGTGTTGACGCACCGCAAGGCTAGTGCACGCACTTGGGCTGACAGCCCATCTGCCCTGAGATGGAAACGCAAATCATTCGTGGAAGGGGGATCCGAAGATCGACTGCCGAGACCCACTGCAGAGGAAAGTGAAAAACGCCATGTTGAACGAGGGTGACGCGCCTATCCAACAGCCCCCATGGCTCAGTGGTTAGAGTACCGGTCTTGTAAACCGGCGGTCGAGAGTTCGAATCTCTCTGGGGGCACTTGACCCTGTTTGAGGACTGCTTTTGCAGCACAGATGAGCCCCGAGCCCCGCTGCTTGGCAGAGCCCGACGCCGCCGTTGCTTTTCTCTCACGGACGACGCTGCTGCGGAGGGCCAGGCTCAGTTCAGCGGGCCCTCACACACATCATCCGGTATGGTCTAGTGGTTAGGATTTCTGGCTTTCACCCAGGAGGCTCGGGTTCGATTCCCGGTACCGGAATGCTTTTGCACCCCGCAGCAACGGACTTTGCTTTTGTCAAGTCAGCGGCGCCGATCCTTGTTGACATCGGGTCCACAGACACCAACGATGGCCGAAGAGCACTTAGGTTAGGTTAGGTTAGTGACCAGATCGCCTCTGCGGGTTCCCCAGACACCAAAGATGGCTGAAGGGCAATGAGGTTAGTTTAGGTTAGGTTAGTGCCCAGATGGCCCCTGTGGGGTTCCCAGACACCAACGATGGCCGAAGAGCACTTGGGTTAGGTTAGGTTAGTGACCAGATCGCCTCTGCGGGTTCCCCAGACACCAAAGATGGCTGAAGGGCAATGAGGTTAGGTTAGGTTAGTGCCCAGATGGCCCCTGTGGGGTTCCCAGACACCAACGATGGCCGAAGAGCACTTGGGTTAGGTTAGGTTAGTGACCAGATCGCCTCTGCGGCTTCCCCAGACACCAAAGATGGCTGAAGGGCAATGAGGTTAGTTTAGGTTAGGTTAGTGCCCAGATGGCCCCTGTGGGGTCCTCAGACACCAATGATGGACGAACAGCACTTAGGATAGGTTGGGTTAGTGACCATCACGCCTCTGCGGGGTCCCCTGATTCCAAAGATTGCCGAAGGGCACTTAGGTTAAGTTAGGTTAGTGACCATCACGCCTCTGGGGGCTCCACGGACATCAACGGGCTCTTGGGTAGTGTTAGGTTATCCATTTTCCCGGAATGGCGATTTGCTTCTCGCAGGTCAGCAGCGCGTATTGTTGATGCGACACTACGTGCCGGGGCTGGGTTGGGTTTGGATTGGGATAGGTTAGGTGAAGTTGGCGATTCTCTAGCATTGGCTGCAAAATGAATGTCATCCTTCGAGCCGGATTTGAACCAGCGACCTATGGATTCCCGCGCCTGCCTTTCCGCCTACAGTCCACCGCTCTACCAACTGAGCTATCGAAGGTGCCTTGCTGTATCTCTTCGCGTTCGCGATGTGCCTCCTCGACGTCTTGTGCAAGCGGACCCAATCAGTTTCGGGCACACTGTCCGTCCGTGGCAGGCTCATCCTGATTCCGTGGTGTAGCGGTTATCACGTCTGCTTCACACGCAGAAGGTCCCCGGTTCGATCCCGGGCGGAATCACTTTTTATGGGCCATCGCACTGCCGTTGGCGTGGGAGCGGTTCTAGATAGCGCTTGAAACTGCAGCGCCCGTTGGCACAACGACTCCGTGGCGCAACGGTAGCGCGTCTGACTCCAGATCAGAAGGTTGCGTGTTCAAATCACGTCGGGGTCAAGTGTCACCCGTGCGTGCACATGCACGCATCTTGGTTTGTCTCTTGTCCCTCACCACAAGGAGAAGGAGATCCACATGATCGGGTGTTGCGTCAATGTCGGGATGTACGGCCTCGGTAGCGCAGTAGGCAGCGCGTCAGTCTCATAATCTGAAGGCCGTGAGTTCGATCCTCACCCGGGGCACACCTTTTGCCCCGTGCGCAAGTGCGAAAGTGCACTTATGCACTTTGGCATCTTTGGCGGTCGGGCCTGATGTACGTCCTCGGTAGTATAGTGGTCAGTATCCCCGCCTGTCACGCGGGAGACCGGGGTTCGATTCCCCGCCGGGGAGGCGGCCTCTCTTTTGGTTGCTTTCGAATGCGTGGTATTTTATGACGCCGAGCAAAAGAGATGACGATGGCCCATGGGGGGATCGAACCCACGACCTTCGCGTTATTAGCACGACGCTCTAACCAACTGAGCTAATGGGCCAGATGGAGGGGGCCGGGTACAAGGGAGAACATATAGTCCGATGAGATGGGACGGGCCGAGCGCCACGTTATCGGGCTGCCATGTCGCACCCCTCTCCATCGGCCGAAATAGCTCAGTTGGGAGAGCGTTAGACTGAAGATCTAAATGTCCCCGGTTCAATCCCGGGTTTCGGCAGTCTTCCTTTTCTTTTCACATTCCGGCAAGGGCGTAACGCGGTTACGGCCTCACCGTTACCGCGACCATAAACAGGGAACCATACTGCCTCCCCTGCGTCTCCCGGTTTTTGTGAATTGACTTATTTGCCGCACATTTCTTCCGCCATCTCTCGTAGCTTGCCGCGTTGTTGTTAGTAGTATGTAAGAGGGCCTGAGTTGCAAACAATTTTGTTCACGTGAATAATTCTGTTCGCGTGAGCAATACTGTTAGCGTAAACAATACTGTTCGCGTGAACAACTTTGTTCGCGTGAATAATTCTGTTCGCGTGAACATTATTGTTCGTGCGAGCAAAATTGTTTACGCGAACAGTATTGTTCGCGCGGACTTAATAGGGTACTTCGGAGAAGAGCTGGACCGGAAGTTGAGAAGAAATCAAGAGTAACAAAGTATGCGAATTTTGTGAGAATGAGCGTCTGCGTCGCCGTTCTGCCGCTTCCGCAGAGCTATATTCTCATACAAGTCCGGGTTTTGATCTTCTTGATTTCTTCTCAACTTCCGTCCCAGTTCTTCTCCGAAGTACCCTATTGTTTGCAACTCAGGCCCTGTTATACTACTGTTGTTCTGGTGGTTAAATTAACCTCATGTACTCACTCACACTTTCAAGCCGATGTGGTGTGTTTGTCTTGACGTTTCTTTAATATAAAGTAACGGTATTGCCGTAACTGATTCGCCGGTAACGGTAACGCGTTACGATTTCAAAAATCGGTAACGCAATGACGTTATTGTTACTCAAACCCAAAGTAGCGGTAACGCGTTACCTTTAAAAAAATAACGCCAACGACTCTGTTGCCACGTGCACGCTACGTTGGAGCACACAGTAAGAGTCTTACAGTGACATTTTAGCTATGTTACGAAGGAAATGGAGCAAACGTAATACGGAGGTGTTTCTCTCCATAATACGAGTTTTTTTTACGGATTTTCACTGTAACATAAAAGAAAAACCTTTATAATATGAAGAAAGAGTACGTTTGTATTATGAAGGTGCCATTTTCCTCGTTTATAATACGAACGTACTCTTTCTTCGTATTATGAAGGTTTTTCTTTGTATGTTACAGTGAAAATCCGTAAAAGATTCGTATTATGGAGAGAAACACCTCCGTATTATGTTTGCTCCATTTCCTTCGTAACATAGCTGAAATGTCACTGTAAGACTTTTAACGTGCACGCTTGCTAAGCATACGCCAGGTTGCGTACACCAGCATGTACACTGTTGCTCTGCTTTGCATGCAAAAGGTAGGGAACTTCAGCAACAGTGTGAGTGCAGGAATGCGCCACCTGGCGCGTACTTAACAAGCTTGCTCCAGCGTGGCGTGGACTTGGCAAGGGTGCTCCAGCGTGGAGTGCACATGCCAGGTATGCTCCAGGTGGCGTGTACATGCAGGCATGTTGCAACCTGAAGCATGCATAGTACACACTTGTGTCAGCAGTGTTGATAAACAACAAAAACTCAACCGCTTGGCAAAATGTGTCGTCTGCCGTGACCAGGATTCGAACCTGGGTTATCGCGGCCACAACGCGAGGTACTAACCACTATACGATCACGGCTGACCCGTACACATGCTGAGCCCCGGCCGCGCAGAGCTGCTGACTCATCAACGAGGAAAGCCGATGCCGCAATGCCAGCTGTCACCTATGTAGAAACATGGCTATCGCTTGCAGCATCATCGCGTCACATCCCGGCAGTCGTGGCCGAGTGGTTAAGGCGACTGACTAGAAATCAGTTTCCCTCTGGGAGCGTAGGTTCGAGTCCTACCGACTGCGTGTCCTTTTGTCGTCACGCCGTCACCTGACATGTTGACTAAGTTCGTGCACGTCACTGACCCAACAGTTGTTTTAAAAAGTAGAAATTTTATTTTCAATCATTTTTGCGCTCACATGATGCTTTCTCTGTTTCAGGCTGGAGCAAGGCACGGGGAGCTGAACTGGCTGAAACAGGCTCTCCGACGCCGCCGTGGTCCTGGAGCAGAGAAACATCGTGTGGCGCCGTCCCCGAGTAATTGTTTAAGAATGTGAAGAGGCAGCAACGCAACGATGAAACATATTTATTTATTTTCTTGTTAATGCTCTGTTAAATATTTTGAAATATATTGCTGTTTTTGAAAAAAAAAAAAAACAAAAACAAAAAAAACCAATGCGTTTCCGTACTCGCGAGGACATAAAAGGGGAAACTGCGTGCTTTTTTTTTTTTTTCTTTTTTTTTTCTTTCCAAGAAATCGGGAAAGTGCGCGTCTGTTGCACAAGCTGCCGAAAGAACGCGAGTTTCGAGAAGCGTGCCCAAAGTACGTGTCTTTTGGTAGGAGGTATCGACCTGCGCTCCTGCAACCCCCATTCCCCAGTGAATGGCCGTTCAATCTTTGGCGTACGGGGGGTGTAGCTCAAATGGTAGAGCGCTCGCTTTGCATGTGAGAGGCACGGGGTTCGATCCCCCGCACCTCCAAGCCGTCTTTTTTTCTACGTGCAAATGCTGACAGAGGTATAGAAGCGTTCGGCTTTCGGGCAAGTAATACTTGAATTCCACGGTTTCACAGGTTTTGCACCTACACTCCACCTCACTTCACCTGTTCGCCACGGCCGGAGTGTATTCCGCATCGGAGCTACGCTTCTCATCGGCCACCATGCCGCCTGTCAACGTAGGCCACACGTCTGCGCTCCACACTCGGGCGTTTTCTCGTTGCCTACCTACGAGGGGCCTCGCCGATGAGCCTCCCAATAGCCGTCATACTCTCAGCGTGCCGCTGCTCTTATTGTGGCTTCGCGGACCACACAGTCATATAAGCCCGGCTAGCTCAGTCGGTAGAGCATGGGACTCTTAATCCCAGGGTCGTGGGTTCGAGCCCCACGTTGGGCGTTCTCTTTTCTACACTATCTATCTGCCGCCCACCTCGCACAGTGTCTTGTGTCTGCCAGTCACACCAACAGCACAGTCCGGTATGGTCTAGTGGCTAGGATACCTGGCTCTCACCCAGGAGGCTCGGGTTCGATTCCCGGTACCGGAATTCTTTTGCCCCAGCTCTCTCATGCAGCGATTCCCACGCATTCGCTCCTTCAGTAGCATTCAGCGAAGACCTTCTTCACCATGCGACGAGGTGGCCGAGTGGTTAAGGCGTTGGACTGCTAATCCAATGGGCTCTGCCCGCGTGAGTTCGAATCTCATCCTCGTCGTCCCGCTCCATTTTGTTCTCATACGTTTATTCTTTTGTTTCCTCTCGCCTCACCGGTGCAGCAGCACGTCAAGCGGCGAGCGAGGCCGATAAGCTCATGCGGCCCCATGGTGTAATGGTTAGCACTCAGGACTCTGAATCCTGCGATCCGAGTTCAAATCTCGGTGGGACCTGTCCTTTTAACGTCTCGCACGATCTCATAACCGAACGGCCAGACGCGCCTTTATTTGAGGTAGCCTCGAGCCCCCCCGCCATGTCGCCTCCATAGCTCACCAACATATATGCCCCAGCAGGGTCCCAAGGCAGGAGGGAGCGGCCGCGTTTCTTCGTCGAGGACCTCCCCCTTGTCCTGGCCGACGCCGGCGAGAAGCTGGTCCTGGGGGGCGACTTCAACGCCATCCTCAGCAAGGCCGACACGACGGGCGTGGCGACGCCGTGCCCCGTGCTCCGCAACGTGGTTTCGTCACTCAAGCTGCGCGACGCCTGGACAACCCTGCGCCCCAACGAGCCGGGATTTACGTTCCACTCAACGGTGTGCTCGTCCCGCCTCGACAAGTGGTACGTCAGCGCTGCCCTGCCCTTGCTTTCAGTGGAACTGCACGCCGCTCCCGTCTCCGACCACTCCGCCGTGCTGCTGGAGGTCGACAGCGCCGGAGGCAGCCCAACGCGCGCCGCCGTCGGAGGGGAAGCCTACGCTGCAGGCGCAGGCCCGCGCCGCCACCGAGACACGCTCTGGAAGGTGGACCCGTCGCTGCTGCTGAGCCCGGCGTTCCTGCCGCGCTTCAGGGAGCTGTGGGCAAGCTGGAGAACGAAGGCCAAGGACTTCGAGGACGTCGTCGACTGGTGGGAGCAAGGCAAGGTCAGGATTCGGTCTCGGCTTGCAGTGTGGTCGCGGGAGTTCCAGGCGGACGACAACTCGCTGCTTGACTTCCTTCACGGCTGCCTCGACGAGCTGGTTGCGCAGCGCGCCGCCGACCCCACCGTTGAACTCCGCATCGCCGCCATGAAGTCCAGGATCATGGAACTGCTCGCACGCCGCATGCCCGGGCTCGCCGTCCGCTCCAAGGCCATGGACGTCGTCGGGGAGGTGCCAGGAATGCACCACGTCGCCGCGGCGATCCGGAGGAAGGCGGCGACCAGGGTTGAGTCCCTGCAGGACGTCGACGGCAGCGTGCTTCGCGGCCAGGACGACCTGCAGCAGCACGCCCACCGCCACTTCCAAGCGCTGCTCGGCGCCCCGCCGGCCGGCCCCGCGCCCCACGCACCGCGGCTCCTGGACGAGGTCGTCGAGGCCACGGTCAGGGACGACGACAACGGGGCCCTGCTGCGCCCCGTCACCACCGAGGAGCTCCTGGAGTGCCTCAAGCTGTCGCCGCGCGGCCGCAGTCCCGGGGACGACGGCCTCACCACCGAATTCTACCTCACGACCTGGGACGTCCTGAAGGACGATTTCCTGGCCGTGGTGAACGCCATGCTGGAGCGTCGAAGGGTCGGCGCCAGTCACGTCCGCGGCGTGGTGACGCTGATCCCTAAGGTGCCCGTCGTGACCAAGATCGGCGACCTTCGTCCCATCACGCTCCTCAACGTGGACGGGAAGGTCTTCGGCCGCGTCGTCGCGCGGCGCATGGACGCGCTGCAGCACAAGATCCTGGACCCCATGCAGGTGCGCGGCGGCAGCTCGCGCAACATGCACGGCGCGCTCCTGGACCTGCGCGACGCCATCTCCCTCGTCGACCTGGCCAACCGGCAGCGCGGCAGCAGCACGGCGGCGTGCCTCGTGTCGGTGGACTTCGCCGGCGCTTTTAACAATCTGCTGCACGACTACATGTGGGCTGTGCTGAGGAAGTACGGCTTCTCTGAGGGCGTGGTCCAGCTCATCCAGAGCATGTACTTCGGGGCCACCACCAGGATCCGCCTCAACGGGGAGCTCGGCGCGCCCATCCAGCTGGGCCGCGGCATCTACCAGGGACACACCACGTCCATGCTGCTCTTCAACATCTGCATGTCGCCGCTGATGAGGGCCCTCTCCAGGATGCTGGTGGGGGTGTCGCTGCCTGACGTCACCGGCGGCAACGCCATGCGCCGCCTGGCCGCCACCTCGTACGTCGACGACGCCACCGTCATCCTGGAGGACCCCCGCGAGGTCACCGTGCTGGTCGACGTCCTGGAGACCTTCGGGGAGGAGTCGGGGCTCCGCGTCAACCGAGAGAAGACCAAGGCCCTGCCGCTCGGGGCGTGGCAGACCAGCACGCAGATGCCCTTCCCGTATGTCGAGCAGGTCAAGGTGCTCGGCGTGGTGCTCTCCAAGACCGTCTCCAGGATGCTGCCCGCCAACTGGCCTGCACGCCTCGCAGCTCTGCGCCAGGCCCTCGTCGACGCGCGGCTCCGCGCACTGAACATCCATCAGAGGGTCGCCTACGCCAACACCTACGCGCTGTCGCTGCTGTGGCACTGCGCCCAGGTCCTGCCGCTGCCCGCGGGGGTCGCCAAGGACGCGAGGAAGGCGCTTTCGAGGTTCCTGTGGGCCGGCGAGCCCCTCCGGGTGTCCATGGATGTCGCGGTGCAGCCGGCGCAGCGCGGCGGCCTGGGGCTCCACGACCCGGCCATCAGGGCGAGGGCCATGTTCTTCTCCAGATGGCTGACGGCGTCCCGGTCCGAGCTGCCGACCCTGTCCGGTGGCTGGCTGCCACTGCTGCGGACCCTCTTCGAGGACGTCGAGACCCTCTCGCCCGCCGTCAAGTACTACCAGGCCTTCAGGACGACGTGCGGCGAGGTGCAGGTCCCCGACGACGCGCAGGGCCAGGCGCTCACGCGCTCCGCCATCAACACCATGCTGGCCAACTGCGCGGTGCCGCCGCGGGTGCAGCAGAGGTGGCCAGACGCCGACTGGAGCACCATCTGGACCAGGATCGCCTCGAAGACGCTGCCGCTGCGCGCCAGGGCGGCGTGGTTCCGGGCGGTGCACGACGTGCTGCCCACCAACGCCCGCCTTAAGGACACCAACCAGGCCGACGACGCGGCGTGCAGGACTTGCGGCGCCAACGACACGGTGCTGCACCGCCTCGTCAGCTGCCAGGCCAACTCCCGGACCATCTGGCGGTGGACGGCGAGGAGGCTGGCCGTCCTGACCAACTCCAACGAGGCGGCCATCCAGCCCACGGTGCTCGTCGTCCCGGACATCGAGGCGCCGTCCAAGGCCGCCGCCGAGGTCACCTGGCTCCTCGGCACGGTGGTCGAGTACCTGGTGGACAACAGGCAGCACGACATTGGCCGATTCCGTGCGTTCGTCGCCAGCCGCCGGGAGCTGCCTGCGGTGTCCGCCGCTGTCTCGCCGACGCTGCCTCCAACGCGTAGCGTCTCACCCTAGACGCACAACCTAGCAGTGAACTTTCATTAAGCTGCCTTGTAAATAAAATCTATGTGTTTTAGGTTTCCTTTTGCTGATTCAAAAAGTGGGACGATCTCATTTTTTGCGTCTCTCCGCCCGGTGTGACCAGTTTCAGAGGCCTTACCGGGGTACGCCTGGAGTTGAACCCCAGACAACCCCGTGCCGACACTCGACATCACACGCTCAGCTCGTTCTGCCACGACGCCGTCCCACCAAGCACCGTGTCGGGCACGGGGCAAGTCTCCCGCGCGGGCAGCGGGTTCGAATCCCGGCAGAGGCATCAGCGCCTCTTGCACTTCTTGCTGTACTTCACCTTAAATTGTTACACTCCCGGCCTCCTGTTTCTCGATTTTGTTATTTGTTATTTCTCTCATGTTAAAAGCTGTGTAATAACTCCATTCGGCTCTAAATAAAAAAAAAATACCGTGGTGACTATGCTTTCTGTTGATAAATAAGTGATAAATAGTGAACTCTGTATGTATTACTCTTATTATTGCTGCGCCTAATATTGTTTTTGTTACTCAAATTATTATTATGACTGTTATACTGTTGTTACAAGGCCCAATAAATATGTTAAAAAAAAAAAAAAAAGTGGTTAGAGCACCAGTCTAGTAAACTGGGGGTCGAGAGTTCGATTCTCTCTGGAGGCACGATCTCTCATTTTGTGGCCCCGACCCAAGAAAGCAACACCGTATTGCCCCTAGTTGTTTGTCGTGACCGTGGCACATCGAGGTCCGTTGGTCTAGGGGTATGATTCTCGCTTAGGGTGCGAGAGGTCCCGGGTTCAAATCCCGGACGGACCCTTCTTTTTGCGTCCGTCCACAACGAGCACCACTATTCGGACTGACACAAAAGAGACTCTCCGGCGGGGAATCGAACCCCGGTCTCCCGCGTGACAGGCGGGGATACTGACCACTATACTACCGAAGATGCGGCCTGGGAGGTGCCGTCCCGTGGCGCATCACCATCTACTTGGCAGATGGGAGACAGACGGACGAAAAGTGGAGGTGCGGGGTATCGATCCCCGTACTTCTCGCATGCTAAGCGAGCGCTCTACCATCTGAGCTACACCCCCTCGCATGTGGGCGGCGGACGTCGTTGCTCTTCTATTGCGACCACACTGCGCTGCCATGCCCCAGCGTGTCTCTCACCTCGTTCACCCGTGGCCACTGTCGAAGACATTCTGGGATGCTGACGACTTTTAGCATCACTGGCAAACATCTGTATTATTGATAAACAACAGTTATTCCCCCTTCCCCTTGTGTGCTGAGGACGACGTAGCCGTTCCCCTCTGGGCTAACACTCTTATCAGTGCACATGCGAGCGTCCCCTACGGACGGTCCTGTGGCGCAACGGATAACGCGTCTGACTACGGATCAGAAGATTCCAGGTTCGAATCCTGGCAGGATCGTGATGTTGCCCATTTTGCACCCTGTCAACACGCCCTCGTTTCCCCGAAGTACATGGTTTTGTCTGACCGAATTTTAAACAACCGGGCCCGCCGCCCATCCGCGCATTTTTTTTTTTTTATTATTTTTTTAAAATTATTACTTTTTTAAATTTTAATTATTTTTTTTATTTTTTTTGTGTGTATTGTCCGACCGTCTTTTTTGTACAAAGGTGGGCTGCCTAGCTGCAGGGGGCGCCGCGTTTCAAACCGTAGGCGGGACGCTTCGGTTTCCCGGTACAAGGGTAGGCGGAACAAATCCCCTTATTTCACAAATTTGGTTCGGTATGACAACCAGGACCGCTCGAGATTTTTTTGATTTTTTTTCCTTCTTCAGAATGTCAAAAACATGTCTGAAATCCTGATCAAAATTCGTGCACCTCTGAGAGCTGAGATTCTGGAAACGTATTCTGATATTGATGGCCTGAGTTCTGCTGAATGTCAGAATAAGTTTTCAGCTTTCAGAGGTGCGCAAATTTTCATCGGGATTCCAGACATGTTGCTGACATTCTGACAAAAGTTACTCGAGTGACGCTGTCCTTCCGTGCAAAGGTCGTGCTGCCTTTAGATGGGTCGGACAAAATGAGTAGGGTGGTCGGACAAAAATAAATAAATACATAAATAAATTAAATAAATGATTAAATAAATAAATAGATAAATAAATACATAAATTTGCACAGACAGGTGGTTGCGGCATGGTCGCACGAAATTCGGATGGGCAGACCATTTGCGTGTGTGCGCACTCGGGAGGAGCTCAAGGCTCACATTCTCGGCACTGCCGCTAGGTGGCTCCACCGTCCGAAAACGGGGGCGAGACGCGTCCTTTCCAGACTCGTTCCGAGCCGTAACAGCAGTGGTCCATGACCAGCCTTGGACTCACTTCATCGTAAGCGACTGTTGCCGTCGGCCTGTACCGCAGCCGGGTCGGCAGGGTGCAAAGGCAGCCGCTGGTAGACCGCTCAGAGGGTGCGTGAGCCGCGAACGACGTGAGCGCGCCGATCAGCGGTACATATACAGTGCGCCGCGCGCCCGTCCCTTGTACTCGCTTCGGCGGTACATATACTAAAATTGGAACGATACAGAGAAGATTAGCATGGCCCCTGCGCAAGGATGACACGCAAAATCGTGAAGCGTTCCACATTTTTTAGCCGCCTTCCTGAGAGGGCCCAGCACTCGACCCATTCAGCTCCGCCTTTGCGGCGACACCACGATGCGATGAGAACCACACCATCTCCTGGCTCGCGCAGCACCATCAGCATCGGTGGTTCAGTGGTAGAATGCTCGCCTGCCACGCGGGCGGCCCGGGTTCGATTCCCGGCCGATGCAATTTTGCTGCCAGCCTACACATATGGATCACAACGCGGCATCGACGTAGGAACGAGAGACTTGGAGCTGTAAAAGGCACTGGATTATCATCGGCCTCCGTGGCGCAATGGTTAGCGCGTTCGGCTGTTAACCGAAAGGTTGGTGGTTCGACCCCACCCGGGGGCGCGTGTCACTTTTGGTGGCTGTGACGTTGCTTCTCCGCGCTTTAGTTCCATGCTCCGGAAGCGTGTGACGTCTATCGAAGACCGTGTGGCCTAATGGATAAGGCGTCGGACTTCGGATCCGAAGATTGCAGGTTCGAGTCCTGTCACGGTCGTTTGTTTCCTTTTAGAAGAAGAAGAAGAAGAAGAAGAAGAAGAAGAAGAAGAAGAAGAAGAAGAAGAAGAAGAAGAAGAAGAAGAAGAAGAAGAAGAAGAAGAAGAAGACCTTAACCCGCCGTCTCTTTTTTCCCCCTCATTCACTGCAATTCGATTGGTAAGTTTGCTTGCCACTCCAGCGGCGCTCCGTTTTGAATGCCAAAATTCGGCCTACTGGCCCGAATTGGCCTCTTCGAATGCCAAAATTTGGCATTCCGGTGAACTTGGACGCCAAAACTTGGCATTTTAAAAGGCCAATTCGACCCAGAATGCAAAATTTTGGAATTCAAAACGGAGCGCCACTGTGGAGTGCAAACAAACTTACCAATGGAATTGCAGTGTTGACTAAAACGAGAGTGGCAGCGGTGGGATTCGAACCCACGCCTCCGAGGAGACTGGTGCCTTAAACCAGCGCCTTAGACCGCTCGGCCACGCTACCCGGATGAATGATGGGGCCAACAGCAGCACTCCCCATCATTCGGGCCAAGGGAAGGAACGGAGAAGAAGCAAAACATATGATTCCGCCCAGGATCGAACTGGGGACCTTCTGCGTGTTAGGCAGATGTGATAACCGCTACACCACGGAATCTGCTCCTACACCGGGGTAACGGCGCAAAGCCTATTGCTGTGTGGTGTGGTTCGCCGCCCGTGCTGTTGACACGCAAAAGGACTGCGACAGCCGGGAATCGAACCCGGATCAACTGCTTGGAAGGCAACTATGCTAACCACTACACCACTGTCGCCGCGTGTTGACGCACCGCAAGGCTAGTGCACGCACTTGGGCTGACAGCCCATCTGCCCTGAGATGGAAACGCAAATCATTCGTGGAAGGGGGATCCGAAGATCGACTGCCGAGACCCACTGCAGAGGAAAGTGAAAAACGCCATGTTGAACGAGGGTGACGCGCCTATCCAACAGCCCCCATGGCTCAGTGGTTAGAGTACCGGTCTTGTAAACCGGCGGTCGAGAGTTCGAATCTCTCTGGGGGCACTTGACCCTGTTTGAGGACTGCTTTTGCAGCACAGATGAGCCCCGAGCCCCGCTGCTTGGCAGAGCCCGACGCCGCCGTTGCTTTTCTCTCACGGACGACGCTGCTGCGGAGGGCCAGGCTCAGTTCAGCGGGCCCTCACACACATCATCCGGTATGGTCTAGTGGTTAGGA